>OZ012703.1:28597888-29128671 GCA_963942595.1 Cylloceria caligata
GAAGAGTACTGATGACGGAACCTTGCGGTGCACCCGCTGTTGTAGACTACCAAGAGGAGCAATTCCCGTGATCATCAACAACTGCTTGAGTTCTTCCAGTCAAATATGAAAAATCCCAATCAAGAACTGGTTCCGCAAGTCCCACTTTTGTAATTTTGCACGAAGTTGTAGGTGTGGTACAGTATCAAATGCCTTAGTAAAATCAAACAAGATGAGAATAGTGATACGTCAATCCAGTCAATTATTTACTTATGAACCAGTCTCTCAAGCACTTTCGAAAGTTCACTGAGATCAGCTATCGGCCTAGTATCAGACGGGAAATGGGTGTTTTTTTTCCAGCACTCAGGGAACATAAATGACTGTAAAGAAAGGTTAAACATAGCTGTTAACAGTGAGCACGAAAGCCAAAGTGACCTATTTATCGAGAACAAAGAAATTCCATCTGGACCAGCCGTATGTGACTTTCAACTAGAGTTGGTGGAGATAATATATCGTACTTGGGTGAACGTAATTTCAGCAAAGTTGAATATAGGGTAAATTGTTTGAATTAATGAACTCATCGTGCGAAACACTTCATATGAACAAGGCGGCAATTGGCAGGATAATTGGCTGAATAAAAAGCATTAAGCTCGTCTGGTTAAAAAAAATTAAGTAGTGATACTAAATACGACTTGGCTAAATCAAGACTCGCTAACTCTTTCCACAATTTATTAGGATCTGTTATGGTTGACAATCCCTGAAGAATGTACTGACTTTTAACATGTCTTAAGTCATTTTTAAGTTCGTCTCTATACTCCCTAAAGATTGCTAGATCAAGTACCCTTCTTGATCGTTGTGCGCGCGTATACAATAAATTGCGCTGAACCATACGGTCTCTCCAATTTTGTATGAGCCAATGTGCTGGAGGACGACGAACACAAAATGAGCGCAATGGTGCAAATTTATTTAGAGACTCGAGAAATGACTCCAACAATAGTACAACAGTCATGTTTATATTGGGTCTGGAAAAAGGTTCGTGGCGTTTTTTCCGATAGATGGCATCAATTGCAAATAAGTCAGGAAACACAGATTGCAGCGACACCACTAAACGCTCGTTGGAAAGGTGACACTTCGAGCGTTACTTTGAGTGTATAAACATCGAAATTGGTGCAATAGTTGGAAAGTTGTTTACGTTTGAAAATGGAGAAAAGTAATGAAAAATTGCGCTATATTTTGCAATATTATTACGACAAAGGGGAGAGCGCTGCCCAGGCTTGTGAAAAAATGTGTGCTGTGTACGGTGAAGGTACTTTATCAAAATCTGTTGCGCCGAAATGGTTCGCTCGTTTTCGTTCTGGTAATTTTGATGTGAAAGATGAGTCACGCTCTGGTCGTCCAATCACTGAAAAAGCTGATGAAATTCTTGAAAAAGTCCAGCAACCTAAGCATATCAGCAGTGTCGATATTGGTATGGAGCTAGACATTGACCACAAAACTATTTTGAACCATTTACACAAAGCTGGCTACAAAAACAAGCTCGATGTATGGGTTCCTCAGGAGTTGACGGCGAAAAACATGACAGACCGAATTAACATCTGCGATGCGCTGCTGAAACGCAATAAAATCGAGCCATTTCTGAAACGTGTCATAACCGGTGATGAAAAATGGATCACGTACGACAATCGGAAGCATCAAAGATCGTGGA
The DNA here is from genome assembly GCA_963942595.1 of Cylloceria caligata. NCBI lineage: Eukaryota > Metazoa > Arthropoda > Insecta > Hymenoptera > Ichneumonidae > Cylloceria > Cylloceria caligata. The sequence goes on from OZ012703.1 coordinate 28,599,573, forward strand.
CAAGGGATAGTGAATCGTCACAAGCGATCGCGAAGCCAGGATTGACGGCGAAAAAGGTGATGCTGCATAGTATAGTATGTGGTGGGACTGGAAGGGAATCGTCCACCATGAGCTACTTCCAGTTGGTCAGACGATTGATTCTCAACTCTACTGTGGATAACTAGAGAGATTACGCCAAGCAATTGAAAGAAAATGGCCCGAATTGATTAATAGGAAAGGTGTTGTCTTCCATCATGACAACGCCCGACCACACACTTCTTTGATCACCCGTCAAAAATTGCGAGAGCTTGATTGGGAAGTTTTGATGCATCCACCGTATAGTCCAGACATAACACCCTCTGACTATCACTTATTCCGATCTCTGCAGAACTCTCTCAATGGAATTAAGCTGCTTTGAAAAGAAGCCTGTGAAAACTACTTGATTCAGTTTTTCAACCAGAAGCCACAGAAGTTCTTCACCGATGGCATCATGGCTCTACCCGAAAAATGGCGAAACATTGTTGATAATAATGAAGCATATTTAGTTGAAATAAATTCATTTTAACACTATGAGAAAATCAGTTAAATTTTACTAAAAAAACGCCACGAACTTTTTCCCTGACCCAATATTAACAGGTATAGTATCCAAATTACAACTCCCATTAGAACTAAATCTGGAGTTAAAATTGCAGTGTCCCGAAGTAATAAATCTATTTGATACAAAATCAAAACAGAAAGCCTTTTTTATCAAAAATGTTGTAAATCCGCCGTGTAATATTACGCTCAATAGTGGGTTCAACATCAACAACATAATGAAGTTCCAAGAGATCATGTCCGGCTATAAACGGAGCGTCAGATTTAACAAAAGACAATTTTTTCTCTTCACTATCAATTAAGAATACATCGATCTAGGAATCACAATTCATAGTATGGTGAGTTGTTGCGAACTCAACAATGTGTAACGAAAGGGAGAAGGCTAATTGGCATAGATAAATTGATATGAATCAATTTTACATTACAATTTTAGCATTACAAGCTAAATTACAATTAAGATCACCTGCGATAATAATATTTTCATACACATGAAAGCAATTACTTAAAGCTTCAACAAAATCCCCTAGCATTGATCCTCTTGGTGGCCTGTACACTGAGGCAAGAATAAGCTTCTTAGTATAAGAACCAGTAATTTCAACAATTAAATATTCTGGAGCTTTTGAATAATGACTTGATGATGCCATGAACACTTTTATTTTTAGGGACTTGTTTGAGAATGCATTAGCATTCTGCTACGCGTTGCTGGATAGCACACTGCTGGCTAATGTGGGCAACTGCTCGCTGTTGCTGCTCAACGGCAGCTCCGCATGGGAGCAGTAAATTCCCACTGGGTCAGCGTGCCAAGTAACAGGTCGCTGCGCGCACGCGCTTTTCGACTGCTTGGCGAGACAATGGCTGCTTCGTATATCGCAGCCATTTTGCGTTTTGTTCTTGCACGGTTTTGACCGCTTCCGTGATTCGTGTGCTCTTATCATAGTTCTGTTCATTTTCATTGTTCTCATCGTTCCACTATGCCGACCTACAGTCACCACGAAATTCATCCAGCATATCATCATTGATATATTGACGCCGGCCCACCAGTATATCAACATTTTGGCTCATCGTGTCGTGCACCCGGCTTCAGCTTCACTGCGTGGCTCGATCGTGACAGCACATCTCATCGCTTACACCGATTAATATAATCGTGTGTGGTAACAAGCTCACCTCACTTTATTCCCTATTTTTTCTGTACTCATTTTCAAATATTATTTTCCATATTTTACTTGTTTTATTTGTATATTTCCGTCCACGGCATTTGACAGGTGGAGCAATAAATGCCACAGTAAACCACATCCGTGTACTGCTTATTGATTCACCTGCAACACTATACAGTCCACTTCATTTCCATCATACTGAATTCTCGAACAGGACTTATGAATGAAACAAGCAACCCCTTCACCCTATTTTCTTTCACGATCATTACGAATGAGGAAATATCCCTCAGCGCGTAACAAGTCATCGGATACAAACGAATGTAGCCACGTTTCACACAACGAGATAATATGAAACTTACACTCGAGTATAGTAGATTGAATTAGTTCCATATGCGCTCGTAAGGAATTTACATTCAACTGAGCTATCTTCAAATGCGACATCGCGAGTGAGGGGGGTAAACATGCTTGACTATTTGGAGACATCCAGATTTACTTATCGAGATCAGCCTCAGTTGAAATAATTATTGGTTTTTGACTATCATTCGTGCGCACAAATATACCACCTTGATCAAAAAATTTTAGACTTTATTCATAAAATCAAAAATACAAGTGTATTCATAAAAATCGATATGGTCCCATTCGAAGTATTCCACATCGACTGCAACGCACTTACGCCAGTGCTTGATCCAATCCTCGATACACCGCTGGTACTCAATTTTCGATATGTCCATTAGAGCCGTCTTCGATTTTGTCATGAGATTCTTTCGGGTGCTGTAACGCATTCCGCGAAGCGGTTTCTTGAGACGGTTGAACAGGAAAAATTCGCAGGGAGCCTGATCAGGTGAATTCGTACACTGCTGGATAGTATTCGTGTTGGTTTTGGTCAAAAACTCACGGATAACAAGATCGATGAAACACCATTGCAAGACCAAAAAGTGACTGTTAGGACCGACGTTTGCGCCAAAACCATCATTGCGCTATTTTTCTTCAGAGAAGGCGAAAAAGTCGATGAGAATCGATATCGGTGGATGTTGGCTCATTATGTCTGCCCACAAATGTGTAAAAAAGGTCTGGACGGTTACTGGTTTCTACAAGACGGTGCGCCATGCCACACCGCAAATCAAACAATGCAGTTTTTGCAACAAAAATTCCCTGGACGTGTGATGTCAAAAAATGGCGACGTTGACTGGCCACGCAGATCTCCAGATTTGACCCCTCCCGACTTCTTTTTGTGGGGTTATTTGACACCAACAAGCCTCAGACTATTGACGAGCTCAAGGCAAACATTCGTGCCGAAATCATCTCTATACCGCCCGAGATGCTCGAAAAAGTGATGGAAAACGCAGTAAAAAGGGCACAATTTGCTTTGGCCAATAAAGGCGGCCACTTGATTGATGTTGTATTCAAAAACTAATCCAAATAAATTGTAAAGGACCAAATTAAATAAAAATACCTCATATATAGAAATTGGTTGTTTTTTTTTAAAGTTATTCAATGTTTACATACCATCATAAAAGATGACGCACCCTGTATGTTCTCTGATTTGATGTGATTTAAGAGTAATTATATAAGATTTCGAGATAATTTGTCTCAAATTATATATATTGACATCGCCTGGCTCATTACTTGGACGATTTTTGTATTTGTCAAGACTTCGAATTTCAAGGACATCGCTTAACAAATTCGATACACCAAGAGCTTGAAAAACTTTCTCGACAACCTGCTCTGCTGAATCACTTATTATCAGAGGTACACCAGATAAAGTTATTTCAGTGGACAATGGAACTAAAGTGCCAGTCTTTAATGAGTGGAGCTCACGTGACAGATCTATATTTTGCTGCAATAATTGCGCGTAATCTGCTTCAAGGTGCGTAATTCTTTCATCATGAGCCTTGAGTAGACTCGTATGCTTTTCAAAACAATTAAGTTTTGCCGTATGATCAAAATTAACAGCAGTTTGTTGGGCAACTAAGGCACTTAAATTGTTATTTAAAGTAATTAATAAATCTCTCTCCGACACGTTGGAATTTTGTTGATGAGCTGTAGGCAATTGCAATGTAGCAGGAGATTCAGTAGCTGACAAATCAGGGTTTGATCGTGTATCCTGACATGACAGCTGCTGCGAGACGCACATACTAATAGGGTAAGACATTGAAGGTAGTACTTGGGGTGACGACTGTAGTGAACGTGTTAAATTGGACATTTCAAATAGATTTAATATGCAACACACATTTGCCGATCTAAATGAAAGATGTGCTCTGCCACAACCTGGGTGAAATGATTTAGAGCAAGCTGTGCACGAAACCTTATTGCTAGCAATAACCTTTTTTCATTTATCGCACTTTAAATTAGACATGCAGAAAAATAAAATTAACGTCCCACGAAGCTATGAGATGTGAATGCGTGATAGGAGCAGACGGGGAGAGGGAGAGAGAGATTGATTGATTGATTGATTGATTAATTAATTGATATTTATTAGCTTTCTCAGCTATTTTATACACAGTGTTACATATTTTTCTTACATCTACATTCATCTTACTTTACTGTTGACACAACATACTCCATTAACATTCGTTTAAACTGTTCTACTTTTTCGAAACCTTTCAGTTCAGTTGGCAATGCATTATATATTTTCACTCCTTCATAGTACATACTCTTTTGTGCACTTCTGGTTCTTCTAAATTGTATTACTATATTTTCCGATTGCTTTGTTTCTCTACCACTCTTCGTTCCTACTATTTGTAGCCGATTTTAAAATTCGTTTGGCAGTAGATTCTTCACGGCTTTAAAGATACATGTACAAACGCTATAGTACAATCTTTGCCTTATGGACATAAATTGTACCGCGCTCAGCATATCTTCTACCTTCGTATAGCAGTTGCATTGTAATATAACCCTCATTGCTCTGTTCTGCGCGATCTGCAGTTTCTTCAACTCTGTTTCACCCATAGCTACTAACAATGTTGCACAATACTCAAAGTGAGGTGCTATGATTGCTTTATATATCACACATCGCGTATACGCAGATACATAATTCCCCATTCTGTTTAGAAAGCTCTTTTTTTTCCCTATTTTTTTTTAACATATACTCACAGTGGTCTTTGAGTCGTAGCTTGTCATCAATAATGATACCCAAATATTTTATTGACTCTACTTTCTCAAGTTTCGTTCCATCCAAACACTTCAGTACAATATCCCTACTCACGACTTTCCTTACACGGCTGACAATCATATATTTTGTTTTCTCTACATTCATTTTTATTTATTTCTTTCCATCCACTTTTCTACTATACTCAATAACATATTCATCTTTCTCTCCACTTCCGCGCTGCTTTTTCCAGGTACATATATCACTGTGTCATCAGCAAACATTTTTATTACATATTCCTCTGGACACAAATCAACTATATCATTTATAATAAATATATAATAAACAGCAACGGCCCTAGTACTGACCCCTGCGGTACCCCATATTCGTTGGGAATAACTTCAGACCATTTATCATTGAATCGAACTTGCTGTGTTCTATTTCTTAAGTACGTTCTGAACCAATTTAGATTGAGACAGGGTATTAGTACTGGCTCTAATTCCATATTGGTATAATTTGTCTAATAATATATCCCTGTCGATTGTCTCAAACGCTCGTGTTGAATCCATGAATTTTACTCCTACCATTTTTCCTTCACTAATGTACACTTTCCATTCATCTACAACAGTTCGAATCGCCGTTTTACACGAATATCGCTTTCTAAATCCTGACTGATGCTCCGTTATGGTGTCAATGGTTTCTAAATATTTTTCAATTTGATTTTTTACTACTAATTCGAGCACCTTTTTGTATAATGGCAACATATTAATTGGTCTGTAATGACTTACTTTTATGGCTTTGTTTATTTTTGGGATCGGTATAATTGTAGAAGTTTTCCAGCTGTCCGGGCAACATCCCTCCCGTAGGGATCCATTTATTATTTCCACGAATTCCTCTTTTATTGCACTGAACGCCATTTTTAGTATATCACTTGATATTCCTTCTTCCGTTTCCTTCTTTTTCGGGAGTCCCATCACTATCTTCTCTAGATCCTTTATTTCAATATGATTGAAGTTTTCTATTATACTTTTATTGTCCATTCTTATCCCTGTTATAATTCTTCTTCGGTTTGGACTTCCAGACGTATCCCGCTGTATTGAATTAACTATATTCTTTACACTTTGCACATAGAACACATTAAATTTATCAGCTATACTACCTCCCATCATGTCATTCAATATCTCAAAATCTATATTCTCTACTTCTCCAGTACCCATTGATTCTCCTGTAATTACTTCTTTTAACGTTTTCCACATTTTTGTCGGATCCTTCTTATTATCGTCTATCATCTTTTCAAAATATTCCTTCTTCTTTTCTCTCATTAATTTAACTACCGCATTCCTTTCTACTTTAAATTGCTGCCAATGCTCCTCCAAACCAGTAGTAATTGCTACTCCATATGCCTTATCTCTTCTTTTTGCACCTACTATTATGTCTTCTGAATACCATTTTTTTCCTTCCCATACGCTTGGAATCTTCACTATTTTTCTGGGTGCAAACCTATCTAGTGCACCCACTATGTTATCAACGAGCATCCTTGCTCTTTGGCTTACTTCTACCTCTTAAACTTGTCTTGTGGTAATGCTTAACATCCGTGTAAATTCCTTCACATCATTTTACAATAGTTTCTTGATTTATATTCTCTATACTCATTCCTTTCCTTCCTGTTACCTAATATGACTTTTATCCATGCATGATCCGTTATCTTTTGCTCATGTTCCACCTGCACTTGTGCACACCTATTAGCAAATAATAAATCGATAGTGGTTCGACTGTCTTGCGTTATTCTTGTTGGTTTATTAACGTATTGCTTCATTCCTAGACTCAGCATTCCTGTTATCAACCTCTTTTTGTAGAACGTTTCTACCGTGACATCTATATTAAAATCACCTATTATCAAACAGTCTCCTTTATTGTTAGTTCCTCACTTATGTTTTCTATGTATCTTATAAATTCAGCATCCGACGCACTTGGCGAATGATACACAATGACTATCACTCCTTTATAATGTTTGTCCGTGACCTCTATTCCAGCACACCAGCAGTTTGATTCTATTTTATTTATTGGTATCATATCATATTTAATATCATCTCTTATGTATAAGATTGCACCACCTGTATTCCTATTCTCCGCATCACATCTGACTGCACCATAGCCCGGCATATACACTTAACTGTCACCAATTTCAGCTGTCACTCTAGTCTCTGATAACGCTATGAATGCGGGTTTCATTTTATCCACTATTTAGTATCGTATTTCATTCTTATGTGCTATCAGACTTTGTGCATTTGTATACCATAGCATTTCCTCCTTCAGTAATTGCTAATCGTCCCATCCTGCTCTCCTCTTCTCTTCTTGGATTGCTCTTTTGTATTATACGTTGGGCATTCCCGATCTAATGCATTATATTCCATGTTTATCTCTAAGTTGTATGCTTGGTTTTTAAACATGCATTTTATGCACTTGTTTTTCGTCGCTGTACATTTATTCGTTTCGTGATTTCCCGCACATTTATGGCATGTTTCCTCTCTTGTGCAGTTCTTGGCTATATGGTAGTAGCCCCAACATTTGTAGCATCGCTTCACATTGACGTGGTTGTAAACCGGACATTTTCTCCATCCCACGCTGATATTACCTTTGTTTAGTATCTCTTGGTCGGTTCCTTCATCCACTATCATTATTACTGATCCTTCATGTCTCTCTTCTTTGTTTATTCTTTTGACAATTTTCATCTCCCTTCCTTCCTTTTCTTCCATTGCATTCTGTTTCTTTATTGTTTCAACCCGCTCATCGTCCGCCAGCTCTAGTTCATCCACTTCCATGTTAACGATCTTAATTTTTGGTTTTTGTTGCTTTGTTTCCATAACTTAAAATCCCTCGCCCATTTTCTCTTGTACTATGGTCTTTAGCTTTTCTATTTCTTCTGTCGTTTCACAGCCCAAAATCACAGTTCCATTACTGCCTTTTTTTTCTTTTCTTTGACTGCTCCACTATAGGTTCTTGTTACTTCCCTTGTTATACCTAGAACTCCTCCTTGTATCATCTTTTTTATTTCCTCCATTTCGATCTTCATGCCCTTCAATTCTTCTTGTACTATTTCCTTAATTATCACCCTAACTTCAATCTTGCATGCAACTTCGTCCTTTATTTCTTTCACCTTTTTCACCAACCAGTATTTTTTTCCTTCGATATTTGCCGTCGTGCTCATACCTCTGCTTCCAGTAAATGATCCAGTCGAACTCGATCGATCTCTGCTGTTACCTGCACCAGGTGTCAACTACGAATTTATCGAATAGACCATTACATTGCACTAGTTCTCTGTTTTTATCGTACACCTTATGTTTACACACACATCCCGGATGATAAAACAGTTTCGGGCACGTCTTGCATCGCACTACCTGGCTTTTTATAGCTTTTTTGTACGCTGAGCAACGATATTCATCGTACTCAGTCGTGCTATCCATTTCGTCCGTGTTCGCACAAATGCCGTGGTATGCGCTATTGTCGTGTCACCGTGGCAGCGAGAATGGTCGCCGTCACCACTTTCACACGAACTTCAATATCTAAAATTGTTCACAATACCGCGATCTCGGTAGCTATCAGAATCATCTATCGTTCTAAATGCTCATCACACAAAACCGCACATTTCGTAATAGTTTTATCCTTATTATAGACTTATAGTTCACTATAAAATTGGCTCAAAGACGGAGCACATTTGACACACGTCTCAACGTCTCTAGAGAGAGAGAGAGAGAGAGAGAGAGAGAGAGAGAGAGAGAGAGAGAGAGAGAGAGAGAGAGAGAGAGAGAGAGAGAGAGAGAGAGAGAGAGAGAGAGAGAGAGAGAGAGAGAGAGAGAGAGAGAGAGAGAGAGAGAGAGAGAGAGAGAGAGAGAGAGAGAGAGAGAGAGAGAGAGAGAGAGAGAGAGAGAGAGAGAGAGAGAGAGAGAGAGAGATTGATTGATTTATTGATTGATAGTTTATTTACGCCTTGGTAACCCTTTGGCAACATGTGTATAATAACAATGAAATTATAATTAAATATAATTAATATATGCTATTAAATTATAGTAAAATTAGAAAATAACTAAATAATAAATCAAACATAATTAGGAAATAACAAAGAATCCAAATTCAAATTATAATCTAAGTAACAGGATATTAGAATCAAAATGAAATCGAATAACAATGTATAAAAATATATAAAACTAAAAATAAAAAATATATAAAATATAGAAAAATATATAAAATATATTATATATAACTATAGATGAAAATAAAATAAAAATAAAATGAAATAAAATAAAAATAAAAAATAGAATAAAATATAATAATAACAAAATATAAGCAACTTAAGACATCTTAATTTAACCGAGAAATGATAATATATTAAATCAAGTCTACATGGTCAAACAGGTGAGCATATAGACGTATCTTAAAGATATCTAAGCTAGACGATGAAGTAACAGTTGTCGGTAAAGAATTCCACAGAGAGATTCCTGAGATGGAATACGCTTGTTGATAAGTCGTTGTGCGATACGAAGGTGTAATAAATATGGACCTTGGTCTCCTCTCAGAGCGCTGAGACACTATACCCTGACTTTGGAACAACTCTAGAATATAGGCTGGTGCTTTTTTAGCGATAACATTATACATAGAAATACCGAGAAAATAGATGCGTCGTGATTTAACAGTAAGCCAGCCAAGTCTACGCCTATAAGGTGTGATGTGCGTATCAAGTCGGAGATCAAAAATAAAGCGAATGCAAGTATTTATGAGCCGTTCGAGTGTTGTGTTCAGTTCTTCAGCTAGGCCATGATAGACTAGACAACAATAATCTAAAAGAGGGAAAACAAGAGAAGTAATCAGCAATGTTCTTAATTCCTGCGAAAGCGCAGTTCGATGGAATTTTAATCTGTAGATGGTAAAGTTAACTTTTTGTGAGATATTTTTGACTTGAGTTCACCACGATAGGTTACTATGTAGCATAACTCCTAAGTTTCGCACTTCATTAACAAAAGGGATAGTCGTGTCATTTAAAGAGATGGGTGATACTGCGCTGAAGTCGAGTTGCCGAGAATAGGAATTGCTACCTAGTACAATAACTTTTGATTTGGCTATATTAAGTTTCAAACCGTTACTATCTGCGAAGTCAGCAATGGCGTATACATCCTCGGATATTAATTTCAGGCCTTCGGCTAGTTGAAATGGTAGGCAGCTCAGGTAAATCTGTGTATTATCAGCGAAAATTATGTGTTGAGAATGATGAAGAACACAACCTATGTCGTTGATGAAAAGCGAGAAAAGTAGCGGACCAAGGACCGAACCTTGAGGCACTCCCGAGGTAGTAGATAGCCAGGAAGAGCAACTACCATGCTCATCTACCACCGCTTGTGTCCTTCCTGTCAGATAAGAAAAAATCCAGTCAAGTACTGGTTCCGCAAACCCTATTTTCTTGAGTTTCAAGAGAAGTGTCAGATGGGGGACAGTATCAAACGCCTTACTAAAATCAAATAGGATTAGGATGGTAATATGCCTTTTATCTATATTTCGTCTGACATCTTCACATATGCGCAGTAGTGCAGATTGTGTACTATGACCGCTTCGATACCCTGTTTGACGTGGGTCGAATATATTATTCTCCTCAATCCAATCCGTAATCTGCCTGTGCACTAGTCGCTCAAGTACTTTCGACAGCTCACTAAGATTCGCTATCGGTCGTGTATCAGACGGAGAGAGGGGTGTTGTAATCTTAGATAATGGGCGAAGATAAGCTTTCTTCCAGCACTTCGGAAACTCGGACAATTGTAGTGACATATTAAAGATATTCGTTAGTAATTGACATGAAGCCTGGATTGATTTAATTACTGAGAATAGCGAAATTTTATCAGGACCAAACGTAAAAGACTTAGAACTAGAGCAAGATGTGATAACGGAGCAAACTTGGTCTGTGGTAATTTCAGTAAAATGGAATACATTTTGTGGTGACTGAACAACTGAACACAGAGTACTAAACTCACTATAAGAACATGGCAGTAGTTGACTGGACACAGTTGAATAAAAAGCATTAAGTTCATCTGGTTCAAAGAAGTTGAGCGGAGATGGACGTGAAGACTTAGCTAGACCCAGTGTTGCTAGCGTCTTCCATACCTTATTCGGTTCAATAATATCAGTCAATTTCAGAATATAATACTGATTTTTGGCTTGTTTTAGATCATTCTTAAGTTGGTCTCTATGTTCTTTGAAAATAGATAGATCTAGAAGGTTGTTTGATCTTCGTACTCTAGTATATAATCTATTTTTTAAAGATATGCGGTCTCTCAAGTTTTGTGAGAGCCAAGGCGCAGGCGGTCGACATACACGAAGAGTTTGTAACGGTGCATAATTATCTAAAGATCTTAAAAATATCTCTGAGAACGTATCAACAATCATATTAATACTGTTTGGTGATGTATGTCTTCTTAAATTATCAATAGAATTTAAATTTGGATTGCAGTCGCGAAGAATGGGAATATTAAAACATTTGACAATGAGTCACAAAAACCTGTGACATCTAGATTTTTATAAGCACGGCGAGTGATAGTGCGATTGATTATGGGTTTAGTATCAAACTTGTAACGCAGTTCTAACAGGTCATGACCTGCTATGTACGGTGATTTTGACTTGACAAACGATTGTATCTTATCTTCGCTATCGATAATGAACACATCAATCCACGAGTCTGAGGTCGGAGTATGATGAGTCGGTAGTGAATCAACAATGTGAAGCGACTGTGAGAAAGCTAAATGACGTAGATATTTCGACTCATAATTATTACTAGTTAGATCACAGTTGAGATCGCCAGCAATAATAATATTGATATAAGCATGAGAAAAACAAGATAAAGATTGCATGAAATCTCCAAGCATTCGACCTTTCGGTCGTCTATACACAGATGCGAACAACAGTTTCTCTGAATTTGACCCTGTAATTTCAATAATTAAATATTCTGGTCCATTCGAAAACTCTATCGGCGAAGATGTCAAAACTTTAGCTTTTAGGGACGAATGAACATAGCATGCGACACCACCTCCTTCTCTACCTTCACGATCGTTGCGTATAAGAAAGTAATCATTTATTCGTACTAAGTCATCTGAAACATACGAATGAACCCACGTTTCACACACAGAAATAATGTGGAAAGCGTGCTCGGCAATGGTCGATTGAATGAGTTCCATATGTGCTCGCAGTGAATTAGCATTGAATTGAGCGATCTTTAAACATGGAGACGACAATAAAGGAGAAGCAACCAATCGACATGTAGATAGTCAAATTAGTTTTTCTAAATCTGCAGGCGTAACAATGCTGATCGATGGATGACCCTCGCTTTTTCTAACATAAATTACTCCCGAGCGTGTCCACACAAATTTGTATTTTCTTTCAGCCGCTCGTGTTTTTGTAAGACGTAATAGATTATAGAGCGCTGCAGGAAGGTACTCGTTTACATATATTGAACCACGTTGGTCTGTATGAAAAACTTCATTGAGCCGTAGGTTTTTTTTGGCTCGCTTTTTGCCGATGATATATTCTCTAACTTGTTGCGATTTTAAGGTCACTAAATAAATGTTAGGAATATTGTGATTCGCATTAGATGTCATTGGTGTTGAATTGTTCTGTCCTACTATCGAACGATTTTTATTTTTGTCGAAGCTGCGAATTTCTAAGACGTCACTTAGGAGATTCGTGACACCAAGAGCTTGGAAAACCTTCTCGACAATAACTTGAGGTGTGTCTTCAATAAATGATGGTACTCCTGATATGGTGACTTCTGCACGCAATAGCGAAGAAGATGCAACAGATGTCGAAAGCTTGTGAGGTTGATCATCTATCTTCGATACATGATTCGACAATAATTCCAGACGTGATTTCATCGAGTGGTTGTCCTTCTTAATGACAGCTATCTCCTCGCGGGTACTCTCCGACTGAGTCTCCAGGGTGGTAATACGACTAATTAGGGCCTCTTGGCTAATAGCAAGATCAGCAATTTTGCATTCAACACCAGTGAGTGACTCCTGGATTTTCTCTAATTTGTTATCAGTAGAAGCGCTTGATACTTGTATTTGACGCATAACGTCGAGTGATGATTGCAGTTGGCGCATAACGTCGTGAAGAGTGATATCTTTTGATTTCGGAGGCGTGCGTTGTAAGATGTTAGATCGATGCATTGAGCACGGGTCGCAGCGAAACTGGTTTATTGTGTTTGGTTCGTCAAGGTCAAAAGCGAATTTATCTTTAGCACACGTGGAGGGAAATGACAGATTGCATTCTCCTGTACACTTAATCCTCTCTCCTACTCGAGTCACTTTGTTGCAGACACCGCAACGAGTCTGCGACATTATGTGTGTGAGCGTTGGTCGTAGTTGTGTGGACGAGAGCGAGAATCTGCTCAGCCGCAAGCACCACCCACCGCAACACAAGAGGGAGAAAGATTGAATTTATAATATAAGTCAGTGATGCATAAACTATGCTTGCATTCCTACGGTAATTACGGTAATTAGTGTGATAAAATTTTATTTAGTTGGTAAAAGATAAGTGCTGGTCAGTATCTGATTTAAAATCCGAAATCATAAACTGACAGTATATACACAATGACGCACAGGGTTCGCACATATGAAAAGATCAGTAAACTAAAGCAGAACCAAAGCTGTTGTCATGCACTCGTGTAGGTGTACTGCTAATGTAAAGATAGTACCGTCCACAGTAGAAGCACACACACATATAAAGATAGTACCGTCCACAGTAGAAGCACACACACTCAAGACAATAACATCAATGACCTTGATTGTATATCATCTTGCTAGTACTGTACAGATCCGAGTATTTAAGCAGTATGAGTTGACACATGTAAAGGTGGTAGGAGAGTTCACACTGCCAACCGTAGAGTTTACACCACTTTATAATTCGAGTAATATGTTTCGAATACACACATTTAAACCGTGCGCAGAAGATCGACGTAGTGGCAAACTAGCCTCGAAGTATGTCCGTTGTGAGGAAGCGATTATCCGTTTTTTAAAATACAATTAACTGGTTTTATTCTTGGTGCATGTTGGACTATTTTAAGTCATTAATAAATAAGTTCACTGAGCAACTAAAGAGCTATCACAAAAGAATATTAAACTTCCCTCTCCTCGCACAAAGTGGTTAAAGTACGTAGCGCTTCGGTACACGTCTATTCACGTCAACCGTACAAGTGAGAGAGAGAGAGAGAGAGAGAGAGAGAGAGAGAGTGTTCTTAGATACCACTTACTTCACTATTGACAAAACATACTCCTTTAACATAGGCTTGAACATCTCAATTTTTTCACAGCCTTTTACGTCAGCTGGCAATGCATTATACATTTTGACTTCTTCGCGGTACATACTCATTTCAGTACTTCTTGTTCGCCTACATTATATTATAGTATCTCCAGCTTGCCGTATAGTTCTACCACTTCTGGTTCCTACTATTTGTAAAAATTTTTTAATTCCTTTGCTAGTTACTTTGTAAGGCTTTAAAAATAAATATACATACATCACAGTGCAGTCTCTGCCTTACAGCATAAACTGCATCGCTTGCAGCATATCTTCCACATTCATGTACCGGTTGTATTGCAATATGACCCTTATTACTCTGCTTTCGCTATCTGCAGTTTATTCAACTCTGTCCCATATCCACTAACAGTGTTGCACAATACTCGACGTGACTGACACTGACGCATACTGCCCTACTCTGTTTAGGAAGCTCGTCTTCTTACTGTTGTGCCGCGGAATATTCGTACTTCGTATATTCGGGAATATTCCATAGCAAAGTAACATTGGAATTCGTTCAAGACAGGAAACGAAGTCCAATGCCCGATCGTACGATTGACACCAGGAACGCCGACGCAGCATGAGGCGACTCGCTTGGCGTTCGACGATAGGCTAACACTAAAAACGCAAACTAAGGGATTTTCGTGAAGACAGTTAGCAACTGCTTTACGAAAGGACAGAATTAATTTCGACTTAACAGAGAACGGTTGGTTCCTCGTTCAATACTCGAAACAACGCATTATTGTACTTCTTACTTTGATATATAAATAGGCAACGGAAAGTTACCGTTGCTTATAATAAATACTTCCTTTTATATAAATTCGCGTTTCCATCTTTTACTCGAGATCCATCTCCTTATCGGCAAACGATCCCAAAAAATAATAACTTTTAATATTATACCGACTACCGAATAATCCAATTACTCGGTACCGGCATAACATTACCTATTTTTTTAAATATGTACTTGCTGTGGTCTCTGAATCGTAACTTATCGTCAAAAATTGTACCCAAGTATTTCATTACTTTCACTCGCTCTAGTTCCGTTCCATTCAGACACTTCAGTATCAGATTTCCTCTCACGTGTTTTCT
Organism: Cylloceria caligata; assembly: GCA_963942595.1. Taxonomy (NCBI): domain Eukaryota; kingdom Metazoa; phylum Arthropoda; class Insecta; order Hymenoptera; family Ichneumonidae; genus Cylloceria; species Cylloceria caligata. The sequence goes on from OZ012703.1 coordinate 28,614,801, forward strand.
TATGTTTCTTACAACCATATTTTTTGTTTTTTCTGCATTCATTTTCAATTTATTTATACTCATCCACTCTTCCACTATACTCAATGACATATTAATTTTTCAATCATCAGCAAACATTTTTATTGCACACTCTTCCGAACACATGTGCACAATATCATTTATATATATAATAAACATCAAGGGCAGTACATACCCTAGTGGTACCTTATATTCTGTAATAATAATTTTAGACCATTTATTGAATCGTTGTTGGATAATCGTCGTGCGCCTACCTGTTGCGCTGCTCTAACACGCGTTGTTCGGTTGAGTCGAAGATAGCCGAGGCATGGGCTTCGCGAAGCCGAGGATGTGCCTCGTTGGCACGCTGCGTCGAGCGAGAGGATGTCTCTCTCGCTTGACTTCGGTTTCGCTCACCGGCTATCTCGCTCAACTGACTCCAGCGCCCAACGAAACTTTCATATTCCGCAGCCATATTGGAAATGTTGACACTTTTTCGCACACACCGGCACGAACAGCACGCATCTCCACTTTTCGGACGGTTTTCTCGGCTTTTTGGTACATCGGACTCGCTCAACTTTGCACACCGGACTCATTTGCTCAAGGTTAGAGTACACTGGCATAATTTGGTACAAATTCACTGTCAGTGAGGAGAGAAATACGGTGCATCACCACTTTGGCTCACTCGTGGCATGCGCTGCAGCACATGCAGCATCATGCTCTCCTCACTTGCTTTAGCCGGTATAATTAATACAATTATACCGGTGTGGTCTATTCACTGTGCTTCCCTCCAGAAATTCTGCTAGGAAAGTACAGTGACTATACGCGGTTCACTGGTACAGCCTCAATATCTGTTTGCATTGTGCTACGCAGTGCTGATTGCGTAGCTAAGTACACGTAAGAAAAGCACTCCTGCAATATACACTGAGAGTGCTCTCATTATTAATTCATTGCAACCACTCTGCAATACACTGCTGAGTGTTTGCAGTGAGTTACGCACACATTTTCGTACTCAATGGCATCAGCGTGTCGTGCTGCGTAGCTATTACTACGTTGCACGCACCGCTGTCTCAAGGTTATATTCAGCACACAATTAATATAATTGTGTGCTGCTCACATTATAATGCCAAATTCTAATTACTAGCTCATTTATGTTTTTGCAATCACCAGTCTGAGCGTGTCGTGCAGCGTAGCTATCACTACGTTGCATGCATCGCTTTCTCATGTCTACACTCAGCGCACAATTAATATAATTGTGTGCTGCTCACATTATATCAGATTATAACTCAATTTTTTATGTATTTCATAATTTGTATTCTTTCTAAATTTAACATAATTTGGATTTACTGTCACTTATATTGTTTCTATAAATTATATATTTTAAATTGTATTTTGGGCTACCTGTCGGAAGGTGGAATAAAACCACTTTCTCAACATAACATCTTTGTGTCTGGTTTGATTTTCCTTTTTGCTTCAAGTGAGTTCTCACATTTATTCACCCAATTCACAGATCGGTCAAGCATCACCGGAAGGAATTCTCAACAATCGTACTTATTCTCTTGTCCACTATCTCGAATGCTTATTTTAACTCCGTGAAGATTACACCTACCATTTTTTCCTGACTAAAGTCTAATTTTCATTCGTCTAGAACAGATTGAATCGCCGTTTCACACGAATATTGTTTCAAAACTTGACTAATGCTGCGTTATAATTTCATTAGATTCTAAGTATATTCCAATTTGATTTTTTACTACTAATTCTAGCATCTTCTCGTACAATGGCAACATATTATTTGGCCTACACTAACTTGCTTTTTTGGCTTTATCTATCTTTGCGATCGGTATGATCGTGGACATCTTCTGCGAAAAATCACTATCTTAGGAATCCATTTATTATTTCAACGAATTCCTTTTTTCTTATACTAAATGCCATTTTTAGTACTTCACTTGATATTCCTTCCACCGTGTCTTTCTTTCTCAGGAGTCCCATATCCAACTTTTCTAGGTCCTCTACTTCAAAACTCCAAAAATGTTCCATACTTCTGTCATTTTTCATGCAATCCCCAATTAAAATTTTTCTTCCATTTAGATTTACCGACGTATCGCTTTAACTATGTTATTCATACTTTGTACATAATGCACATCGAACTTTTCAGCTATATTAACTCCCACCGTGTCATTCAATACCTCAAAATCTATATTCCCTATTTCTCTCACACCCATTGGTTCGCCTCTAATTATTTCTTTTAAAGTTTTCCACATTTTCGTTGGATCTTTCTTATTACAATCTATCATATTTTCATAACATTCTTTCTTCCTTTTCCTTATCAATTTAACTACAGCATTCCTTTCCACACTAATTGCTGTCAATCATCGCCCGTATCAGTGTAAGCTGCTTCTCTGTACGCCTCATCCCTTCTATAAGCTGCTACCGTTATATCATCTGCAAGCTATTTTTTTCCTTCACATACCCTTGGAATCTTAACTATTTTTTTAGGAGCAAACCTGTCTAGCGCGCCTACTATGTTATCGACAAACATCTTTGCTTTCCGAATCAATTCTAGGAGGTGTGTTAAAAAAATTACGGGAATTTTCGCTTTTTGGAAAGAGTTTTATTTATTCGTTTACAACAATGTTATCCCCTTCAAAATAGTCCCCATTAGATACACTTATGCCAACGCTTTTTTCAATCCCCGAAACACTTCTGGAACTCGTTCTTTGGGGTGGCTTTCAGCTCTCTCAGCGATGCGTTTTTAATCTCATCTATGCTTACAAAACGACGGCTCTTTAAGGATCTCTTTATTTTTGGGAATAGAAAAAAGGCACACGGAGCCATGTCTGGCGAATATGGAGGCTGGGGCATCATTACAGTGTTGTTTTTGGCCAAAAAATCACGAACAAGCAATGAAGTGTGAGCAGGTGCATTATCGTGGTGTAAAAGCCATGAATTGTTTCGCCACAAATACGGTCGTTTTTTTCGATTACTTCATGCAAACGGGGTTGACCTTATAAGAAATATACCTTATTGACCGTTTGACCTTGTACCAAGTACTCATGGTGCACTATGCCGTAAAAATAGAAGAATAGAGTGAGCATAACCTTCACGTTTGACCCCACTTGTCAAGCTTTTTTCGGTCTAGGCAATACAGAATGCCTCCACTGTGACGATCGAGTCTTAGTTTCGACGTCATATCCGTAAACCTATATTTCTTCACTTATTATGACACGTTTTAGTAGTTTTGCATCGTTGTTGACTTCAATTAGCGACTCTTGAGCAATTTCCATTCGCCGCTGTTTTTGTTCGAAATTCAACAATTTTGGAACAAATTTTGCTGCCAGACGTTTCACACTCAAAACCTCCGAAAATATTTCATGGCATAAGCCAATTGATATACCAACATCATCAGCTACTTTTCTGATTGTGATTCGTCGATCATTCATAATCATTTCTTTCACTTTTCCCCGTTTTCATTGATTTATGATGTGCTGGGGCGTCCAGGGCGCTCGTCATTTTCAACGTCTTCACGGCCATCGTATAAACGCTCATACCACTCGTAAACCCTTGTTTTACACATAGCAGACTCACGAAAAGCAATATTTAACATTTCTAAAATTTTGTTGCACATTATTCTATTCTTATAACAAAATTTAAGACTGATTCTCTGATCTATTTTCAAAATAGCCGATCCTATCAAAATACATGTGATCTTTTTGACAACTGACAATAGAATAAATATCCAATATAGCTAACACAGTACAGCAACTTTTCAGACAAATTAACCACGACCACAACGAAAAAATCATCCGAATCTGAATGATACAAGTGAAATTATAAAATTCCCGTTGTTGTGCCGCGGAATATTCTTTCTGCAATATTTCTTAGCTGACACAGCTAAGACAAAGAATTCGCTCAAGGCAGGAAATGAGGTAGACGCAAACGCAGCATGAGGCGACTCGCTAGGCGATCTGCGATAGGCAAAAGCAAAAGCTGCCATCTAAGAGATTTTCGCAAACGCAGTTAGCAACTGCTTTACGAAAATCAGTTTTAAAAGTAGACTCAAAAAGAACGGGTTGGTTCCTCGTCAATTACTCGAAACAACAAAATTATTGTATATTCTTTTATTGACTTTTAAATAGACAACGGAAAGTTACCGTTACCTATAATAAATACTTCCATTTATATAAATTCGCGTTTTAACCAATTACTCGAGATCCATCTCCTAATCGCCAAACGATCCCAAAAAAATAATAAGTTTTTAATATTATACCGAATACCGAATCATCCAATTACGCGGTACCGGCGTAACATTTGATGGCAGCGGTGGGATCTGCTGCAGTTAAGTGATACGTGACTTATTTGGACAAAAAGTGTTTTGAACAAAGTAAATAAGAGTGACTCTGAAGTGACGACTACGACTCGTGCAAAGGACACCAGTGTAGTTCGTGTAAACCCAACTAGGCTAACGCGAAAGCGCGATGTGTACGTCGGTGCGGTGTAAAATATCGGTCAACCGTTTAAAATCCCGATTGACGGTGTCACGTCAAGTCGCGGAAAAACACACAAAGTGTGCAACCAAGTACTCGAAGCAGCTACTTGAGGAGAATCCGTCGTGCAACCATTGGCGACGCGCTAAGGGCGAGCCCAGAAACCAGTGAAAAAACGGGTCAACGGCGCCAGGAAGGACATCAAGGACTATCAACAAAAGAGAGCTGCAGGACACCAAGTCGACAGCACCCGAGGTACCGCCATGGAGAGGACCATCTGCAAGATCATCTTTGTGTAAGTGGCGGTTACGTTATAAATATACATATTGCCGTGATAAGCCAAAATCAGTTAGAACCGATATTTGAGAAAAATATTCCACTAGATATATATCTCTTTAGAGATTTTGTGGATATATTTTAGAGTACTGTTCACCGCGAAATTAGCATCTTGCCGGGATCTCGGGGTACAAAACCGAAACGTAGAGGCAATCAGTCAGAAACTACGATGCCCGGCGAGCAGGTAGATACTGCAGCCGGTTTAGCTGCAGCTGTCGGGGACATCGTGTACGAAGCGCGCAGGGCGTTACCAGAGCTCTTGCCGCCGGGATGAATCCCCGCAGACAGGCAGGAGACCCGCGCAGGCCGACTGACGGCCGAGTTCGGCGTAAACCCACTTAGGGGTGCGTCGTTTCGGGATCACAGTAGTGTAGATAGCGATGACGTATTCAACATGGCTACTGGCGAAAGAACGCTTGAAAGCGAAACTGAGGACATGGTCGAACGGGGATTAGAAAATATGCGTACGATAAATCGCGTAGGTTTCCCGGCGGCAACCGGTACGGCAGCCCGGGCGGTACCCGCACGAGTACGGGATCGGTTAGAGGCAGTCGACCGGAGCCACCGTGAAATGGAAAGAGTTCGATGCTAGTATAAAAGGTTACAGCGCCAGCATGAACAAGGCCAACGCGAACTCCGGGAGGCCGAAACACCGACGTTAAGACGAAACTTGGCCGACACGTTAAACGAGGTAGGTGCGGACGAGTACGAGCCCATCCATTTCTTGAGAGAACAAATTGCCGAGCTTCAGCGACAATTAGAAGGAGCGGGGATGGAGCCCTGTCAGCCTCCCTCACAGCCCCCGAGACGTACGCGGTTCGAGGAGACACGAATGCCCTCAAATATGCTTAGCCTCAGTCTGGGTATAAAAATGGTAAAAACATTTGACGGCAAAGACATGTTATGCCAGTACCGCGTAATTGGATTATTCAGTATTCGGTATAATATTAAAAAGTTATTATTTTTGGGATCGTTTGCTGATAAGGAGATGAATCTCGAGTTATCGATGAAAACGCGAATTTATATAAAAGGAAGTATTTATTAAAGGCAACGGTAACTTTCCGTTGTCTATTTAAAAGTCAATGTAAGAATGTACAATAACTTGTTGTTTCGAGTATTTGACGAGGAACCAACCCGTTCTATCTTGAGTCTAATTTATAACTGTTCTTCGTAAAGCAGTTGCTAACTGTGTTCACGAAAATCCCTTAATTGACAATTTTAGCGTTAGCCTATCGTCGAACGCCAAGCGAGTCGCTCATGCTGCGTCGGCGTTCTTGGGGTCGTTCGTACGACCGGGCATTGGACTTCGTTTCCTGTCCTGAACGAATTCCAATGTTTCTTTGCTATGGAATATTCCCGAATATATGAAATACGAAGTGGAATATTCCGCGGCACAACAGACATAAAGGCATTGCCGCTCTCTTTGAAGTCCTGCGAGACGATTTTTCGCAGGGTAGCCGAGGAGGAGTCATGACACGCTCCTTGAATTAATTGTCATGAGTAAGTTAGAGAGTGCAGCAGTAAGACAACTGCAACACAAGACCATCAGTACCATTGCGCAACTCAGGAGCGAATTGGAAGCGTTGTACGGACAACGTAAGTCCCTGGCCGCGTTGCAAATGGAGTTCAGCTCTCTCCGGCAGGGACAGAACGAGGACATCGCCGCCTACGCGGCGAGAACGGAGAGAATCACGGTAGACATCACCGAGATATTCTGTGAACGGTTGAAACAGAGGATCAGAAGATCACCGTCGAGAATGTCACCCGACCGAGCGCTCAGGCCAACTTCGAAAACGGCCTGCACGACCCGGTGCAAGTGCTGGTACGTGCGAGAAATTACCCGGCAGGGAGAAAACTGTTTCACCTGCGGAAAAGCTAGACACTTGGCTCGAGACTGCACCCGGAAATCGAGAAGAGTGAGCTTGCCAATGCCCAGCGAAAACAAGTCCATACACAACGTTGACATCGTGTGCAATTACTGTCAGAAAATGGGTCACGTGTGGAAGGACTGCAGAAAGAGGTTGTCACAAAACAAGAGCGAGCCAGCTCAGACACCACAGCAGCCCCGACGTCAGAGGGACACCCGCCCACTGGGAACGATGAGATTGAATACTCTAACGGCCCAGCAAAGACCTACGCGCAAGCTAAAAAAAACGACTCTACAACTACTATAAGTAACGTTGCCGGCGTCGAGTGCCACTGCCAGTGACTTCGATATCGTTGCAACGTTAGTAGTGACTGGGGTGCTCACCCTGAAGGCAGACACCGGAGCGCAGTGCAGCATCATCAAGGAAGGCTGTCTCAAACTAGAGACCATGGTGAGAGATTGCACCGTAGAGTTGCAGGGGTGGCGGGCGAAAAATGTACTCCGCTAGGAATCGCGAAAATCGTGCTCGAGATACCGGCTCTAAATGTCGAGCATTGGTTTTACATCGTTCCGAACAACGTGCCACTGAGGGTCAACGGACTGCTCGGAATGGATTTCATTAAGCACCACAAGGCAGGTATCTTGCACGGCGAAATGCTCAAACTATACGACCACTGAATGCCGCTTCACGACGGATCGATCAAGATGACCCTGCCGCCACGCAGCTAGACTGTTGCGTATGCCATGACCAAGAGTAAATTCATCGGACTACTCTCGAAAATGGAACTCGCGAACGGAGTAATTATGAGAACCTGCATCACGCAGCCGCACGGTAGTAGCTGTGCAGTAAGTCTAATAAACACCACCGAGCAGGCTGTTGAGGTACAACGCCCCGTGGTGGAATTCGAGCCGCTAGAGATAGCGGCAGTGGGTCATGGTCTCGAAGCCTCTACGTCCGAAGTATGCACCGTCAGCGTGGACCGAAAGGCCGACCACCTCGCGCGACTAGCTCAAGAGCTAGACACTGAAAACCTCAATAAGGAAGAGCGCGAAGCGCTCGACGAGACTACTAGGGAGTACGAGGATGTATTCCACCTATCAGGGGACAAGCTGTCATATACACCAATGGTGGAGCATGTGATCCCCTTTAAAGAAGGGGTGCAGCCCATTAAGGTGCACCCATATAGGCTACCGGAAATCCATAAAAAGAAAGTGGAAAGGCAGACCAGTGAAATGCTAACAGAAGGCATTGTCCAGCCTAGCAGAAGCTAGTGGAACGCGCCGCTGCTAGTCGTCGCGAAGAAACCCGACGCTGCCGGAGTAAAAAAGATGAGAGTACTGGTGAATTTTCGGAAATTAAACGAACCCACCATCGGGGATTCATACCCACTGCACAACATCACAGAGATATTGGACCAGCTGGGACGAGCCCGATATTATACTACCTTGGACCTCGCCTCGGGATTTCGCCAAATCCTGATGGCGCAGCGAGATAAGGAAAAAACTGCATTTTCTACTTCGCAGAGTCATTTTGAGTATAACCGAATGCCTTTCGGACTCAAAAACGCACCACCAACTTTTCAGAGACTTATGAACTCGGCGCTGGCCATTCTACAAGGAGTCAAGTGCTACGTGTACCTCGATGACATCGTTATACATGGAAAATCCTTGAAAGAATATAAAGACAGGCTACGAGAGGTGCTGCAGCGACTGAGAGAGGCAAAATTGGCCGTGCAACCTAGCAAGTGCCAATTCCTGCGAAAGGAAACGCAGTACCTCGGCCACATAATTTCCGAAGAGGGAGTGCGTGCGGATCCCCAGAAACTGGAAGCGGTAAGAGAATTCCTGGTACCGAGAGACGTAAAGGGGGTACAATCCTTCTTCGGACTAGCCGGGTATTACCGGAAATTCATCAACAATTTCTCGAAAACCGCTAAGCCACTCACAGAATTAACCCAGAATAAGGTTAAATTCGAGTGGACCGCAGTAAGGGATGCCGCATTCGAAGAACTGAACACGGCACTTACAACGGCACCGATACTGCAGTATCCTGACTTCACGAAGCCGTTCGTTGTGACAACAGGCGCCTCAGATCGGGCGCTCGGCGCGATACTTTCGCAAGGCAAGATTGGGGACGATTTCCCCATATGCTACTCGAGCCGCAGGATGCCGAAGGCCGAGCTGAATTATACGACTACAGAAAAGGAAACTACTCGCGATAGTTTGGGCCCTTGCTCAATTCCGACCATATATTTATGGTACTCGCTTCATGGTCGTGAAAGACCACCAACCGTTCACCTGGCTGTTCGGAATAAAGGACCCAGGCTCGAGACTAATGCGTTGGAAAATAAAATTCGTAGAACATAAGTTTAAAGTCGAATACAAGGCAGGTAAGCGCAAGACGAATGTAGATGCGCTAACCCGTATATTTCTCGCTACGAGGGCCCAAGCGAGAGCAAAGAACGAAGTCTGTGGATCGGAAAAGGACAGCACTACGGGGCAAGTAGGTACAGCGAATGACCGCACAAATCGACCTGAGCTTGCCCGCGAGATAGAAAAGAACAGCAAGCGCCCGGGTACGGACAGCCGCACAAAGCGGTGAGCCGAGAAAACTCCAAGCCAGTTCAGCGACGCGGCAGAGTGAGAGATCGCGCTGGCCAATGCTCCAGAAGAGGATAGAGAGATCCGCAGCGTGCATGAAGGACGCTCTACTGATCTCCACAGCCCCGCCGCAAAGCCATGCGGATGGGAAAGGGGCAGACCATGCTTGCTAGTAAAGCAAGGCATAGGTAAGACTGCGAGCATCGTTGAAAAGGACAGAGCGAGCCCAGCACAGCATGGCGGACCGCGGAAGGCAAACGATGCAAGGCCGCTCGAGTTACAGAGAACGACGCAACGGCGGAGCTACCGGTGGGCACACCGAGTGAAGAAACTGCAATCAGAGCACCGCACAAGCCTGCTGAGGAAGCAAGGCACGGCGGGGACCGTAGCCCGCAAACTTCGAGCAGCACGGAAAAGGACAGCGTTATAAAAGAATACAGCGATTGAAAAGTGGCGTAGCCAGCCTCTCCGCCGATGTCCACCTAAAAATAATAAAGGAATATCACGATACCCTCATAGAAGGGCATCAAGGTATACGGGGCACTCTTTATCGGATCCGGACCAAATATGACTGGACCGGCATAAGAAGAGATTTGGAGAAATATATTTTGTCCTGCGAGTCCTGCCAAAAAAATAAATTTGGGAAAAAGGAACGAGTGCCGATGGTGGTAACGGACAACTCATCGAGGTCGTTCGAAAAAGTTGCGGTCGACATCGTAGGACCGCTACCTGAAAGTGCTTCCGGGAAAAAATACATACTCACGTTCCAGCACGCTCTTATGAAATACAGCGCAGCGATCCCCCTGCGGAATGGTGGTAACGGACAACTCATCGAGGTCGTTCGAAAAAGTTGCGGTCGACATCGTAGGACCGCTACCTGAAAGTGCTTCCGGGAAAAAATACATACTCACGTTCCAGCACGCTCTTATGAAATACAGCGCAGCGATCCCCCTGCGGAACCAGGAGGCTTCGACAGTAGCAAGGGCGCTGGTTGAAGAACTAATTGGCCAGCACGGAACGCCAGAAACGATACTGTCGGACCAGGGCACGAACTTCCTCAGCTCGACCTACAAAGAAATGTGTCGACTGCTGCGAATTAAGAGAATACAAACAACTGCCTACCATCCGGAATCGAATGGCGCCATTCGATTCCGGATGTCCGACGTCCTAGAAAGGTCACATCGCACCCTCGCAGAATATCTGAAAAATTTAATAAGCGAGGATCAAGGAGACTGGGACGAGTGGCTGCCATACGCAATGTTTACGTACGACACCACTTCACATACGGGGACTGGACTGTCTCCCCACGTGCTAGTATACGGAAGCGAAGCTGAATTACCGATAGCCGTAAGGCAGGAGCCCCGCAGCACCTATGCCTATGACGACTACGTCTAAGAGCTACGCGAGCGACTACGCGCTGCATAGACTGTAGCACGCGACAACCTAGAAGGCACGAAAACACGGTCGAAGAATACGTATGACCATGTGCTTTTGACGTGCATAAATAAAACAAATAGCATCGTTGATTAGGTAGCGCCGTTCCACAGTGAGGGCAGGTCAGGCGCTCCTCCCGGAAAAGACGCTTAAGACCGATAAAATCAGGATAAGGCTCTTCTTCCCCGATCCAGGGTCCCAGGCCCCACAAGCAGTACACTGCCCGGCGGCAATGCTGGCGGCGGCTACGTACAGCCAAATCTGCCAAAACCCCTTCCGAACGGCAATGACGATTTCGCCCGGGTACTACGATGAGGCCGCTCTGAAAAAAAACAAAAAAGAATAAAAAAGGATTTTTTAAAATAAAAGGTACATACTAGTACGAAGAAGACTTATCGCTGACTCTAGCACCTCGGGGGTCAAGTCCTCTCCCCTGCATAGAACGGCTCCGTGAGGCGAGGCCCCAGACATGCGGAAAATAACTGTCGACATCCTTGCAGATAGATCGCTAAATGAAGAATAAGCAACGAAGCTCTCGCGCGACCGCAAGAAAAAGAAGGAGAACTAATGCAATACTCATTCTCACAATTTCCTCCCCTCATCTGATTGCAGGTTAATCGCGGGCAAAAGTGGACTAGCTATAGCCACGCAGCATTCGCCCGACTACGTCGTCAGCACTTTTGCCAGCGCTCCGGGCATCTACTGTGAGAAAATAGAAAGCCTTACGATAATCCAATCGACGTGGCGGTTGATTATCAGGCTGGACCTCGCTGCACTAATGCACCGAGAAACGGAGATAAGCAAAAGTCTACAACATCTGATGGAGCTGTGCAAAGGCGAAACCCGTGTCAACGATCTATGTCCCGTCATAAGCTACTCGGTTCTGAGAATGAAGAGAAGAATAGAGATGGGGGTATTGACCATATACGACCTCCTCGGGACGCGCCCCGTTAGAGAGCGCAGAGGATTGATAGACGGCCTTGGAAGCATAATCAAGGCCATCACGACGCCAAACATGGACGCCGCCGACGCACGGAAGTTACACGAAGAAATTCTGCAACTTAAAGCCTCCTACCAGACCCTGCAGGAAGGGTTGAAAAATCAAATTCAAGTAATAAGAACGACGCTCAGCCTCTATAACGAAAACGCACACTATATACAAACCAACGCACAGACGCTGCTGGCCCAGATACAGCGTATCAACCACACGCTCAACGACGACCTGTACTACATAACAAGACGCCAACACTTAGACGAGACGCTCAATGCGATAAGTATTGCAGTCGAGGCATTACCCAGCGACGTACAGGAGCTAAAGTGGCTACTGGACGACATAGCTAGCAGTAAGGCCAGAGCAACGACCCTGTCGCCGCGCACACTCACGAGATACCTCGTCGACGCACTACTACGCCTACCGCCGGACATTAGCTTCCCAGTCGCGATAGCGCACGACTCAGTGTCAACACTTATGCGACTGGCAGACACCAGGGCCTACAGCGAAGGCAACGCGGTAGTGCTCGTGATGGATATACCGCTGATCGGGCAGCAACGGTATAGTATACAAAAGGTATAGTATACCCTATACTCATGCGACCAAGCAACGGCAGGCACTACTACATGGATACGACTGGGGCCCTGTAGTCATTGACACGGAGAATCGTAAATACCTCAGAATGACAGCCGATGACGATAAAAGTTGCAAGGTACTGGGCAAATCATATATTTGACCTCCCACGCATCCAACAATTCTGGTTACGAACGACGCGCCCTGCGAAGTCCTTATTTACGCGAAAATGGACACCGATAACGGCGAGAAATGCGAAAAAAAGGTTATCAAACTAAACCATCCCCTAATCGTCCCAATGCAACAGCAAGGGCGATGAATTTACGTCGCGCCAACCCCAAAACCTATAGGAATAAATTGTGGGAAAAATCCCACTCAGCATGAAATGTTAAATAATACGGGTATACTGGACTTGGTAGGCGTATGTATAGTAACCGCCCGAGATTTCAGCATCAGAACCATCGAGCGAACGTCGCAGGTCATTCGGAAAAACTACCTTCCGTCGTTTAATTTGAAATTAACGGAGATTGAAGCTCATGCGCCCCCGACGCAGACCGAGAGGACCATTCTACTGCAGAGCGTACTGCGAGATCCCGAAGAGCTTCGGAAGCTTGGAACTCGAGCCGACCAAATCATGGAAACCCTCAATACTGCCAGAGACGGGATGCAGCACATCCACAATCGGAGCTTCTACTCACTGGGTGCCAAAGCACCGATAGCCTTGGTTGGATACGTTCTGTTTAAATATTACAGGTACCAAAGGAACCGATCACCAACAAGGACTAACGAGGCAACGACCCCGGCAGCCGCCGAGGTAACCATCAACCTCGTGCCACTCGGACGACAACAGCCAGAGGAGCGACTGCTAACCGAGCTGGTCAGGATATGCAATCGTCCCCCCAACCGAGAACGACTCGCTCGGCCCGAACGACATTAACAAATGAAAAATGAAACGTTTTATTGTATTATTACATAACAAATATCAGACTGTAAATTTCCATAAAATTGTGAAGGTACGGGAAACTAACCGAAGAAAAAATTTTTAGAGAAAAATTTTTCCGTTTAAGGGGGGAGGGATGTTGTGCAGCGGAATATTCCTTCTGGAATATTTCTTAGTTGACACAGGTAAGACAAAGAATTCGCTCAAGACAGGAAACGAGGTAGACGCCGACGCAACATGAGGCGACTCGCTAGGCGATCTACGATAGGCTAAAGCAAAAGCTGCCAACTAAGGGATTTTCGCAAACGCAGTTAGCAACTGCTTTACGAAAATTAGTTCTAAAAGTAGACTCAAAGATAACGGGTTGGTTCCTCGTCAATTACTTGAAACAATAGAATTATTGTACATTCTTTTATTGACTTTTAAATAGACGACGGAAAGTTACCGTTGCCTATAATAAATACTTCCATTTATATAAATCCGCGTTTTCACCAATTACTCGAGATCCATCTTCTAATCGGCAAACGATCCCAAAAAAATAATAACTTTTTAATATTATACCGAATACCGAAAAATCCAATTCTGTGGTACCGGAATAACATCGTTATGTTTTTAGCACCCATCGTACATCTTGATTTTTTGATTTTCCTTTCTAGCCGCACTCAGGGTCATTATACATATATTAATTCACATCAATTTTACTGTAACTCTTTACTCTATATTCTTTGTATTTGTTCCCCTCTTTGATCGTGCCTGATGTGACTTTGATCAATGCATGATCCGTTATGTTCGGTTCATGTTCCACTTGCACTTGGGCGTTGATATTAGCAAATAATAGATCTATAGTTGGTCGCCTATCCTGTGTTATCCTCGTCGGCTTATTAGCATATTGTTACACCCCCAAGCTCAACGTTTCTATTAGTAGTTTCCTTTTGTAGAACGAGTGTACCCTAACGTCTATATACTATGACATGGTATTTGAGCGACCCGTCACAAAGTCGGACCGAGCGGGGCTGACCGCGGTTCACCTGCTCGTTCGGCCGAGAGTCTCCCCAAGGCGATCCAACAGGGCAAAAATATAGCGTGCGAAGCGACTAATATTCAGTTCGTGTTTCTTTTGTTTTCTTTTTTTTTATCTAATCCTCCCGAGCGGATGACGGCCCAAGCACGAAATTATCAGCAGCAACAGGAAGGCCAGCCTCGGAAGCCTGAAGGACGCTATGATAACAGCGAGAGGAGCGCTCTCGAGTCTCCGTCGTCATCATGCGAACCAACCGTAGCCCCGACTATGACGTCAGCACTCTCGTCGAGAGAACTACGCGGAGACCATCTCCGCAGCATCTCATGGGAACCTGAAGATGCAACGATCTCGGGTGGCCTTTGAATTTTCGCTGCGCTGCGAAGTCTTTGTTTTTCTATTATCGTTCGCTTCTGACTGCTGCTTCGTACGAGGCATCGAAGCTCTCGCTAAAGCCGTTGCTGGCTCGGATAATAACCCCAGTCGCAAGTACCGTCATCATACTTTCAATTTTATTGGCGGCTACGATTTGGAGGAAGAGGGTTTATGGTGGCGCACCTTCCGGTTCCCGCAAGGTGCGCCATGCCCCCATACTCCGTCTTAGCGCACAGGGCACAAGCCGGTTCGTTCGTGCTGTCCGTGACATAGTGTCCAGATCTGCCGCACTTTCGACAGCTCTTCGTCCTGTCCACGTCCATGTAGTTTGCCTTTACGTGCCCATAACCAAGGCACCTTTGGCATTTTATCACTGTCAGTCTTTATCGGACACGGCAGTGTACCCATCCGATACCAAGTCGTCCGCGGCGGAGCAGCACATCGGCTTCCCGCGATTCTAGATCGCAAACCGCCATGTACTGTTCAGCACGGATCAGGCCAAAGGTACGAACTCCGAAGTCTCCGTTTCGTCCCGTTTCGCGTCTGAGTACCTGTACGACGTCCTCTGCAGTTGTTACGCAGTCCAGATCCATGACCTCCAATTGGACCTTGGAGGTCATGTTCCTGACGCTGCTCGCGTACCCGATCGCGTCTTGCAGAACGCGTCGAAAGTCGTCTCGTCCGTCGGGTCTGTTCGCGCTTACCTGTATCTTTAGAAGACACAGGCCATTTTTCGTCTTCCTCATAGTCGTCATCGGCACGTGAGTCTTCTTCGGATCGACCGTCGTCCGTATTTTTCGTACGATGTCCGAGTTATCAGTCCCAGGCTTTACCAGGACAGCCGTCCCCTTGTGTTTGGGGGCCACTCTGTGCCTCTCAGCCTGGGTCTTTGTTTTCGTTTCATGCGTTCTGTCCTTCCGTTCTGTGGTTTTGTTTTCTTTTTTTTAACTGTCTGTCAGACTGCAGCCGATTCCGCTTTCGGGGGTTACTTCGGCGCGGCCTCCAGAGTGGTTCCGGTCGCCTCCTGTTTTCGTTCCGTCTGTGGCGTTTCCTGTTCTTCGTCTCCGTTTCTGTGTCCGTCAGGTCATGTGTCGTTATGAGTCCTTTCGGGGCTGCCCCGATATGCTTATTTGGCGCCTCGTCGGCGGCCCCGAGAATTATTTTTATTCCTAGTTTGACCGTCATGTTTGTGTTTTTCTGTTTGGCAACTGCCTCGTCCATTTTCTTCGCTGTCCTCTGTATCAGCATCAGTAGCTCCGTTAGCTCAGGTTCGTTCTGTTGTAGTATTGTGGGGTTTGTTGTAACTTTTTTCATCCGTTCCGTCTGTGTGCGCATACCCCTGTTGTCGTTGTCGTTAGCAGAGGCAGCAGAAAGAAAGCTTATCCCGCTCCTTGCGCTCGACGCGCTGTCCGTTCTGTTTCGTCTTGGAAGACGCAGTGTTGTCCTGTCACTGTTTGCCAACACTGGTGCCCCTGACGAAGCCCCACCATCGGCGTTAAGTATTTGTTCGTTTCGTTTTGTTTTGATTTGTGTTCATTATTGTTTTCATGAATAGTCAAGAAACGAGCGTCAACCCCCACAGAGTTTGATTGCGGGGGCAAGGCTTGAATACTGTTACGTCCTGACGTAACGTCGCATTTATCTTTTTTTATTTTCGATTACGTTAAAGTTCTTCTGTTTTAGTTTCGCTACAGTAAAAGTAACCTCTCACATTTTTCTTTTATTCTCGAACTTCTTAAGGGGAGAGGAGAGCGATTTTAGCGACGGAGATCGGAACAGGGTGAAGATGCGGCCCTACCGACCGTCTCCCGGGAAGAATTAATCTTGTAAAGATGGAATTTTTCGGCGCTCCCGGTCAAAAGGCAAACTTTCAAACCATGGGATCTACTGCGTAGACCCGGTTATCGACTGCCATTTATGGATCTATGATTCAGCGCGGCCTTACCCTCAATCCTAGACCAGGGGTTCGGCTAGTCGCCGTCGGGGCGTTGGTGGTCATAAGGGAGCGGTTGGAGGGAACGCTATCACGTGACCAAGCGACCGCACCCTTTCTTCTCGCTCTTGCCTGAAATCTTCGCTCTCTCTCTCTCTTTACAAAGATGATGAAATCACGAACAATTATTAACTAAGCGGAACAATTAACAAAAGCAGAGGAACTGTTGATTTAAACGAAAAAGTTATGACTATTAAAATGTTCACACGAATACCGTAGATAAAATATCAGCAGCAAAATGAACAATTATGCTTCCATATGGAAACTACCCATGGCTGTCACTCGAAAACGAGTACAACCCACATCGAATTAATGAGCTTACCAAGTATAGTCGGGTAATAGAAGAAAGATCAGTATATCAGGATTAATTCCCCTTTTCTCTTGGGATTACATTAATATGTCTTTCGTAAAATATTGGAATTTATAGTAAAAATACCATCATAAATATATAAAACATGTTATGCCTATATATTAACATGTCTCTCGTAAAATATTGGAATTTATAGTAAAAACACCATCATAAATATATAGAACATGTTATGCCTATATAGAAAGGATAAAGGAAATATTAGGATTAATTTATGGTAAAATAGCGAAAAATAGACAGAAAAACGAGAAAGAGATGAGACTAAAATTGAGTTGCAATGAAGCTTCTGCTGCAGGAAAGCGAGGCTGGCCGACTCTCCGCGCAACGAAAACGCCTTGCGCGAGGTCTGAACAGCGATCTAGCTGACTTGCGTACGAACGAAATGTACGAGTAACCAAGCTAGGCGAGTCATTCTCAAGAGAAGAACTCTCTCGCTCTCTCTCGTTTTCATGTATAAAATTACTTGTTTTACTAGTAAATTATATATATGGAATATGTTATACATATATATATAGGATAAAATGAAATGTTAAGATTATTTCACAGCTGAACACCCATAAGTAAGACTAAACGAGAAAGAGAGAAAAACTATAACATGTTTCAACAAATTTTCCTCTGCAGGAAAGCGAGGCTGGGGCGACTCTCTGCGCCACGACGAACGCCTTATCGCTAGGGCTGAACGGCGATCTAGCCGACTTGCGTACGAACAAAATGTACGAGTAACCAAGTTAGACGAGTCGTTCTCAAGTAAAATCTCTATCTCTCTCTCTCGCTCTCGTTCCTATAGTACGAGAATAATCGTCTAACTAGCAAATCATTTAAGAAAACTTATTAACTATAAGAAATCTAACATCTAACTAACAAATTATTTAAGAAAACTCATTAGCTATAACTAGAGTAATCACTAATTTAACGAATAACCAATGATGTTTGGAATAAGCCATAACTCAACGAAACCATTTATACTAATAAGAGATTAACGCAGAAATCAGGTTGCATACGTCAAAGTTAACTACAGAAGCTGTAACAAAATTATTATTAGTGGTTTCATGTGAAGGATTTATTTAAGTTCCGTAAAAACGCTGAAAAACTAAACCATTACCATAGACACATCTACAGAGAAGCGAACATAAGGATATTACCTAAACTAGGAAATTCTATTGAAAGTAGGCCAAGAAGTGGGGTGGTAAAAATCGCCTCATTTTCAGGGGAAAAACGCTTCGAACGCGTTCCCTCACCTAATCGCGTGGTCCTCTGTGTGGCACATCGCGCTGACAAATCAGAGCGCACCATACCGATGCACTTGCATAGATCTATGGCTCTGCATGTCAAGAAGCTACTCTGCGGAGTAAGGGGAATGAATACGTGTATGGTCGAGATAGACCACGGGAAAATTCTTATAATCAGGATAGGGTTTTATCCCTTCTCTTCTTTTACGCGCTTGACGACAAGAATTTTCGACGCTCAGGAGCCCTATAAAAGGCCGCGGAAATCGGCCGGCGACACAGTTTCACGGGGAGTCAACTTCGACACAGTTTCACGGGGAGTCAACTTCGACACTTTTTCATGAGGAGTCAAGTAACACAGTTTCACGGGGGGTTAACTAGAGGACTAATCACTAGCCTGGCAGTCAATAAGTCGCCGGCAGTGAATTAGAATTTTTCCAAGGCAACAAGTAGTACTGTTTGCCGGGAAATAAAGTAGTCCAGCACGATAATTTTTCACCACGGCTTAATTTTCACAAAGTATAGTTTCAAGTAGTACAGAGTAAGAGTACAGTACTTATAATTATTAACCCTTGTAAAAGCGGGGATATTGAACGTGCAACATTCAACTACTCATGTAATTTATTTAAATAAATAATTATTAATACGCACCAACGCCTACGTTCGATTTTTAGTCTGTCTGACTACACTAATCTACGCCCAACTAACGTTCAACAGTAAGAACCACAGCAACAAATAACCGTAGGTATAATTTTCAATTACCAATTAAAGTGAAATCTTGCTCCGCGTGAAATTGTCATTCAAGTCCCTCCCTATTATTCGTGAAGTGATTATCCCCAACCAAGAACAAAACGCACTCCAGCCCTATCCCGAGTAATTTTCCGCGAGGTTAGACTCAAAAACGGGCTTGCGTCTTCGGTATTTTCTCGTCGGGTGTGGTAAAGGGAGAATTTATTCTCCTTGACCAGAGCACGGAAAAGATACACCGAATCGTGAAATCTATGTTAAATTCGTGGGATCGTAAGATAGGCCGCGATTTTGACGTAACAATACCATGAAGTTTCGCCCGGTTCCCCATGGGCATCGTGCGCAACACCAGAACGCTAGTGCAATTCAGCTCTCAGAGCGCTGGGTCCCAGCTTGGTTTGGGTGCAGCTGGTCCGCGACGGGATATTTGTCTCCCGGAGCTGGGTTTCACGCCAGCCCGGGTTTCTTATGACGCCCGTTAACCGGGAAATTCCGCGGCCGTTTCGACGGTATTCGGTCGAGCCATATTGTGCCCCGGCCCTAACACGGGCAACTCCTGGATTTGAGTTGCCTTCTACAACAGGCATGCCTTACCTCGGGGAATATTCTAACCCCTATCCCGCAGGGGTTATTATTATTATTGTTGTTGTTATTATTATTATTATTATTATTATTATTATTATTATTATTATTATTATTATTATTATTATTATTATTATTATTATTATTATTATTATTATTATTATTATTATTATTATTATTATTATTATTATTATTATTATTATTATTATTATTATTATTATTATTATTATTATTATTATTATTATTATTATTATTATTATTATTATTATTATTATTATTATTATTATTATTATTATTATTATTATTATTATTATTATTATTATTATTATTATTATTATTATTATTATTATTATTATTATTATTATTATTATTATTATTATTATTATTATTATTATTATTATTATTATTATTATTATTATTATTATTATTATTATTATTATTATTATTATTATTATTATTATTATTATTATTATTATTATTATTATTATTATTATTATTATTATTATTATTATTATTATTATTATTATTATTATTATTATTATTATTATTATTATTATTATTATTATTATTATTATTATTATTATTATTATTATTATTATTATTATTATTATTATTATTATTATTATTATTATTATTATTATTATTATTATTATTATTATTATTATTATTATTATTATTATTATTATTATTATTATTATTATTGTTGTTGTTGTTGTTGTTGTTATTATTATTATTATTATTATTATTATTATTATAAGGAGTTGCGGAATCCTTTTTACGGATATCCCCCAGCCTTTTGAACTGGGGGGGGGGGTATGTGGGACTCCCAAAAAAGTAGGCCTACCCACTAAACCGCCCTCTCCTTGTTGCCCGCCCCCAGACCAGGAACTATTTTCATATTACTTCTGGCTGGGGGTTCTGTCTGTTTTCGTCCGTTCGTCTTGCTGTCTGTAACTTGTAACGTCACGTCGGTCCGTCTGCTTGGTTAGGCGAGGCAGCCGTATACGTTTTTTTGTCGCAGTATCGTCTCTGTATAGGTGGCAACTAATTGCCGCCATTCTGTTGAGTGGAGCATCACCTCGACAATGTTGTCCGGGTTGATGCTACCAACAATCGTCTGAAGTTCCAGTCGGGGTCCTGTCCAGCGGTCACACACAAAAAATGTGTGCTCCGCGTCGTCTCGTTCGTGTCCGCAGTACTTACAGTCTGGCGTCCGTACTCTGTTCATGTTGTAAAGGTACCTTCGGAAGTAGCCGTGTCCGGTCAGGAGCTGGGTAACGTAAAAGTTCACGTCCCCAAACTTCCTTCCGATCCACGGTCTCAGGTCCTTTACAAGTCGTCTCGTCCAGTTGCCTGTACGTTCTTCTGTCCATCGGTCTTGCCAAGTCTGTATGGTCCTGTTGCGCTCCGCAATTGCCGCATCCTCCCGTCTTATGTCCGCGCTTTTCCCGTGGATCCTTTTTCGCTCGAAAGCTAGAAGGTCCACGGGGATTACGCCGGCCACCACCAAAACTGCTTGTGCAGAGACAGTTCGGTAGGAGCAGGTGATCCTCAGCGCACCCTGTCTTTGTACCGTCGTCATCGCGTGGCAGTATTTCTTTGTCTTCAGGGCATCTGCCCAGATCTCTGCGCCGTAAAGGAGGATCGAGTGGGCCGTCGCCATTAAAAGTCGTCTTTTCCCCGGTCTCGGTCCAGTCGTGTTTGCCATCAGGCGGCTTAAGGATGCTATCCTCTCGGCCGCCTTCTGAGCTGTTTTTTGTATGTGAGGCCAGAAGGTCATCTTTGTATCTAGAGTTGCCCCGAGATACTTGACTTCCCCCCCGGCCGTGATTTCGTCCGTCCCAACCCAGATGGGAAGTCTCGTCTGTATACGTCTTCTACTAAGGACCGTCAGTTCTGTCTTTTCTGTCGCGAGTTGTAGTCCGTGATCCGTCATCCAACGTCTCACTCGTCGCATCGTCTGGTTCAGTTTTAGCTGTGCCAGATCCGGAGACCGCTCGGTGATCACCGCCGCCACGTCGTCAGCGTAAGCGACGAGGAGTACGCCGAGCGGCATTTACAGCCTGAGCAAGCTGTCGTACAGTCCGTTCCAAAAATATGGTCCCAGTATGCCTCGTCACCGGTCCTTCAGTTGTCTCGTACGTAATCTGTCTGTTTTTCAGGTAGTCCCTCACCACCCGAGCCAAGTAAGCCGGAACCCCGAAGTTGCTTTCAAGCGCCTCCAGGATATCGACCCACCTAGCCGAGTTGAAGGCGTTCACACGTCCAAGGTCGCCAGCAGGACGATTGGTCGTGCTGCGTGGCAATGTCTGTCTTAGTCCAGGAAGGAGTCGACCACTTTTTGGATCGCTCCAATCGTCGATCGACCCTTCCTGAAGCCGAACTGCAGGTCTGAAAGGCCTCCGCTGGTCTGTATCACGTCCGTCAGTCTTGGTCTCAATAATTGTTCGTAGAGTTTACCCGTCGTGTCAAGTAAACTCAACGGCTGGTAGGCTGACGGCGTATTGGGGTCGCCCTTACCTTTGGGGATAAGAACTAGCCTCGCCGCCTTCCACCGGCCGCAGAACGTCCCCGTCGTCAAGCACGTGTTGTACAGGTCGAGAAATATCTCCGGCCTCAGGTTGACCATCAGCCGGATCATCTCCGCCGGTACTCCGTCCGGTCCCGGTGCCTTACCAGTCTTCATTGCGTTCGATGCCCTAGTGAGCTCTTCCGCCGTGAAGATGGGGGCTGCCGGTGTGTCCGTGTCATCTGTAACGTCCGTCCGTATCGGGTGCGTAGGAAATAAGCCGTCGACGATCCGTCGTGCTGATTCGGCGTCTTTGAGTTCTGGTGGTACCCGGGCCCCTAGTTTACCAGTCACGATTTTGTAACCAGTACCCCAGGGATCCTGATCCACCTCCTCGCAGAGCCTCTTCCAGCAACGCGTCTTGCTGTCTCGTATCGCGCTCGTCAGTGCTTTTCCTGCTGTCTTATATTCGGTTTGGAGGTTTTCCCTTTCGGGTCTTCCCTCAGCCCTCGTCACTAGTCGTCGGCTTGCCAAGCAGACCCTTCGCAGCTCGGCTATTTCGTCCGTCCACCAGTATTGTGGCTGCCTGTTCTGTCGATATCGTCGTTCCGGCATTGTGCTGTTGCACAGCCGGTCCGTCAGTTTGGCCGTCTCGTCCCCCAGTCTTTCCGCCCTTTGCCGGCCAGTCAGCTCAGGGGGGACTTTTGTTATCGGTGCTGGTGCTACCACCAGCTCCTCCGAAAATTTTTGTACGTCGAGTTTGTTGAGGTTCCACCGCGGGGGGTGCTGGGTCCTCGTCCGTCTCGTCGCCGTTTGTCCTGCCACTTCGAAGACAATGTACTGGTGGTCGCTGGCCGTATAGCCATCGAACACCCGCCACTGCCCTATCCGTGGCGATATTCCGTCCGATGTCATTGTGACGTCAGGGATGGAGTCTCCGAACCCTGGTCGTCTGTACGTCGGTGTGTTTCCTGTATTGGCTACTACCAGGTCCAGCCTTGCGGCCATCTCCAGCAGCAACCGTCCACGTTTGTTCGTTGCTGTCATTCCCCACTCGATCGCCCGCGCGTTGAAGTCGCCTCCGACAACAACGTCCCCAGGCAGATCCCTGATTCCGTCCTCAAGGAGCGCTACCTTTCTCTCGAACTCCACCGCCGCGCAGTTGGGTGTCAGATAGACGCTGACGTATGTGACAGCGCCGACCCTTGCCCAGACGTAGTCGTCCCCGACACCGCAGCTTGTTATTCGAGATTGGGCAGCGCCCCTAACCCAGATAGCTGTGGTCTCCGTCTCGTTTGTAATGTACGTTTGTGTCGTTCTTCTCCTGTACGGTTCGCACAGGATCAGAATGTCGGCGTCATGTTCGTCAGCTATCTGTGGTAGTAGCATGTCTGCTGTCCTACTCCTGTTCAGGTTTCCCTGAACTATTCTGTCCGTCTTCCGGCCTGCTTCCTGCACTCCTCCAGCGCAGCCCGGAATACCGCGCACCTTCCGGTTCCCGCAGGGTGCGCTACGTCCCCGTGCCCCGCCTTAGCGCACAGGGGACAAGCCGGTTCGTTCGTGCAGTCGGTAGCGTAGTGTCCAGATCTGCCGCACTTTCGGCAGCTCTTCGTCCTGACCACGTCCGAGCAGTTTGCCTTTACGTGCCCATAACCGAGGCACCTATGGCATTTTGTCACAGTCAGTCTTTTTCGGACGCGGCAGTGCACCCATCCAATACCAAGTCGTCCGCGTCGGAGCAGCACATCGGCTTCCCGGGATTCTAGTTCGCAGACCGCCATGTACTGCTCAGCGCGGATCGGGCCAAAGATATGGACTCTGAAGTCTCCGTCTCGTCTCGTTTCCCGTCTGAGTGCATGTACGACGTTCTCCGCGGTTGTTACGCAGTCCAGATCCATGATCTCCAATTGGACCTTGGAGGTTATGGCCCTGACGCTGCCCGCGGCCCCAATCGCGTCTTGTAGAACGCGTCGGAAGTCGTCTCGTCCGTCTGGTCTGTTCGCGTCTGCCTGTATCTTCAGAAGACACAGGCCGTTTTTCGTCTTCCTTAGAGTCGTCACCTGCACGTGACTCTTCTTCGGGTCGACGGTCGTCCGTATTTTTCGTACGATGTCTGAGTACGTGTTGTCGGTTCCAGGCTTTACCAGAACAGCCGTCCCCCTATGTTTGGAGGCTGCTCTGCGCCTCTCAGCCTGGGTCTTTGTTTTTGTTTCGTGCGTACTGTCCTTCCGTTATGCTGTTTTTGTTTTTTTTTTCACTGTCTGCCAGACTGCAGCCGGTTCCGTTTTCGGGAGTCGCTTGGGCGCGGCCTCCGGAGTGGTTCCGGTCGTCTCCCGTTTTCGTTTCGTCCGTGGCGTTTCCTGTTTTTTCGTCTCCGTTTCTGTATCCGTCAGGTCATGTGTCGTTATGAGTCCTTTCGGGGCTGCCTCGGTGCACTTATGTAGCGCCGCGTCAGCAGCCTCGAGAATCGTCTTTATTCCCAGTTTGACCGTCATGTTTGTGTTTTTCTGTTTGGCGACTGCCTCATCCAGTTTCATTGCTGTCTTCTGTATCAGCATCAGAAGATCCGTTAGTCCAGGTTCGTTCCGTTGTAGTGTTGTGGGGTTTGTTTTTACTTTTTTTGTCTGTTCTGTCTGTGTGCGCATACCTTGGTTGTCATTGTCGCTAGCAGAGGCAGCAGAAGTAAAACTTACTCCGCTTTCTACGCTCGACGTGCTGTCCGTCCTGGTTCGTCTTGGAAGGCGCAGTATTGTTTTGTCCCCGTTCGCCGACACTAATGCCCCTGACGAAGCCTCACCGTCGGCGTTTAGTATTTGTTCGTTTTGTTTTGTTTTGTTTTGTTTTGTTTTGTGTTCATTTTTGTTCCCACGAGTAGTCAGGAAGCGAGCGTCGACCCCCACAAAGCCTGATTGTGGGGGCAAGGCTCAAATACCATGGGGTTTCGCCCGGTTCCCCATGGGCATCGTGCGCGACACTGTAACCCCAGTGTCATTTTGCCCTCGGCACGCTGGCTCCCACCTTGGCTTGGGTGGAGCTGGTCCGCGACGGGGTTTTTGTCCGCCTGAGCCGGTTTTTACGCCAGCCCGGTTTCCTTATGGCGCCCGTTAACCGGGGCGCGCCTTGGCCGTTCCTGGCATGTTAAGAGTCGTCGATAGACGATCCCCTTCCCCGATGTGGTCGAGCCACTTTGTGCCCCGGCTCTAACACGGGCAGCTCCTAGATTTAAGTCGCCTCCTACGACGGGCATACCTTACCGCGGGAAGATTCTAGCCCCTCCCCCGCAAGAAGTTGCTTGATTTTCGTCCACCCCGAGGATTCTCGGTACCTTCCATATCTGGAAGGCGTCCCCCTATCCGCGACCCAGGGAGGCGCCCAATGCGGGATCAGCAACCTGACACATTATTATTATTATTATTATTATTATTATTATTATTATTGTTATTATTATTATTATTATTATTATTTTTTTTTTTTTTTTTTTTTTTTTTTTTACAAGGAGTTGCGGAATCCTTTTTACGGATATCCCCCAGCCTTTCGAACTGGGGGGGTATGTGGGACTCCCAAAAAAGTAGGCCTACCCACTAAACCGCCCTCTCCTTGTTGCCCTCCCCCAGACCAGGAACTATTTCGATATTACTTCTGGCTGGGGGTTCTGTCTGTGTTCGTCCGTTCGTCTTGTTGTCTGTAACCTGTCGCGTCACGTCAGTCCGTCTGCTCAGTTAGGTGAGGCAGCCGTCTACGTTTTTTCGTCGCAGTATCGTCTCTGTATAGGTGGCAACTAGTTGCCACCATTCTGTTGAGTGGAGCATCACCTGGACAATGTTGTCCGGGGTGATGCTACCAACAATCGTCTCGAGTTCTAGTCGCAGTTCTGTCCAGTGGTCACACACAAAAAATGTGTGCTCCGCGTCGTCTCGTTCGTGTCCGCAGTACTTACAGTCTGGCGTCCGTACTCTGTTCATGTTGTAAAGGTACCTTCGGAAGTAGCCGTGTCCGGTCAGGAGCTGGGTAACGTAAAAATTCACGTCCCCAAACTCCCTTCCGATCCACGGTCTCAGGTCCTTTACAAGTCGTCTCGTCCAGTTGCCTGTGCGTTCTTCTGTCCATCGGTCTTGCCAAGTCTGTATTGTCCTGTTGCGCTCCGCAACTGCCGCATCCTCCCGTCTTATGTCCGCGCTTTTCCCGTAGATCCTCTTTCGCTCGAAAGCTAGGAGGTCCACGGGGATTACGCCGGCCACCACCAAAACTGCTTGTGCAGATACAGTTCGATAGGAGCAGGCGATCCTCAGCGCACCCCGTCTTTGTACCGTCGTCATCGCGTGGCAGTACTTCTTTGTCTTCAGGGCATCTGCCCAGATCTCCGCGCCGTAAAGGAGGATCGAGTGGGCCGTCGCCATTAAAAGTCGTCGTTTGCCCGGTCTCGGTCCAGTCGTGTTAGCCATCAGGCGGCTTAGGGATGCTATCCTCTCGGCCGCCCTCTGAGCTGTTTTCTGTATATGAGGCCAGAAGGTCATCTTCGTATCCAGAGTTACCCCTAGATACTTGACTTCCCCCCCGGCCACGATTTTGTCCGTCCCGACCAACATAGGAAGTCTCGTCTGTATACGTCTTCTACTAAGGAACGTCAGTTCGGTCTTTTCTGTCGCGAGTTGTAGTCCGTGATCCGTCATCCATCGTCCCACTCGTCGCATCGTCTGGTTCAGTTTTAGCTGTGCCAGATCCGGAGACCGCTCGGTGATCTCCGCCGCCACGTCGTCAGCGTAAGCGACGAGTAGTACGCCGAGCGGCATTTCCAGCCTGAGCAAGCCGTCGTAAAGTCCGTTCCAAAAGTCCGGTCCCAGTATGGACCCCTGTGCAACCCCGGCGGTGATTTGCCTCGTCACTGGTCCTTCAGTCGTCTCGTACGTAATCTGTCTGTTTTTCAGGTAGTCCTCCACCACCCGAGCCAAGTAAGCCGGAACCCCGAAGTTGCTTTCAAGCGCCTCCAGGATATCGACCCACCTGGCCGAGTTGAAGGCGTTCCTGACGTCCAAGGTTGCCAGCAGAACGACAGGTCGTGCTGCGTGGCAATGTCTTTCTAAGTCCAGGAAGGAGTCAACCACTTTTTGGATCGCTCCAATCGTCGATCGACCCTTCCTGAAGCCGAACTGCAGGTCTGAAAGGCCTCCACTGGTTTGTATCACGTCCGTCAGTCTCGGTCTCAGTAATTGTTCGTAGAGTTTACCCGTCGTGTCGAGTAAACTCAACGGCCGGTAGGCTGACGGCGTATTGGGGTCGCCCTTACCTTTGGGGATAAGAACTAGCCTTGCCGCCTTCCACCGGTCGCTAAACGTGCCCGTCGTCAAACATGTGTTATACAGGTCGAGAAATATCTCCGGCCTCAGATTGACCATCAGCCGGATAATCTCCGCCGGTACTCCGTCTGGTCCCGGTGCCTTACCAGTCTTCATTGCGTTGGATGCCCTAGTGAGCTCCTCCGCCGTGAAGATGGGGGCTGCCGGTGTGTCCGTATCGTCTGTAACGTCCGTCCGTATCAGGTGTGTTGGAAACAAGCCGTCGACGATCCGTCGTGCGGATTCGGCTTCTTTGATTTCTGGTGGTACCCGGGCCCCTAGTTTACCGGTCACGATTTTGTAACCAGTGCCCCAGGGATCCTGATCCACCTCCTCGCAGAGCCTCCTCCAGCAACGCGTCTTGCTGTCTCGTATCGCGCTCGTCAGTTTCTTCCGTGCTGTCTTATATGCGGCTTGGAGGTTTTCCCTTTCGGGTCTTCCCCCAGCCCTCGTTACGAGTCGTCGGCTCGCCAAGCAGACCCTGCGCAGCTCGGCTATTTCGTCCGTCCACCAGTATTGTGGCTGTCTGTTCTGTCGATGTCGTCGTTTCGGCATTGTGCTATTGCACAGCCGGTCCGTCAGTTTGGCCGTCTCGTCCGCGAGTCTTTCCGCCCTTCGCCGGCCAATCAGTTCAGGGGGGACTTTCGTCATTGGTGCTGGTGCTGCCGCCAGCTCCTCCGAAAATTTTCGTAAGTCGAGTTTGTTGAGGTTCCACCTCGGGGGGTACTGGGTCCTCGTCCGTCTCGTCGCCGTTTGTCCTGCCACTTCGAAGACAATGTACTGGTGATCGCTGGCCGTATAGCCGTCGAACACCCGCCACTGTCCTATCCGTGGCGATATTCTGTCCGATGTCATTGTGACGTCAGGGATGGAGTTTCCAAACCCTGGTCGTCTGTACGTCGGTACGTTTCCCGTATTTGCTACAACCAGGTCTAGCCTTGCGGCCATCTCCAGCAGCAGCCGTCCACGTTTGTTCGTTGTTGTCATTCCCCACTCGATCGCCCGCGCGTTGAGGTCTCCCCCGATGATAACGTCTCCAGGCAGATTCCTGATTCCGTCTTCAAGGAGCGCCACTTTCCTCTCGAAATCCACCGCGGTGCAGTTGGGTGTCAGGTAAACGCTGACGTAAGTGACAGCGCCGACCCTTGCCCAGACGTAATCGTCCCCGACACCGCAGTTAATTATTCGAGATTGGGCAGCGCCCCTTACCCAGATAGCTGTGGTCTCTGTCTCGTTCGTAATGTACGTTTGTGTCGTTCTTCTCCTGTACGGTTCGCACAGGATCAGAATGTCGGCGTCATGTTCGTCAGCTATCTGTGGTAGTAGCATGTCTGCTGTCCTACTCCTGTTCAGGTTTCCCTGAACTATTCTGTCCGTCTTCCGGCCTGCTTCCTGCACTCCTCCAGCGCAGCTCGGAACACCGCGCACCTCCCGGAACCCGCGAGGTGCGCCGCGTCCTTGTGCTTTGCCTCGGCGCACAAAGGACAGGCCGGTTTGTTTTTACAGTCCGTTGCGTAGTGTCCCGTTTCGCCGCATTTCCTGCAGCTTTTTGTCCGGTCCGTGTTCGTGCAGTTGACCTTGACGTGTCCATAGCCAAAGCACTTGTGGCATTTCGTCACTGTCAGTCGTTTTCGGACGCGGCAGTGCACCCATCCTATCCCGACCCGTCCCCGCCGAAGCAGCACCTCGGCTTCCCGCGACTCCACATCGCAGACCGCCATGTACTGCTCGGCGCGATTCGGGCCAAAGATGTGGACCCCGAAGTCGCCGTCTCGTCCCGTTTCTCGTCTCAGCGCCTGGATCACGTCATCCGCGGTGGTGACGCAGTCCAAGTCCATGATTTCCAGTTGCGCCCTGGAGGTCATGGTCCTGACGGTGCCTGTGTCTCCGACCGCGTCCTGAATTGCGCGCTGAAACTGTTCTCGTCCGTCCGTGTCTGTCTGTATCTTGATAAGACACCGTCCGTCTTTGGTCTTCCTTAGAGCCGTCACCTGCACGTGACTGCTCGTCGGGTCGACCGTCGTCCTAATCTTCCGCACCATGTCCGAGTACGTGTTGTCTTTCCCAGGCTTGACCAGCACAGCCGTTCCCCTATGTTTGGGGGCCGGTCTGCGCTTTTCAGCCCGGGTCGGTGCGTTCGTCTCGTCCGTCCTGTTTTTCGGTTCCGTCGTTTTTTTTTTCCTTTTTTGTTTCGTCACGTTTGTCCAGGCTCCATCGTCCTCCGTCCTTGGGGGTCGCTTACGCGGGGCCTCCGGAGGGGTCTTTGTCGCCTCCCGTTTACGCTTTGACGGTCGCGTTGTCGGTTCGTGTGTCTCCGTTTCTGTTTCCGTCAAGTCGTCTGCCGCCATTTGTCCCTTTGAGTCTGTCCTGTTCTGTATGCTTAGTGCAGCGTCGGCGGCCTCGAGAACCGTCTTTATGCCGGTTTTCACTGCCATATTCATGTTTTTTTGTATTGCCGCTGCCTCGGCCATTTTCGTCGCTGTCCTCTGTATGAGCATTAGTAGCTCCGTCACGTCAGGTTCGTTCTGTCGTAGTGTTGTGGCGTCCGTTTTTGTATCTTTCATCTGTCCCGTCTGTGTGCGCGTACGTCTGTTGTCACTGTCGTGAGTAGAGGCCGCAGAGGTATAGCCTACCCCGCTCCCTGCACTCGACACGCTGTCCGTCCTGTCCCGTCTCGGAAGGTGCAGTGTTGCCCTGTCCGTATTTTTTGATAGTCGTACCCCTGACGGAGTACCACTATCGGTGTTTGTTTTTATTTGTTGAGTTTTGTCCATGTTGTTCCCACGAGTAGCCAGGAATGGGCGTCCGCCCCCACAGAGCCTGATTGTGGGGGTAAGGCTTCATACTATGAGGTTTCGCCCGGTTCCCCATAGGCATCGTGCGCGACACTGTACCCCAGTGCCATTCAGCCCTCGGCACGCTGGCTCCCACCTTGGCTTGGGCAGAGCTGGTCCGCGACGGGGTTTTTGTCCACCTGATCCGGTTTTCACGCCAGCCCGGTTTCCTTATGGCGCCCGTTAACCGGGGAGCGCCGTGGCCGTTCCTGGCGAGGTTAGAGTCGTCGGTAGACGATCCCCTTCCCCGATACGGTCGGGCCACTTTGCGCCCCGGCCCTATCACGGGCAGCTCCTAGATTTTCGTCCACCCCGAGAATTCTCGGTACCTTCCATATCTGGAAGGCGTCCCCCTATCCGCGACCTGGGGAGGCGCCCGATGCGGGATCATCAACCCGACACGGGATTATTATTATTATTATTATTATTATTATTATTATTATTATTATTATTATTATTATTATTATTATTATTATTATTATTATTATTATTATTATTATTATTATTATTATTATTATTATTATTATTATTATTATTATTATTGATATTATTATTATTATTATTATTATTATTATTATTATTATTATTATTATTATTATTATTATTATTATTATTATTATTATTATTATTATTATTATTATTATTATTATTATTATTATTATTATTATTATTATTATTATTATTATTATTATTATTATTATTATTATTATTATTATTATTATTATTATTATTATTATTGTTATTGTGGTGAAACCGGTCATAAAGGCGCTAAGTGCGATAGGGAAGCACGGTGTGTTTTGTGCGCGGACAAAGCGCAATTGTCCCACATGCCGGGAACAGGAAAATGTGCCGCTTTTTGGAGAGCGTTGGAAAGTGCTAAAAACAGGAACCCGAAATGACAAGGGTACTTCAAGGAAATCTAAACAGGAGCTGGACGGCCAACGACCTCCTGACACAACTGGTGCGCGAAAAAACATGCGATGTGATTATTATCAGTGAGCAATATTGTGATAAAGTGAATGCGAATTGGTACGCGGACAACCTGGGCACTGCAGCCATTTGGGTCCCGAATCCCGGAAACGGCCGAGTAGAAGATCATGGAAGAGGAAACGGCTTTGTCTGGATTAAATAGAGAGACGTTTACTACGTGAGCTGCTACTTCACGCCCAGTGAAGGCATCAGGCAATTTAAAGAGAAACTCAACAGCCTGTTGAATAATCGTGGCTGGAGATTTTAATGCGCGAGCGATCGAATGGGGTATGTCGCATCCGGACGGCAGAGGCAGGCGAATAATGGAAATGGTTTCAAGACAAAGCCTCACAGTGCTCAACACCGGTCCGACTGCGACTTTCCGACGACCAGGCTACAGGGGAACGATACCGGACATTTCGTTTGCATCGGAACGCCCAGTGCCATGTGTGAGAAAATGGACGGTGACTGAAGACTTCACAGGCAGCGACCACCAATACATCACGTTCGAATTATTTGAAGGAGGAAACGCACCAAGGATCAACAGGGACCTACCACCAAGATGGAACGTAGCCAAAATGGACGAGAGGAAACTGCGTATAGCGATACTCAACGGACGGAGAATCTCGACGCACGTTAAAAACCCAAGTGCAGAAGAATTAGTGGACGAAACGATGCAGCTAGTACTGCAAGCGTGCAGAGCATCGACGCCGAGAAAGCAGCGACCAGCAAACAAGCAGGCAGCGTACTGGTGGACCGAGGAGATCGCCAATCAGCGAAAACGATGCCTCCGACTGCGGAAGAAAGTAACTCGAGCTCGAAGAAGGAATCCTTATGAGGCAGCAATAATCACAGCACGATACAAAGGCGCCAAGAAGATCCTACAGCGCCAAATTGGCCGCAGCACGTCGGAGCGCTGGAATTCCATTATACAGGACGTGAATAACAACACGTGGGGATTGGGCTACAGGATAGTGACGCGGAAGCCGGAAGCTTTCTCGGAAAGAGAGAGCATGGACCTAAATTAGGATGAAAAACATCGTAGATACCCTATTCCCGACTCACCCACCGAGGAGCGAGGAGGACCTCGACATCAGGATTGAGGACATCACGTCATTTAATAAGGAGGAGCTGATAGACGTGGCCAAATCCTTGCAGAAAAGGAAGGCCCCAGCACCCGACGGCGTACCGGCAGAAGTGCTGAAAGCGGTGGCAGACGGAAGCAGCAAAGGCAAAGGAGACCCTAACTCCCTGTTAGCCTACAGGCGACTGTGTATTCTGGATACGGCCGGGAAATTACTGGAGAGGATGATCAAGCCGCGACAACAGACAGCAATACGGGAAGCAGGTGACCTGTCGGATAGACAATTCGGTTTCAAAAAAGGATGATCCACGGTAGACGCAGTTCAAGAGGTCATGAGAACAGTTGAGGCAACGCGAGAGAGCAACCACTACTCCCGAGAGATCGTGAGTAGTATGTGTACACCTTTGCTCCATCCCACTCCTATCCCACTGCTTTCCCCACTACGCGGCTACCCCCACCACCTCACTTTTCCACCGCCGCGCTACCCACTCTGCTTACCAGGTGTATGCATAAGTTTTTTCCGGTTTTTTGGTAAAAAAAAACACGTAATTTTCAAGGGAAATTAATTTTTGTTTTATTCAAAATATTGGCCATCGGCTTCTACACATTTCGCCCATCTTTCAGGTAACTTATGAATACCATGCCAGAAAAACTGCTTGTTTTTTACAGCAAACCATTCGTCGAGCCATTTTCCAACTTCCTCGAAATTCCTGAAGTGCTGTTCTGGGAGCGCGTGCCCCATTGATGCGAAGAGGTGATAGTCAGATGGCGCCAGGTCTGGCGAATACGGCGGGTGCGGAAGGATGTCCCATCCAAGCGATTTCAAGGTGTCTTTCACTGCTTTTGCTGTGTGAGATGGCGCATTTTCGTGTAACAAAATCACTTTGCCATGTCTTCTGGCCCATTCCGGTCGTCTTTCGATTAATGCGTGGTTTAAATTAATAATTTGTTGGCGATAGCGTTGTGTATTAACGGTTTTGCCGGGCTTCAAGAGTTCATAATACACAATACCGCTCTGGTCCCACCAGACACAGAGCATGGTCTTCTTGCCGAAGCGGCTTTGCCAGGTGAAAGCCACGATTTTTTCCGTTTCGGGTTTTCAAAATAAATCCATTTTTCGTCACCCGTCAAATTCGATGCAAAAATGATTTCCTTTCGTGGCGTTGAAGCAGCACTTCACAAGTGACTTTGCGATTTTCTATTTGACGTTCATTCAAATCGTGTGGGACCCATTTACCGAGTTTATTGATCTTCCCCATTACTCGTAAACGTCTGCTGATTGTTTCTTGTGACACATGTAATGCTTCTGCTAATTGCCGTTGAGTTTGAGTTGGGTCATCATCCAATAACTCCTACAATTGCTCGTCTTCGCATTTTTGTGGTCTACCAGAGCGCTCACTGTCTTTCACATTGAAATCACCACTTTTAAATTGTCGAAACCATGTCTCACATGTTCTAGTCGATGGAGCGTGTTCACCATATGTTTCTACCAGCAAACGTTGACTTTCAGCAGCCTTTTTTTTTTGATTAAATAAGAAAAGCAATGCGTGCCGCAAATGTTCTTTTTCAGGCACAAAACTCGACATGATCACTGAACGATAAAACAAAGACGCTAGTTTTTGGCGGACTCAACTTGTGTGTGTTTGTAGGTTAATGTCAGACGAACAAAATGACGTATGTGTCGAATTAATACGCTGCGTACTTTTCGCTGGCGCCATCTCTTAGTTAAACCGGAAAAAACTTATGCATACACCTGGTAAACAGTGTCGGTGACGTGAAGATGGTAAAGTGAGGTGGTGTAGGTACTCTGGTGAACAAGGAAGAGTAGAGATAAGAGCAGGATGGAGCAAAGGTGTACACATACTTGGAAAAATAAATAAAATTATGTACTCACCACCGCAGCTGTTGTAGGCATCTACCCTCCTGCCAAAGCGATTTTAAACTCCTGTCTCTCGAATGTTCTCTCTCACACGAGCACACACACACACACATACACACGCAGCGTCGTGTCTTTAATTTATTATTATGTCCTCGTGAGAGCCCTCATCCTCGGCATCGATATCGTAGCCGATATCTATCTCATCACCGAGGGCTTCTATAATAACCGCTGCCACGTCCGCGCGTTCCCCGGTCGATAATCGAACCCTCGGAACGTTATCGCCGGCAAGAGGTCGCATCATGACAGCGATAAAGCCATCTCTACCGCATGCTTCTGCGACGAGATACTCAATACCTGTAACATCCACTCCGTCTTCTTTCTATCGCAGACCTTTCGGACTCTCTCTCTCTCTCTCTCTCTCTCTCTCTCTCTCTCTCTCTCGTCGTCTGTATTGCTATTGGTACCATCGCTTGAACTGTCTATCAATTATCGAAGCTTGCATGACGAATCATGAAAATACTGTTTGTTGGCTTATATCCGCAGAACGGTTGGGTAAAATTTATCCAACGATTCCCTGCAGCGCTGGCACCATCGTTATCCCTGCTATGATCATCTGAATCGGTTTTACCCTCCTCATTGAAATCATAGGTGTCGGACCCGATTTCTCCTACTTCATACCGTCAAACTATATATAAATCTTTTGAAATTAAGGAAATAAAATCAAAGTAAATGTCACAGCATATTACTCACGTCTTTCATTGAGTATGGGCTGCAAAGCAGGCTCGTTCAGCCACCCACATCGACGAATAGCACGCACTACCGAACCAACAAATATTTGATTATCAAACAGTCCAATATTATGCGCGTCAACTAAATCGCGCTGATGACACTCGCACAGCATACCGCGAATCGTACGACCAACTGCTTGCGTCGGAAGTGCGCGAACTTAGCGACGGCCTACGCTTCAATATAAATTGTATAAATTTTCTTATCAATGAGCGTTTAACCACCCTGACCATGATTGTACTGT
The DNA here is from genome assembly GCA_963942595.1 of Cylloceria caligata. Taxonomy (NCBI): domain Eukaryota; kingdom Metazoa; phylum Arthropoda; class Insecta; order Hymenoptera; family Ichneumonidae; genus Cylloceria; species Cylloceria caligata. Next base: position 28,649,970 of record OZ012703.1, read on the forward strand.
AAGAGTAGTATTAACAACCGTAAATCAGACAATTAAATAGAGATTTTTCAAAGCGGCACTCTTTTAAATATGTTCGTTTCATGTACTACTTAGTACAATCGCGTTTCACTGACGAATGTCATATCGTTTTCATCTAATCTCAAGTCACTCGGCCATGAGGAAAATCATCAAATTTCGTCGACGAATATTATTGAGTTTTCAGGCCACATCGTTTCTGTATGTCAATGTGTGAGTACGCACATACTATACGTGTGCGAGACAGAGTATGCAAGTGATTTGAGATATATTTGCCACTGCTGTTAAGGAGAATGCTACAAATATCAACGGATATTGGTGAGTCATTTTGTCGTATGATTTACATTATCAAAAGTAATGGCGATGCAATCAGATGATTGGGTCAATTAGTATAAAACGGGGTATGAACACCGTCGACGATTCATTCTAAAAGTTACACTCTACGAAAAAGCAATACAATGTCAAATATCGGTACTACGTCTCACACGATATCGCCATATATAGCGAACCCCGTTATGTACGGTTCAAATAAATCATTCGGTAAAATAAATGTCGTCGATCTCGTGTTGAACTCTGGGTGTCTTACTCCAATGGTGAAAATATTGTCGAATACTTTTACCGGAATTACACTCACAATCAGTGCGGACGAGTCGCGAGTGTTTAAAAGTGATTTTTCTCGCGTACAACGATATTTTGAAGCTCATGAGGTTGATACCGAGAAAATGTGTAACCCGCATAGAAAACACAGCGCATTACACACTTCTAACCTCGTGTTATCAGCACAGAGCTGTCTTCTTCGATAAAATAAGCTGTAGTGCTAATGAGGAATACGAAAATCAAGAGGAAACTGGAAGTCGTAACAGAAACGTATCCGAAAATACTATCCAAACATCGTTCTACAGCGGCCAACATTTAATATGCTCATCGAAATAAGTAGAAGAATTGATATTTTTATGCAGGCTCTAGAGAGCAATAGTGAAAAGATTCAGCGGTGTATGAATGAGGTGGTATCGTATGTCCGTGAAATGATAGGTGTCAGTGAAACGCCTCATGCAACAGCGTCAGTTCCAAGGAATTCTTCCAAGAAGCACACGAGCACATCACGACCTTGCCAGCGCCGAAGTATACGGAACTTATGAAAATTATTTTGTCCGAAATAATTGTGCTGTACCGTGGTCATATCGCTGTTCATGCATCGGGTGTTACGTTGCGAACGCAATAATTCTCCGTGGGTGCAGCTATTTGTGATGAAGACACAGTTGTAAATATTTGTATATAGTCTACATTTCGCTCGAGATATTATAAAGTATACGCTGAGGACAATCATAGAGAGCAGAAAAAAATGTGAGCTGCCACGCCCTAAAACCGGAGCATCAGCGAAGGTCTGCGACAGAAAGAAGAAGAAGCTCTCGTCTTTGTTTCATTAACACAGCAGATCATGGAATACGTGCTGATGTCGATTAGCAGTGAAGCAGCGGAGCTTGGTAAGAGAAAAATAAAAAATAATTTAAAAATCGTATTTTAAAAGCATATAATATTTATTTTTAAATATAAAAATAATTTCTTGCAGAACAAACAGTTATTGTTATGGAGAACGAGAGGAAGATACATACACTGAACAGCTAGATCTAGATTCAGGAAAGAAAAGTGTCACCCGCCATCATCATCCGTACTTGACGTCGGTGTCAGCAGGTTATCAACGCCACCGACTTTGTATGAGTGTAGGCATATCAGGTAAGACAGTACCGATTGTTCTGTGCACGTGGTTTTTATTGACCAGTGCGATCAATGATATACTTGTTTCACTCTTTTTTCGAGAAGTATACTGTGAAGACAACGCCGCCGACGAAAAGTCTAAAAATTTTAAAGTGTTATTACGAGTGACAATACAAATTAATTCCGTATAGCGACAACAATAAATTGAACGAAGGAAGTGGAGGTATCTCCGAGCGCGGATTACCATGATTGCAGGGATGTTGAATACGATGGTAAAAGGGCTTTCCATAAAATATTCATTAATTTTTTTAAACTACCCGATCTTAATTTGTTTCTTATTATTATAGCGTAATAATTAGAGTAATAGAGTAATAAACATAATTGCTCTCTCTCTCTCTCTCCCTCTCTCTCTCTCTCTCTCTCTCTCTCTCTCTCTCTCTCTCTCTCTCTCTCTCTCTCTCTCTCTCTCTCTCTTTCTCTCTCTCTCTCTCTCTCTCCCTCTCTCTCCCCTCTTTCCCTCTCTACCTCCCTCTCTCTCTCTCTCACTCTCTCTCTCTCTCACTCTCTCTCTCTCTCTCTCTCTCTCCTGAGACGTGGGTAGACGTGTACCGAAGCGCTCCGTACTTTAACCATTTCGTGCGTAGAGAGCGAGGTTTAATATTCTTTTGTTATAGCTCTTTAGTTGCTCAGTGAACTCATTTATTAGTGACATAAAATAGTCCAACATGCACCTATTATAAAGCTAGTTATTTGTGTTTTTTAAAACGGATAATCTCTTCTTCATATCATAATTGGAGGCTAGTTTGTCACCACATCGACTTTCTGCGCACGGTTTAAATGTGTGCTAATATTCGGACCATTGTACTTGAATTATAAAGTGGTGTAAACTCTACGGTTAGTGGTGTGAACTCGCCGACCAACTTTACATGTGTCAACTTATACTGCTTATATACTCGGATCTGTATACTATTAGCAAGACGATATAAAATCAAGGTCATTTGATGTGAATGCCCTGAGTGTGTGTGTGCTTCTACTGTGGAACGGTATTATCTTTATATTTGCAGTACACTTTCACGAGTGCATGACAACACCTTTGTTTTGGCTTGAGTTCACTGATCTTTTCATACGTGTGAACCCTGTGCGTCATTGGGTATGTACTGTCAGTTTATAATTTCGGATTTTAAATCAATTGCTTACTTATTACCGTAGGAATGCAAGCAAAATTTATGTATCACTGACTTATATTATAAATTCCATCTATCTCCGTCTTATGTTGCGCTATGTGGTGCTCGCGACCGAGCAGATTCGCTCTCTCGTTCGCACAACTACGATCGACACTCACGCACATAATGTCGCAGACCCGATGTGGTGTCTGTAGCAAGGTGACTCGTGTGGGAGAAAGGATTAAGTGTACAGGAGAATGCAGTTTGTCATTTCACTCCTCGTGTGCCAAAGAGAAATTCGCTTTTGATTTTGATGAGCCAAGCAGAATTAACCAGTTTCGCTGCGACCCGTGCTCAATGCTTTGGTCTAATATCTTAAAACGCACGCCTCCGAAATCAAAAGATATCACTCTTGACGACGTTATGCGCCAATTACGATCATCGCTCGACGTTATGCGTCAAATACGTATAATAAGTATCGAGCGCTTCCACCGGCAACAAATTGGAGAAAATCCAGGAGTCTTACTGCTGTCGAATGTAAAATTGCTGATCTTGCTATTAGCCATGAGGCCTTAACTAGTCGTATTACCACCCTGGGGACACAGTCGGAGAATACTCGCGGTGAGATAGCTGCCATCAAGAAGGACAACCACTCGATGACATCACGTCTGGAGTTATTATCGAATCGTATATTGAAGATGGATGACCAACCTCAAAAGTTTTCGACATCTGTTTCATCTTCTTCGATATTGTGTGCAGAAGTCACTATATCTGGAGTGCTATCATATATTGAAGACACACCTCAAGTTATTGTCGAGAAGGTTCTCCATTACACGCTCCGAACTCCATTACAAGTTTGATACTAAACCCATAGTCAATCGCACTATCACTCGCCATGCTTATAAAGACCTGGATGTTACAGATTTTTGCGACTCATTGTCAAATGGTTTTAATATTCCCATTCTTCGTGACTGCAATCCAAACTTTAGTTTTACTGATAATTCAAAAAAACATGCATTACCAAACAGTATTGATATGATTGTTAATGCGTTCTCAGAGGTATTTTTAAGATTTTTAGATATTTATGCACCGTTATAATCTCTTCGTGCATGTCGACCGCCTGGACCTTGGCTTTCACAAATCTTGAGAGACCGCATATCTTTAAAAAATAGATTATATACTCGAGCACGAAGATCCAATAACCTTCTAGATCTATCTATTTTCAGAGAGCATAGAGACCAACTTAAGGATGATCTAAAGCGAGCTAAAAATCAGTATTATATTCAGAAATTGACTGATATTACTAAGCCGAATAAGTTATGGAAGGCGCTAGCAACACTGGGTCTAGCTAAGTCTTCCCTTTCATCTCCGCTCAACTTCTTTGAACCGGATGAACTTAATGCTTTTTATTCAACTGTGTTCAGTCAACTACCGCCTTGTTCCTATAGTGAGTTTAGTACTCTGTGTTCAGTTGTTCAGTCAACACAAACTGTATTCCATTTTGCTGAAATTACTACAAACCAAGTTCACTCCGTTATTACATCTTGTTCTAGTTCTAAGTTTTTTACGTTTGGTCCTGAAAAAATGTCGATGTTTTCAGTAATCAAATCAATCCAGGTTTCATGCCCATTACTGACGAATATCTTTAATATGTCACAACAATTGTCCGAATTTCTGAAGTGCTGGAAGAAAGCTTATCTTCACCCATTATCTAAAATAGAGCATTGAGCTGTCGAAAGTACCAGAGCGACTAGTGCACAGGCAGATTACGGATTGGGTTGAGGTGAATAAAATATTCGACTCACGCCAAGCAGGGTATCGAAGCGATCATAGTACATAATCTGCGCTACTGCGCATATTCGAAGATGTCATGCGAAATATAGATAAAAGGCATATGACCATCTTAATCTTATTTGATTTTAGTAAGGCGTTTGACACTGTCCCCCATTTGTCACTTCTTTTGAAACTCAAGAAAATCGGGTTTGCGGGACCAGTGCTTAACTGGATTTTTTCTTATTCGACAAGGAGGACACAAGCGGTAGTAGATGAGTATGGTGGTTGCTCATCCTGGTTATCTACAAACTCGAGAGTTCCTCAAGATTCGGTCCTTGGTCCGCTACTTATCTCGCTTCTTATCAACGGCATAGCTTGTGTTCTTCAACATTCTCAACACATAATTTTCGCTGATGATACACAGATTTACCTCAGCTGCCTATCATCCTAATTAACCGAAGGCCTGAAACTAATATTTGAAGATGTATATGCCATTGCTGACTTCGCAGCTAGTAACGGTTTGAAGCTTAATATAGCCAAATCAAAAGTTATTGTACTAGGTAGCAATTCCTATTCTCGGCAACTCGACTTCAGCGCAGTATCACCCATCTCTTTAAATGATACGACTATTCCTTTTGTTAATGAGGTGCAAAACTTAGGGGTGATGCTACATAGCAACCTAACGTGGGGAGCTCAAGTCAAGAATATCTCACAAAAAGTTCACTTTACCATCTACAGATTAAAATTCTATCGAACTGCACTGTCGTAAAAATTAAAAACACTGTTGATTACTTCTCTTGTTTTTCCTCTTTTGGATTGTTGTTGTCTAGTCTATCACGTCCTAACTGAAGAACTGAACACGACACTCGAACGGCTCATAAATACTTGCATACGCTTTATTATTGATCTCCGGCTTGACACGCATATTACATCTCATATGCGTAGACTTAGCTGGCTCACTGTTAAATCGCGACACCTCTATTTTTTCGGTATTTCTATGAACAACATTATGGATAAAAAAAGCACCAGCATATATTCTCGAGTTTTTCCGAAGTCAGGGTGGAATGTCTCAGTGCTTTGAGAGGAGACCACGGTCCGTATTTATCATACATTTGTATCGTTCAACGACTTATCATCAAGCGTATTCCATCTTGGGAATCTCTCTGTGGAATTCTCTACCGATACTTGTTACTTCGTCGTCCAGCTTAAATATCTTCAAGACACGTCTCTATGCTCATCTGTTTGGCCATGTAGATTTGGTCTCATATTTTCTGTTACATTGCTAATTCTAGAATTTTTGTATATTATATTTGAATGGTATATTTTGATTAGTGATATTTTGTTATTTTTCGATTATGTTTTGTTTTTTCGATATATTGTCATTGTTGGAAAATCAGCTGACGCACGGCGATAGATATTCGCCGTGCGTCGACCTGTTGCTGCTGGGTAGCGTGCTGCGCTCGGCTATCACGAACGTAGCCGAGGCAGTGCCTCGCAGGCATGCTGCTTAAGGGAGAGGCTGTCTCTCTCGCTTGACTTCAGCACCGCACACCGGCTGTCTCGCTCGCTTGACTTCAGCGTCACACAACGACGCTTTTGTAAAGCACAGCCATCTTGAGATTTTTAGACATTTCTGTGAAAACCCGCTGGCACGACATAATCCTCTGCTCTCACCTCGGACAATTTCATCGACTTCACCCGATCTACTCATTATATTCGTGCTCAACAGGACTCAAAACACGTTAAGAGTGCATCGTTACAATTTATCAAAATTTAATGACGGTGAGGTTTGGAAATCTCATTAACGCATCCTCATAAATCTCACACCGTGGCGTGCTCTGCAGCGCGGGCTGCACCACGTTTCACCTCAAAACCTACAGCACGCAATTAACATAATTGTATGTGCTTTCCACTTAATTACTCTCATTCTCTTGCAATTAAATTCACTCAGAGTTTATTTGCACTATTACTTCTCATTTGTGCATCCTCACAATTCTCATCTCGTAGCGTGCTCCGCAGCACGGGCTGCACCACGTCCACCTCACAAACTAAGCACAAAATTAATACAATTGTGTGCTTCTCAACAAATTTTCAACCTGAATTCTTTTGTGCTATTTTGTATATATATTTTTTGTAATGTAATAGTCGAAGTTGGAGTAAAACCATTTTTTCTATCGACATCTTTTGATCTGGTTATTTAACACCTCCCTTGAGTTAAAACTCATTCTGTTCTGATATATTTCAGATTGCATCTACCATCACCACTTGGAATTCCCGAGAGTCATCTCTCTCTCCGTGACTGACCTCGGTGTATACTTTCTAATGTTTCGAGCGAAATGTACACTATATACAATTATTTACAACAGTGTCTTTATCACAAATAGCTGCACATACGCAGAATTATTGCGTTCGCAACGCAACAAGCGATGCAAGATCAGCGATATGACCACGAAACAGCACAATTATTTCGGACAAAATAATTTTCATAAACTCCGTATCCTCCGTCGCTAGCAAGATCGCAATATGCTCGAGCGCTTCTTCAAAGAATTTCTTCGAACCGATGATCTCATACGCTGCTGTACGAGGCGTTTCACTGACAACTATCTTTTCACGGACATATGATACCACCTCGTTCATACACCGATGAATCGTTTCACTTTTGCTCTCTAGAGTCTGCATATGAAGATCAATTCTTCGACTTATTTCGATGAGCATATCAAATGTAGGCCACTGAAGAACAATGTTTAGAGAGTATTTTCGGAAGCGTTTTCGTTTCGATTCTAAAGATTCCTCTTGATTCTCGTATTCCTCATTAGCGCTACCGCTTATTTTATCAAATGAGACAGCTCTGTGCTAGTAACACGAGGTTAAAAGTGTGTAATGCGTTGTGTGCTCTATGCGGGTATCACACATTTTCTCGGCGTCAGCCCCATGAGCTTCGAAATATTGTTGTACGCGAGAAAAATCACTTTTAAACACTCGCCACTCGTTCGCATTGAGTGTTATTCCAGTAAAAGTATTCGACAATATTTTCACCACTGGTGTAAGAGTACACGTAGAGTTCAACTCGAGCCCGGCGACGATTATTTTACCAAATCATTTATTTAAACCGTACATAACGGGGTTCGCTATATATGGCGATATCGCGTGAGACGTAGCACCGTTATTTGCCATTTTTATTGCTTTCGTGTAGACTGTAACTTTTCGAATGAATCGTCGGTGGTGTTCATACTCCGTTTTATACAGATTTCCCCCACCATCTAGCTGCATCGCCTCTTCTCTTGATACTGCAAATCATACGACTGAGAATTGCTCACCAATATCCTTTGATATTTGTCGCATTCTCCTCAACAGCCTAGTAACAGCAGCAACAAATATATCCCAAAACTCTTGCATACTCTCGCACACCTATGTGCACACGCACACCTCGACATATAGATAAGATGTGTCATGAAAACTAAATCATATTCGTCGACGAAATTTGATGATTTACCTCATGGCCGAGTGCCTTGAAATTAGATGAAAACAATATGACATTCATCAGCGAAACTCGATAACTAAGTACATCACCATCGCTATATATTTCGCTAGGTCTTGCTTTTGTAAAGTGATCGCGTGCGGCCATCTTCTTGGTTAGTCGTATTCATAACATCGCTGCAGTATATGCAGAGAGAGAGAGAGAGAGAAAGAGAGAAAGAGCGTGTTAAACGAATATATATAAAAGTGAGCCGCTTTGACAATTCTCTAGTTAAATGTCTGACTTACTGTGGTTACTACCACTACTACTCTAACAGCACAATCATGGTCAGAGTAGTAAAGCGCTCATTGATAAGAAAATTGATAGAGTTTATAATGAAGCGTATACCGTCGTTGCGTTCACGGTGGGGGAGAAGAAATTTACACATCACCCTATGGGAACTTCCGACACAGGCGGTTGTTCGTAAAATTCGCGGTATGCTGTGCGAGTATCATCAGCGCGATTTAGTTGACGCGCATAATACTGGATTGTTTGATAATAAAATAAATATTGATTGGATGGTCCGTGTTATTCGTCGACGCGGTTGGCTCAATGAGCCTGCTCTGCAGTCTATACACAATGAAAGACGTAAGTAATATACAGCGTTAATTACTTTTATTTTATTTCCTTTATTTCATAAGATTTTTATATTGTTCGACGGTATGAAGACTAAGAAATGGGATCCGACACCTATGATTTCGATGAGGAGGGTAGAACCGATTCAGATGATCATAGCAGGGACAACGATGGTGACAGCTCCGCAGGGAATCGTTGGATAAATTTTATCCAGTCATTCTGCGGTTATAAACCAACAAACGGTCTTTTCAGGGCCGGCCCCGCGAGAGAGCTAGATGGAGCCATCGCAGGTCAATCGCGACAATACAGTTCGAACGATGATACCAATAGCAATACAGACAACGAGGAGGAGAAGGAGGAGGAAGAAGAAGACAAAAACGAAGACGAGGAGGAGGAAGAGGAGGAGGAGGAGGAGGACCCGGTAGATTCAGGTAAGCTTTTAATAATACAATTACGCTCACAAAAATTAAAAAATTACGGGGATAATAATAGTAAAATGGAAAAACAGGGTACAAATCGGACCACCGACAATCGAGTTGGTTTACGAAATGCGTCGGCAATTCCCGGGTGCAGTCAACGGATTGGAGGACTAAAAGCAAATATAAGTTCGTAATTCTTACGATTTACAATTTATATACAGAGTATATAGCTAGCGACAAACAAAAAATTAAATTATATGAAATAAAAATTCTAATAAATGATTGAATCATGCTTAAAAGTGGACAGACTGGCGATGGAAGGACTGCTATACGGGGACGTGCTATTTTGCCTCCTGGTGAACGCTTCGGTATCGACAATGAGCAGAGCCAATATTTTCCACGCTTTAGGATACAGGGTCAAGAGACAGATTTTTATTTTCGTCAGCCACCGGACGGTATCGGTCATCTGACATGGTTCTAGGGCGGTGTACGAGATGTTCTCACATGTCTTATAGAATCGTGCGAAGGACATGATTATGTGGGTATGACTCTGAGCGTGTCGTCTTTCGCGCAAGGACCTGTATGGTTATCATTTCGATCAGCTCGTGACATCGTTCCTGACGATATGTGGCGACTAATTAATAGTGTAGCTCAGAGCGCGCGCGAATTTCGAATAGACGCTGGTACATGTAGAATGACGACATGTATAGTACGAGGCGTCGAAGGAGCCGGTATAAGCACCAGGCTTACACACGAGTCTATAGCAAAAACGTTAATTTTACGCATAAGTAATAGCGATAATTTGTGTCTAGAACGACCCCTTGTCACAGCCCGAGCACATGCCGAACGCGGTCAAATACGTACGGGCGAGCTACACAGACGATGGTGTCAAATTCGGGTCGGGCTTCGAGGTGCGCAATATACAGCGGCGATAGAGCTCACGCGTAATGCAGGGGTAACGACACCATCTAGAGGGTGCGGTGCGCGCGAAATTCAGCACTTTCAGGAGTACTTGGTTCACGAGGGTATAGCGATTATTGTTTATGAATTTCTTACCTTCGGAAACGCGTTCCGGCTTTATACGATGGGCGAAAATCCGTACTCTCTGCAATGAGTAAAATTGATCATACACTCTTTATTCTCTATTACGCGCGTTTTCATCACTATCAGCCAATATTAAATCTCGCTGGTGCGCTAGGTAGTCGAGGGCTCGGCGCACAATGTAATTCCAAGTATATTCGAGTTCTCGAGCTTCGTTGTAGCTATCAATGTGCTCGATGTAAATCCACTTATTGCAACGGCAATAGAGACTCTCAGTCTTAGTATTGCACAGACTGTAATCGTTCGTTCTTTGGTGCTTTTTGCCTCGCTCATTACAAGGGTGAGGGCTCCGCGGGTATGACGTCTCGTAAATATAAACGGTACAGCGTCTTAAAATCATTAAAAATCTGTAGAGGCTGTTCGCGTATAATTAAAACTACACATAAAAAGATGCATATATGTGGTATATCGTTTTGTATTACATGCAAGCGAACCCGACTGACTACGCATGCGTGTTTTATAGCACCTCTTAAGAAACCAGAGGCGCAAAAGAAGAAGAAAAAAGACAAGCCTTCCACGAGATGTTTATTTTATGATTTTGGGACGCAACAACGTCAACAATTGCACGATGATAAATCGACACGAATTCACAAGCCGAATTTATGTGTTCACAATGCGTATGTACATATGACATGTCGGGATATCACAGATATAGAGACCGATTGTGTTGACTGTGGTAAACGTGAATTCGTGTTTATCGATGATCCTTTTGGGGAGCTCGTGAAATTGGCATTATCGCAAAAATTTAAAAAGACCATCTGTATTGCTCATAATGACAGAGGTTTCGACGCGCAATTTATTCTACGGTATTTAATCGAAGTGCAAAAAACGCAGTTGCCCTCTCTGATTATGAATGGTACGAATATTGTTTCGATGAAAATTGGCGATGTCGTTTTTCTCGATAGTCTAAACTATTTACCCATGGCTCTTAGCGCTTTACCTAAGGCTTTGGTTTCGCTGATGAGGTGGCAAAAGGTACATTTCCCCATTTATTCAACACAACGGAATATCAGAATTACTCAGGTCCTCTGCCGGCAATGCATTTTTACTCACCCGATACCATGTTCTTAGCAGATCGCGAGCGATTTTTAAAATGGTATGAGGAAGAATTGAGTCGCTTCATCAAATTATAAATTTGATTTTGCGACGCAAATTCTGCAATATTGTCGTACAGATGTTACGGTTTTGAGACGAGCGTGTTTAGCTTTTCGAGAGTTACTTATACGTTGCCGGAATGTGTGCCCCTTTACAGAAGCATGCACGATAGCATCAGCATGTATGAGAGTATTTCGAAAGAATTTTCTACAGAAAGATCGCATTGCGGTGTTACCACCAGGGGGGTATCGCTGGGGCGATAAGCAGTCGCGCAAGGCCGCCGTATGGCTCATATGGCTCGAGCGTGAGCGCAACTGCGTTATCGCTCATGCTGGACGCACGAGAGAGTATCGCCCTTAGACCGGCCTACCGGCTGTCGACGGATACTACGTGGATGCGGGGGTCCATCACGTTCTTCAATTTCACGGCTGCTTTTGTCATGGTTGTCCGCGATGTTATTGCGTGAATAGAGATGCTCGAACTAAATTCGGCGATATAATGGATGAGCGATACGACGGTACCGTTCTTATTTCTGGGCGAATCAGATTGAAAGGGTACACTCTAACCGAAATATTGGAATGCGATTTTGACAAATTATTCGAGAATAACGAGGAAATGTCGTTATACGTGAAAAATCACGCCATGGTCAAGCAGGCGCCTCTCGAACCACACGATGCATTCTTTGGCGGTCGAACGGAAAATTTTTTAAGCTTGTACGACGTTGCGAATGGGGAGCAGATACGCTATGTGGATGTTTGCTCGCTGTATCCATGGGTGTGTAAGAATGGAAAATATCCCGTTGGACATCCGAAATTGTACGCAGGTGACGAGCGTCGAGAACTCGTAGGACTTGAAAACGATCTAAGTCATCGAGGGTCTCGTGAAATTTACCGTGGTGGCACCGCGCGATTTGTATATCCCCGTACTGCCTGTTCGCATGCATGGGAAACCACTCTTCCCCCTGTGTAGAACGTGCTGTACAGATATGGACTCATCCGAGGGTTGTACACACGATGACACGACTGAACGAGCGTTTGACGGCACATGGGTCGTGGACGAACTGAGAAAAGCTGTGTCGCTCGGATATAAAGTGACGCGTATCTATGAAATTTGGCAATACGTTGTTACGCAGTATGACTCGACAACGCGACGAGGCGGTCATTTTGCCGAGTACATCGAAACATTCCTAAAAATAAAACAGGAGGCGAGTGGACCGCCAACAGAGTGTAACGATGACGAGGAAGCAATAGAGCGCTTATAGCATTGTACAAGGAGCCTGAGGGTGTACTATATCTCGAGCGAAGTGTTTGCAGCCAAATCCGGGTTTACGTTCACTCGCAAAATTGGCTCTTAATTCATTCTGGGGACAGTTTGGTCAACGAGAGAATCTCACGAAAACCGTTATCGTTTTCACGCGCGCGGATTTCATGAATTTACTAACGAGTCCGAAGATTGAGGTGCCGGGAATGCTACCGGTTAATCACAAGATCATGTATGTAAACTATATGAGCAACCGCGATGCTATCCAACCATCTCCGACATCAAATGCCGTGATTGCAGCATACACGACGGCATAGGCGCGCCTAAAATTATACAGTTATCTTGAGGGGCTCGGGCGACGAATATTGTACTGCGATACGGACTCCTGTATTTACTTGAGTCGCCCCGGTGGTAACGAGTATGAGCCGCCAATCGGTCAATTTCTAGGAGATTTTACGGATGAATTAAGCGAATACTGACCGACTAGTTATACCAGGTCTATAAATATGAAACCGGAAATTGCCCATAGATGGCCCTGACAAAGATTTTCAACTCAACAATACAAGTTTCATACAACAGCATAGTTTGTAATAGGATTGAACATGTCGAATTTTGTGCCTGGAAACTACGATTTGCGGACAGCATTGATTTTCTGTTACCAATTGAAGAAAACAGCTGCAGAATCGCATCGAATGCTTGTCGAAGCTTACGGTGAACATGCTCTTGGTAAGTCACAGTGCTTTGAGTGATTTAAAAAATTCATAAGTGGCGATTTTGACGTGAGAAACGAAGAACGTGGAAGACCACCGAAAAAGTTTGAAGACAGCGAATTGCAAGCATTGTTGCATGAGGATGACGGTCAAACGCAGCAACAACTCGCGGATCAATTAAATATGACACAAGAAGCCATCTCCATACGTTTGAAAGCCATGGGAAAGATCCAGAAGATGGAAAAATGAGTTCCACATGAACTGAATGAAAGACAGCAGGAAAACCGAAAAACCACTTGCGAAATGCTGCTTGCCAGGTACAAAAGAAAGTCATTTCTCCATCGAATTGTGACTGGCAATGAAAAGTGGATATATTTTGAGAATCCTAAGCCTAAAAGATTATGGGTAACTCCAGGCGAACCATCGACATCGACTGCAAGGTCAAATCGCTATGGACGGAAGACAATGCTCTGTGTTTGGTGGGATCAGAAGGGTGTGATCTATTATGAGCTGCCAAAACCTGGCGAAACCGTTAATACTGAACGCTACCGACAACAAATGATCGATTTGAATCAAGCTTTGGGTGAAAAACGACCAGAATATCAAAAAAGGCAACACAAAGTGATTTTGCTTCATGATAATGCACCATCACACACAGCAAAACTGGTCAAAGAAACGATTGAGGCGTTTAGTTAGGAAATACTTTCGTATGCGGCTTACTCACCAGACTTGGCTCCGTCCGATTACTACTTATTTGCATCGATGGGACACGCACTTGCTGAGCAGCGCTTTACTTCTTACGAAAATGTACGAAAATGGCTCGATGACTGGTTTGCCTCAAAAGAGCAACAGTTTTTTTGGCGTGGCATCCACAAATCGTCAGACAGGTGGGAAAAATGTATAGCTAGCGATGGGCAATACTTCGAATAAAATATTTTTTATCACTTTCATACAATAAACGTGTATTTTCTATACAAAAATTCCGGTTTCATATTCATAGACCTGGTATGTTATCATGAGGAATAAGTACCATCTTTCTGGCATATTCCATGGCTCGTGTAGGTCAAGACAGACACAAGAGGCAACTTGAGAAATCCGACATAGTGCTCGACGATGATCTTCCTCTTACCGCTCCAATTTCCCCTTTTGGTGGCTAGTCGTCGAAGAATTGTCGCGTGCCTCCGAAGATTCACGCCATCGTCAATAATTGCGAGAGCTTGATTGGGAACTTTTGATGCATCCACCGTATAGTCCAGACATAGCACCCGCTGACTATCACTCATTCCGATCTCTGCAGAACTCTCTCAATGGAATCACGCTATGATAAACGATACAGTGTCTTCGCATTGTGCAATGACGAAGAGGATGAGAATAAGAAAGAAGACAAATCTCCATCATGTAGTCGTGACACGATCGACGATGCTGTGAAATAAATTTTGCATATATTGTGACGTAGTCACGACCTGAAAAGGATGAAGGAAAATAAAGAATAAAATAAAACACAAATCAATGCAAATAAAATCATTTATTTGTAATACATATAGAAAATAAGAAAGATAAGGAAAGATAAATTCACAGTAAGATCCATGCGAGACCACGAAAGAGGCTGAATCTCGTGGAATTCCCTCACTGCCGAAAAATAGCGGGTCAGCGACCGGCTGGCCTCGTTCAAGCAGTGCGAGGAACATAGGGGCACAGTGGCGGGTCAAGCTGAAATAAAAGAAATCACATTAGCTATGATAAGAAGAAGAGTTAGAGTAAGAGAGTGGGAAAAGACGAAAAGAGTATATAAGGCAGCTTCAAACAGAGAGGCTCTCTCTATTCTGTTAAAACCGCCAACTGAGTCAGACTCGCGGGTATACAAACTTAAAAATTCTACTAAAAATCCAAGAATTTGGTATTAAATCTACGGATTTTAACGGAAGAGGGTGTGAGTAAGCCCTACGAAGTTATTAGGACATTGACAAATAGAGAAACACAGCACAAGTGAGTGGAGGAAATAAAATAAAGATTGAGATTGAACGATATTAGACGGTGTGAATAAAACTGGAAATATTCTGAAAAACAGACGAAGAAAGGAAAGTTAGTGGTATTAAAATAAACAATTAGGGTTTAGTTTAGGAGAATTAAGAGAATAGGATAAGAAAGCTTAGGTAGAATAATTAGAAATAAATCCGGATAGTTTATAAGAAATATTGTGAACGCGGCGCATCGTTAAGTGTAAAATACTTGGTTGCGGTACCTAGAAGTTTCCAAATTAGAAACTTGGAGAAAGGTAAAGGCGGAACAACATTGAAAAAGAAAATAGAATGACAAACAACAGTTAGAAAAATTATAACATGAAGACTTGATACTGTAAATTGAAATTCGTGATAAATCACCGTCTCAAGAAAGGAGAGGCTCTTGGAGCAAGATTTTGAAATAGAGCTCGGAAAATTAATTAATAGATAGGATTAGGAGGGCACTAGTGAGCCCGACCCATAGCAACTTGATTTAGAATTTTAAAATAACTAGAAAAATAATTAGGAGGGAAACAATTTTGCCAGCTTTGTCAAGCGCGTCGCATTAGAACGACACCACTCAACAGTCATAGAGAGGATAAGAGAAAGATATATTAAAAGACTAGACTCACCAAGAGAGAAGAACAGCAGGAACGTCCACGTACAACATTGAAGATTCCTTGAAAGATCGGATAACTAATTGGTAAATCATTAAGGGTCACTACAAAATTTGCGAGACGAAAAACTGTCATCGTTCAAAACACAAAGTCCATTATTCACGAACCGGAATCACTGTCACAACCGTAAAACACACTAGAAATCCCACGGGGACGGTACGACCATAAAAATCAAGGAGCCCGTACGCGGAACAACACGAAAAACAGTGTATTTTGACCAAATTACGCAAGAACGCGGACACGGACATAGACCCGGCGTCCATACCGGCTGACCGACGCGCCAGCGACAACGAAGCAAGCCCAGCAGACCGCACGTCAGCAGCCAGGCGGGAAAAAATCAAGACGGCTGAGCTCGATACTGCCTAGTTGAGATATCCACCGCTCAGCGCAGAAGTCGGAATCCGAACACCACGGGTAAAGAAGAGCGTGGAACCATCAGAGCGACTAAACGTTATAAAGAAATTGTACGGCGAACGGCGCCAAAAAGCCGAACACTACTGAATTCTATGTTAATTATTGAATAAATCCTACTTATACCTCCTATAGAAGTCTACAATTAATTATCTTAGTGTTCGAGCCCGAATTCTTCCCCTCAGAAGAATAAAATTTAATGCTAACGGAGAAATACCGTTACAATATACATACGTCTTTCAAAGCGTATCGGTCATCCTTTAATCATTGACTATGTGTTCAGCATGAACACTAGACAAATCTACGAGAGTCTGCAGTATCTACCACTTTCAACCGTTGGCGTATACCCAGCTGACAGAATTCCTCGTGTATAGTCGTTACCGGCTGGACTCGTAGTTAACACGGATAACCACGACGGACCTGGAGAGCGTTGGATCGCAATGTACGTTAACCATCATGGAAAAGGAATGTACTTTGATAACTACGGGCTACCACCGGTTATACCGCAACATCTCGCACGACTACGAAGAAACTGCAAGTTCTATCGGTACGGACTCAAGCAGCTACAGAGTAATACGTCGGATGTGTGTGGACAATTTTGTATCGTATTCCTATATCTTATGTATTGCGGCTTCACCATGTAGCGATTTAATAATCTCTTTAGCGATAATGTAATGAAAAACGACAGATTAGTACGTGAATATTACAATACTTTTGCCTCTCGACGATCAAACAGTGATAAAAATAAATTTAACGGCGGAGGAGTCTCCAAGCGAAGATTACCGTGTTTGCAGGGATGTTGCATACGACGGTAAATATGTGTAAAGTGATTTAAATGAAATATTGATTAATTAAAAACAAATACATCGGCTTACTGTGTCTTTTATTTTATAATTATATATATAAATTATGATCGAGGTCTCTCGCGGTACGGTATCATATTCTGTGTCTTTTACTGCCGAGCATTCGCTTCATGAGAAGCACAGCGCAAAGCGGTACGCACGTGCAAAACCGCTGACGTTGCATTCAAAGCGCTGCACACCTAGTTATGAGTCAGAGGGGCGTTTATTACCTTGAAGCCCTCTGATACCCGCCAGCATCATCCGGAGCATTCAGTCTGTCTTTAGCAGTGCACAACGACGGCAGAAATGAAAAACTCAAAATGTATCCGCGGTATTTAGACAGTGAGCTATCTGAAGCTTTCGTGTATCGGGAGATATGCGTAACCAGTGACAATATTGTATGCCTGCGGACGGATCAAATGTGCGCTGCATTACTCAATCTGGAGGATAATTTGGACAGGATGTACAGTAAGGAGTTTATTGAGAGGAGTCGTTTTGTGATCGAGGACTTGCGCGTTGGAGTAGGTTGTGTAGTTGTGCGGCATTAAAGGGCTACGCGGGGAGATCGTCGACGTGAGTGATGACGGGTGCTGCGAGGTGTTGCTGGTCGATTTCGAGGAATCGATATACGTCGACTGGCCTCACCTATTTTATCCCGAGCCGCCGATTAGTGTGTTACCAGTGTTGCTCGTGAAGTGTACGATATTCGGCCTCGAACATTTAATTGACGAGGACGGAAATCTAGATCGGATCGAGGGAACGTGCGGTAACAATGCACTGATCGGGATATGGATGAGTACCCCTGACGGTGCCTACGCTCCATGGGTGCGGGTAGTCCATATTACACGGACGCGTAGCTGTAGATTTTGATGCGTGGGTGAGTGAGTGAGTGAGAGAATGTGCCCGCGCGGGGGCGCGCGCGCGTGTGTGTGTGTGTGTATTTGTTCGTAGGTGGAAAAATGCAATTACGCACGCCAGCATGTTCCCTTTGCAGGTAGTGTGGGACTCTCAACTATTGTTCTACTCACTGAAAAACCACCTTCATTTACTCCTGCTTCCCCACGCGGCACGGCCGATGAGCATTTCATCGCGCTGGAGCACTTGGCCACGGCCTCTTCACGATTACTGGGAACTTTGCTTATCGCTTTTCACTACGCTTCAGCGTTTCGTCTCTCTTGCTCTTCCACTCGGAGTTTCTTCGAGATACCACTGGCAAAGCCCACCACTGCCTCCCACTTCCCCGGGGACATCAGCATCTGATTTACCAGGTTTCCTACTGACGGCTGCTCATCAAGCATCCACCTTACCTCTTCCCTTTCGGCGTCGTATCTTGGGCATGTGAAAAATACATGTTCCGCCTCTTCGACCGTCGGACGGCAGGCTGGGCACGCGGATGTGTCGTCCAGCCGAAAATGTAACTGGTACTCCCGGAAGCAACCGTGACCCGTCAGGAGCTGCGTGAGGTAGTAGTCTATCCCCCATGCTGCCGATTTACCCACCTTTCGATACTAGGGATGAGTCGGTGTGTCCATCGCCCTTTGGACGCAATTTCCCAGCTCCCTTGCCACTGCGTCACGCTGACCTCTTCGTCTTCTAACGTGATTCTTTCCGAGGGCATTCGAGGGTCCTCGCGTCTCCGTCGATACATTCTTTGCCTCTCATCCACTAAGAGCTCGATCGGTTGCAACCCAGCCACTACGCACGCTGCGTGGTATGACACTGTACGGAAGGCACTGGTCACTCGCAGGGCACTTCTGCGATACACTTTTACGATTTTGCGAGCGTATGTTCCTGTCCTGATAGCCTCAGCCGAAATTGGGGCTGCGTACAGCAAGATCGAAGTTATCACGCTAGTCAGGAGCTTTCGTCGATTCTGCCTTGACCCTCCTATATTCGGAATAATACGCGACAAGGCCGCGGTTACTCTCGCTGCCTTGTCACTTGCGTATTGCAGGTGTTCGTTGAAACGCAGTCTCTCGTCGATCAAGACTCCCAGGTACTTTAGGGAGAACTGCGATTCGATCTCCTTATCTCCAATGGTAATGGTAATGGTTTCCCTCTTTTTCCGACTCGTGACCAGAATCACTTCAGTCTTATGATCTGCAAGTTCCAGCCCAACGCTTGTCATCCATTGTCGGACGATTCGTGCAGCTTCGTTTGCCGCTTGTACCGCCTCTTCCAACTGCTTGGCCACTACCACCACGGTGACGTCATCTGCAAATCCAATAATCTGCGTTCCTTCCGGCATTTGGAGCTTTAGTACCGCATCGTACATGACGTTCCACAGTGATAGACCAGGACCGAGCCTTTTGGGACTCCTCCGGTGACTTTGTATCTCTGCGGCCCATCGTCTATTTCGAACACCAGGATTTTATCCCTGAAGTAGTCCGTGATGATTTTCCTCATATAAAACGGGACGCCCAGACGTTGGAGTGCCTGCAGTATACAGCTCCATCTCGCTGTGTTGAACGCGTTTTTAACGTCCAAGGTTACGATAGCACAGTACTTCTTAGAACCTCCTTTCCACCGCTTGCCTTCGATGGCACTACGGGCCATGCTGACGACCAGGTTCACGGCATCCACCGCCAAACGTCGTTTCCTGAAGCCAAACTGGTCCTCCGACAGACCATGCCTCCCTTCCGTGAATTCTTCCAAGCGGTTGCAGATAATCCGCTCGAGTATCTTCCCCGCCGTATCCAATAAACATATTGGGCGGTAAGCCGATGGGTCCTCCGGTGGTTTATTTTTCTTCGGGAGGAGCACTAGGCTCTGCTTTTTCCACTGTTGTGGGAAGGCTCCCTCGCGCAGGCAGGCATTGTATACCTCTAGGGAAATATCCGGGCGTTTTTGGCTCGCCATATTCAGAGCAACAGTGGGTATACCGTCCGGGCCAGGCGCCTTGTTATCCCCCATCCTCCGACAGGCAGCCAGCAGCTCTGCTCGAGTAATCGGCCGCACCTAATCATCAATAACCGGCCATGCTATGTCGTGGTGTATTTCCTGTTGGTGAGGTAACAAGCACGAAACTATCCCGTACAATCTTCTGGTTTCTGATGGCATCATCGTGGAGGAGCTTCTCAACCTGGCCATAACCGTCTTATACGGCCTACCCCAAGGGTTGTTGTTCACCTCGTTGCATAATTCCATCCAACTCCGGCGTTTGCTTGCTTTGATTGCTCGCTTGAAGTTCTTTCGGGCCTGCCTGAAGAGCTGTTGAAGCTCACGATGCTCTTGGCTGCCCCTTGCCCGTTGATAGAGCCTCCTACTGCGGTGACAACTCCTTCGGAGCTCGGCTATGGTGTCGTTCCACCAGTGAACGGGTGGCCGACAGCTACCACCTGTTGCCCTTGGCATCGATGCATCACACGATTTTGTGATAAAGTTTATCATCCCGTTTGACTTGTCCTCCGCTGTTCTAACCAGATCAATTTCCTCTTGCATCATAGTCGAAAAGGCTTGCTCATCGAACGCCCTCGCTTTCCATCTCGGGCCCCCACTTCTCTTCCTCGGTTTCGGCTTCGCAGGTCCCTTTACGACACATAGGATTGCCTGGTGGTCGCTATGTGTGTAGTTATCGCAGACCACCCACAATGTTCCTTGATTGTTGAGTCCTTCGCTCACAAACGTAAGATCAATGATGGAGCTCGCGCCGCCCCTAATGAACGTTGGTTCTATTCCAGTATTAAGCAAGATTAGCTCTGACTGCGTGAACGTTTCCAGTAGTATTTCTCCTCTTCGGTTCGTCGACCTGCTACCCCCCTACTGCTCACGCGTTGAAGTCGCCGGCAATGATCAAGGGGCACTTTCCTCTCGCCTCGGACAGCACCTGGTCAAGGAGTACCTCGAAATCCTCGATGGTTGCGTTAGGCGAAGCATAGCAGCTATATATATAAATGCCATCTACTCTCGCCCACACGTACCCTCCTCTCCGCGCGCTTCCCTTTCGCTGAACTGACAGATTTTCACATATACAGATAACAGCCCGACCTGTGGCATCTGCCATCCACCTGTCCCTCTCTAGGCTTTTGTATTGTTCACATAAGATCGCAACATCCACGTCTAGCTCCCGTACAGTCTGGGCGATCAGATCTTGTGCGGCCTCGCAATGGTCGAGATTGAGTTGTAGTATTCTCATCGACTCTTTGATGCCACATCCTGGAGGGCTAACAGCAACTGTCTTCTCGCTGTCGGGTCCGCACGATAAATCGAAACTCGACTTAATCGACGCGACCAGTCGCCGGATCTCCATATGAACATTGTTTTTGCCCTTTATGAATGCTGCGAGTTCGCCGATCTTATTACCAAGCCTTTCGAAGGCTGCCTCGCTTCTGCTTCGGATAGGCTGGGCGCTCCAGTCCTGCTGGCTTGTACCAGTGGTTGTCATCGGAGCTGAGTTGCTCCCTCTTGCCACCATGTACGTACCCGTGTACTCATCACTCGTAGCTTTACATTTAGTGGAGGGCCGAGTGGTCAACTTCAATGATGCTGCGGTCGCTTGTTGACGACGCCTGGGAGCCCGCTTTATCGCTCCCTATAAGCGCCGGCACTGGGGTATCCCTCCCCTGCACCGTAGACGTATTTTCCTTCGAGATGTCCATAGCAAAGTAAAAACGGGTTTTTCTTGGACGGGTGCTCCACCCCGGCTGTTGGTCCGCGAGGCCTACTTTTTCGGCCCTACCCTCCATATCTGGAGAGCGTTCCCCCATCCGCCACCTGAGGACGCGCCACGTAGGTGTTTCAGCATCACCCCGTGGCGCGCGCGCGCGTGTGTGTGTGTGTGTGTGTGTGCTCCATCTTGCTCTTGTCTCTACTCTTCCTTGTTCACCAAGGTACCCACACCATCTCACTTTACCATCTCCACGTTACCGACACTGGTCAAGCAGAGTGGGTAGCGCGGTGGTGGAAAAGTGAGGTGGTGCGGGTAGCCGCGTGGTGGGGGAAGGAGTGGGATGGAGCAAAGGTGTACACATACTACTATCGTGGTATTGGCTACGCTCGACGTGAAGAATGCCTTTAATTCCGGAAGATGTTGCGGCATGATGCGGGCGCTAAAGGTACATTTCCAGGTACCAGCGTACCTCCTCGCGATGGTGGACGACTACTTCAAGGGCCGAGTACTGCTCTGAGACACACGAGAAGGCCAACAGAGAAAGGTCATCACCTTAGGCGCAGCCCAAGGATCGATCCTCGGGCCATACCTCTGGAACATCTCTTACGATGGAATTCTACGGATGGAAATGCCAGGCAACACGTACATCATAGGATACGCCGACGACGTCGCCGCGGTCATCACAGCAAGAGACCCCGAAGCGGCATAAAGGCGTCTCAACCAGGTCATGAGGCCGACTCAGCCTAGCCACGCAGAAGACGGAGATAGTAATTTTCACTCGGAAGAGGATTCCGAACATACTGCACATGCGGGTCGGAAACGAAGAAGTGGAAACGAAGGACGCAGTGAGGTATCTTGGCATCACCCAGAGCATCGCTCTGCAGCGCGGGCTGCACCACGTTTTCACATCACTTGTTGCCCACTCGATTAATATAATTTCGTGTGTTCTCATTAATTCACTGTACTTTCCCCCAACTAAGCGTGCTGGGAAAGTACTGTGAATTCATTCCACTCATTTGTGCATCCTCAAGCTCACTTGGCCGTGCTCTGCAGCGTTGGCTATGGCACGGTCTGTCCAGTCAAAATTCCAGCACTCAAGCGATATATTCGCAAGTGCTCTCACTGTTTCCCTGTACATTCTCTTTTACAATTCTACAAAGAATTTACTGGGAACGAGTGGCATCTTATAAGCTCTCACATGTCTCATCGCGTGGCATGCTCTGCAGCGCTGGCTGCAGCGCATACACTACATTCAATCAATACAGCACACAATGAACAATTGTGTGCTACTCAAGTAATAAAAGACAGCACACAATTAATATAATTGTGTGCTGGTCTCTCAACCAAATTCAATTCAACTCAACTTATTTTTGTATTTATTCTTTTATCATTTATACTTTTTCTAAATTTGACATATTTTCGTAATTGAAGTGCCGAAGGTAGTATAAACTACTTTCTCTATCAACATCAGTGAGTCTGGTTATTTATCACCCTTCCGCGAGTGAAAACTCATAATTTTCAATATATTACAGGGTCATTCCAACTACACCGGGAAGGAATACTCAAACACTTTTAGTTTTCGATGCTCTACAACATACCTGAGTTTCGTCAAAATCGGAGGGGGACACCAAACTATCCTTTCTTATAAGTTGAGGAGGATTAGACCCTTTGCGAATAATGAACGTGACAGATAAAATACTATCGCTGTTCGTAAAATGGTTCAGAGCGCGTGCGCTGTTCGAGAGAGAAACAGTATTTTACGGCCAAAATTAGAATTAATTGGCTTTACTAAGGGTACGCGTAGATACCAAGGATGAGGTTTCGCTATACATGCCAAGTGTCTAGATCTGTATAGAAGACCGTGATTTATCCAGCTACCAACAACTCGCGTAGCGGCCGAACGACTGCTGCTATCTGTGAGCATAGATTTACCAGGTGTACAAGTATAAAATGCGAATTTTTTTCCTAAAAAGACATGTTAAATGCGGAAGAATGATAAAAAGTACTATATGCAAAGCATTCTCCATCGCTTGTTATGCATTTTTTCCATCTTTCGGGCAATTTGTGAATACCACGCTAGTAAAAATCTTCCCCTTTTGTTGCGAACCATTCATCGAGCCATTTTTTCACGTTTTCGTACGAACCAAAGCGCTGCTCAGCAAGTGCGTGATCCATCGATGCAAACAAGTGGTAATCGGAAGGAGCCAAGTCTGGTGAGTAAGCCGCGAACCGGTTTTGCCGTATGTGATAGAGCATAGCTATGAAGAAAAATGACTTTTTGTTGCCTCTTTCGGTATTCTGGCCTTTTTTCAAGCAGCGAACGGTTTAAATAGGTCAATTGTTGTTGGTAATGTTTAGTATTGACCGTTTCCCCAGGTTTTAACAGCTCATAATAGACCACGCCTGTTTGGTCCCACCAAACACAGAGCATCGTCTTTCTGAAAAAGCGATGCGGACTTGCGGTCGAAGTGGATGGTGCGCCTGGATCTACCCACAATTTTTTACGCATGGGATTCTCAAAATAAATCCACTTTTCATCCCCTGTAACTATACGATGCAAAAACGACTTACTTTTTTAGCGAGCGAGCAAAATGTCACATGTGTTTTTGTGCTTTTCCATTTGCCTGTCGTTCAACTCATGTGGTTCCCATCTACCGGCCTTCTGAATCTTTCCCATCTCTCGTAGCCGATTTGAAACTGCTTGTTGACTAACGCCCAAATGCTCGACGAGTTGTTTTTGTGTCTGCGAATCATCTTCGTCCAACAATGCTTGCAATTTCACATCTTCATATTTTTTTGGCGGCTTCACACGTTCCTTGTCTGCAACATCAAAGTCACCACTTTTGAAACCACCGTTCACACATATCTTGCGATGAAGCATATTCACCATAAGCTTCTCGAAGTAATCGGTATGATTGAGCAGCAGTTTTCTTCAAATGAAAACAAAAAATTAATGCTGTCCGCGAATGCTCTTTGTTTGGTAAAAATTTCGACTTATTGAACACAAGGACACAACACTATGCACACACTTTTCCAATTTATCACTCATGCCCGTCTGACACTTGTTGATAACACAATAAAATGGCGCAGTGTCAAATCTTTACAGAACACACTGCATTCCTGCGCCATCTGTTGTCTGCAATCCGCATTTCATACTTGTTCACCTGGTAAAAGGGTATTACTGTATTTGGTGATCGTACTGTAGCTCATCTCCTGTAGCCCATCGATGCCTTTGAATCCTTTTCCTACGTTATTTAGTACTCTAGCTGTCGTATTGTCTTAGCTCGAGTAACGGTAGTCAGTTTCTCGGCTCTCCATTCCTCGTAGTATTGATAACGCATGTTACAGGTGCCTCGACGTGTATGTCTTGCATGTATCTTGGCTTGTTGTTCTTCGTAGTATGGGTCATGCGTGTTACCGGTGCCTCGGTGTGTATGCATCGTGTGTATGAGATGAAACCGTCGTCTCAGAAGGTCTAGTCGATATGAAAAAAAAATCGTATAATACATCAGGAAGGGATTCTCAACGCAGCCATATTGAAAATTTAGACACTTCTGTGAAAACCCGCTGTCACGACACAATCCTCTGTTCTCACCTCGGACTTCTTTCACCATCATCCCGGATCTACTCATCATATTCGTGCTCAACTGGACTCAAAATAACCGGTAAGAGTACACCTTTATAATTTATATAAATTCAATGTTCGTGTGGCGAATCAATTTCATTTGTGCATCCTCATAAAGTCTCATCGCGTGGCGTGTTCTGCAGCGCGGGTTGCACCACGTTTCACGTCAAATCTACAGCACGTAATTAATATAATTGTTTGTGCTTCTCACCCAAAATTCACTCTCAATTTATTTGTACTATTTTCATTATATATTTTTTTGTAGAGTGACAGTTAATGGTAGAATAAACCACTTTCTCTACCTACATATTTTGGTCTGGTTATTTCACCCCTGCCGTGAGTGAAAACTCATCCTTTTTCGATATCTTTCAGATCCATTCCAACAACACCAGAAGGAAATCTCAACAATAGTATTAATTGTTCAACCGCATAAATTATCTCAAGAGCCTGAGACCTCCTTCTCTCCCCTTCCTTTTTTCCCAATGCCTTTCCAACAAGACCCCCCCCCCTCCCCCTCAACATATGAATGAATGAAATTCATATGAATGAGTGAAATTCTCGTCTAAGTGGAGGCGATTTGTGAAAAAATATATCACTTAAGCGTCTGTCCCTCGCTGGGTGACTCGAGGGCCACAGTTCACCGGCAAAATATCGTAAGGTAGTGGTTTTTTTTTCTAATATTTGTATTCTAAGTTCAATTTTCGTTATTATTGATTATTTGTATTCTTTTTATTCTAAGTTAACCATTTTTGTTATTTTCGATTATTTCTATTATATTTTCACTTATAAATTAGTCAGTAAGTCTATTGTTATGCCGGTACCGAGTAATTGGATTATTCGGTAGTCGGTATAATATTAAAAGTTATTATTTTTTGGGATCGTTTGCCGATAAGGAGATGGATCTCGAGTAAAAGATGGAAACGCGAATTTATATAAAAGGAAGTATTTATTATAAGCAACGGTAACTTTCCGTTGCCTATTTATATATCAAAGTAAGAAGTACAATAATGCGTTGTTTCGAGTATTAAACGAGGAACCAACCGTTCTCTTTTCAATCTAATTTAATACTGTCTTTTCGTAAAGCAGTTGCTAACTGTCTTCACGAAAATCCCTTAATTCGCAATTTTAGCGTTAGCCTTTCGCCCGAACGCCAAGCGAGTCGCTCATGCTGCGTCAGCGTTCTTGGGGTCGTTCATACGATCGGGCATTGGACTTCGTTTCCTGTCTTGAACGAATTCCAATGTTACTTTGCTATGGAATATTCCCGAATATACTAAATACGGAGTGGAATATTCCGCGGCACAACACTATTATTAATCCTCGAGTACCCGTACTCATGCATCTTCCGAACCCGCCGCCATCTTCCGTTCAACGGCACACCATCACACCTACACCACTGTCAGCGTATCGAGCTGGACCAAGGGTACCCCAATACACCCCGCCTTCCCGCCGTCGTTAAACTCCCACCGCTACCTCGCTACATCTCGTGTTTCCGTTGCTACCCAACGCATCGGCAGCAGCACCATTACTCGGCCACACACACCACTTTCCACGCCACTCCGACAGTGCACTCCGGCCACCTCGCAGCATAATCGGCCACGCACCTCACTTTCCACGCCACACCGACGCTGTATGACGGCCACACACGCCACTCTCCACACTACAACGACGTCTCACTAGCAAGACTTCGAGCTAGGGAGCGAGTGATGCAGGACGCACGTTCGGGAATATTTACGATATTGCCAAGTGCGTTATCAGGGAAGTATAAGATACATTTTGCGAGGAATCACGAGTGGGAATAAGGATTTAAGTACTGTGGAGGAATCGAGAAATTTGTGAGTAGGTACGATGTGTTTGTTCCCATCAAATCCTACCCGAACCCCGCCCCCCTCCCTCGTCCAGGTATAGAGTTAATAGAGTTTTTTCTGAGTAATTAGAGCATTAGGAAAGGCGATCGCGTGTTGCAGAAGTCCGCCATTACCGAAGCCTCGGGGCCCTCGTGTAGAATAATTGCTTAGTGACTGGTGTTTGTTCTTGCTCGGTATAGCGTACAACATTTATTCGAGTCAATTAGAGGAAAAATACATAAATACGTATCGTTGGTAAATACTGGTAATACTGGTAATACTGCTTTTTCGACTATTTTAGAGGTTGGGGGGGGGGGTAAATTTCGTCAGGCCTAGGGCGCCAGCTTTCGTAAGCCGTCCCTGTATCCCATCAAATGTTTGTGGCGGCCAAGGAGGCAACAAATTATCAAACAAACCAAGACTGAAGTACTCACAGCATTTGCTGTGATATGACGAGTAATTAAAATTAGGCGTTCATTGTATTGTTAATTCTCAGCCAATAGACTGCAATAAAATCTATTTTGAATGACGGAATAAAACGCTTATATATTTTCCCTACTACATAATCATGGCCCTGCACGATGACTGCTGGACAAAGCATCTGACAATAATGCAACGTCTTTTTGTCATTGATAAAAACCAGCACATTGTTAATGGACTTCACAATCAGCTCAAAAATATTTCCTCCTCCGGCAGTTGTTCCACAGCCTCAATGTTTGTTGACGTAAAGTGTCGTTACACTGATTAAAACTGGATTCAAAGTTACCATAAAGAAGTTCTCTATGGTTATTACTCACCAAGCTGCCAAATTGGGCATATGTGGGATTATTGTGCGTATTACTGTGCAATTACTTATCTTTCGTTATATGCTCCTATATTTATCTCCGTTTTAAACATAATATCAGCATAATCATTTACTTAGTATTTTTTGGGTAGTAATTTTCAGATTTTATGCCGGTACCGACTAATTGGATTACGCGGTAATCGGTATAATATTAAAAAGTTATTATTTTTGGGATCGTTTGCCGATTAGGAGATAGATTTCGAGTAATTAGTGTAAACGTGAATTTATGTGAAGTGGTAGTATTTATTATAGACAACGGCAACTTTCCGTTGCCTATTCGAAAGTCAATAAAAGAATGTACAATAATTCGTTGTTTCGAGCCCGTTACGAGGAGCCAACCTCTCTCGTTTAAATCTACTAATAGAATCTGATATTTCGGGCGAGTCCAACCCATGATCAACCCTTCAGGTTGATGTTAAACTTTTGACTGATTTCGGCAAAGCAGTTATTCACTCCTTTGACCAAAATCTACTTCGGTGAGTGGCCTCACGCGAAGAAGGAACAATGGCGAAATAATGTACAATTAATTGATTCGCGGCACAACATCTCTCCCCCCTTAAAAGGAAAATTTTTTTCTCTAAAAAATTCTTTCTCTGGTTGGTTTCCCGTACCTTTTACAATTTTATATGTTATGTGACATTACAATTCATTTTTCATATCATTCGTTAACAAAGTTTTGACGATTCTCACTATTTTTCCCTTCATTGTCGATCTGGCAATCGCACTCGATTGAGGGGGCGAGTTTCCAAGGGAACATCGTTGAAAAAGCGATGTTGCGGATCTGGTTGAGTAGAGGGTATGCATCTTTCCTGGTAATCTTATTAACATCTCTGTAGTCCACACAGAATCCATGCTTCCCGTTGGGTTTGAGGACTACTACGGGGTTGCTCAGCCATGAGCGGCCTGACTTCTCGACTACGCCCCCACTGAATATTTTATCAAGTTCAGCTTGGGCCACTTGGAAGGTAAGGGGATATAGTGCGGGGTCGTTGTTGTATGGGAGCGTGGTCTTGGGTATCCATAGCATGTTAAATAAGGGGTGTGGTGCTGAGGATACCAGAGGTATTTGTTTTTACTAGTCGGTCTCGTAACGGGGAAAAACGTTCCTCGGCTAACGGGGGGGTATCGGTCAGAAAAGCAAATTTTGGGTAGGCAGGGACTACTAGGGTGAAGATGCCGTTGGGACTGAAGGGTTTAGGGGACGCGTTGGGGGTGCTCCACATATCTGTCGCATAGTCTATCTTTAGCCCGAATAATCTGCAGAAATCTATATCTAAATTAGCGTCATATCCAAGGGGAGCGATTCTCATATTAAGGGTTTTTAATGGTCCCCCTACTTCAATCTGTAGAGAGATTTCTCCTAAAATGGGAACGACGGCGTTTTTAGCCCCCCCCCCCCCCCCCCCCGAGATAGGCCTAGACGCTTCACTAAGCTCTTTTGCGGTCGTGACTCCGAAGTAGGAGTGAATGGCTCCAGATCTACTAACTCCGTGGCAGGACGTCCATGAAGATTCAGTTGAAAGTGATACCGACTATCTTCTTCTTAGGTGTCTACTGAATCTAGTATCGGGGACAACGGGGGACGTGGGGGTGAGTAGGCGCTATCTTCCTGGGCAATCTGTATATTACTAATAGTGCTCCCTTATGAACAGGGGGGCTGCTGCTCACTTCTCCTCCCTGGGGCGTTTCCCACCCGGAGTTGTTGGCACCGCAGGCATGAATTCGCATCGTGGCCTAGCAGTCCGCAGACTCAGTAGAAAAATCCCAGGGACCGCCGACAATCCCTAAATATGTGGCCCTGCTGCCTACAATTGTAGGAGCGAACAGTGGCGGACTTGATTCTACCAGAAAGTGGGGTTAGGCTTGGTCGGGGGACTGGGGTTGTAATGAGCGAAGGAAAGCGGATGATAGGGAGGGTTGGGTTTGATGAGATGTTCACGCGTCGCGGGGGTTGATGGAGTTGGTCCCAGCCCAGCTGTCTCCTCGAGTGGATTTTTTGGGGTATAGGAAGTGCTTGGTGGGGAATGAGAGGGGGTGGAAGGAGGTAGAAGAGGGTGGGGTTGAGAGCTGCCACTTTATCTCTGGAAAACTTGCCTTGGGGAACGAATGCAGCGTTGGTAGCACCGACTGAGCCGCCGTGGGCGGAGGACGATATATACGGGCGCGCTCGCGCATCGTTTTCACCCGCTGACACCTCAGCCGGAAGTCCAAGAAGCTATTCATTTCTCCTGTATCCAAATGCATCGCTATAACTGGGTGTAGATTCTCAAAACAAATGTCTAGCCGGCTCGCTAGTTAGAGGGGGGAGGGGGTAAGAAGGCTGAAGTAAGTTCTCATCTTGGTGAGGTACTCTCCACAGGGCTAGCCCGGCCCTTGAGTCCTCTCTTCTACTTCCCTATTGAATCGATCCTGCAGATCGCTGTGCCCGAAGCGAGCCTGGAACTAATAAATGAGCTCGTCATACGATGACCACAGCGGTTGCTCCACCCAGTACCACATGAGGGCCTCGTCGATAAAGCATTCCGTCAGGACCCGTGATAGAACTTCCTCCGTGAAGTCCCGACTGGAGCAGTACTCGTGGAGACGGAGGAGAAATTCCTCTTCGGAAGTGATCTATATGCCAGGTGTCTCTATTCCACACACAGTCGATTTCAGTTTGGATTTTAGATGGGTGTTGGAAGGAGTAGGGATGTCGAAGGGATGTTCGGGTTGGTAGTCAGAATCCGGTACTACTACTGAGTGGCCGGGATCGAGGGTTAGGTCGCAGGTAGTGTGTGGACCCACCTCCCATGGTTAGCCACGGGAGGTGGGTCCGAGAGAACAGGTAAGAGGAGTGTGGGTGGGCATCTCAAGACAGTTTGTAAATGTGGCTGGAGTACAAAGATAACGGCGGGTGTTGATGTGGAGAGTGATCCGGGTATGGAGTCAGGGGGGTGGATTTCCTGGGTATAATTAGGGTTGCTTCGATGAGAGTCATCGAACTCAGGGGCTCGCATCACAGCAGTCATGGTAAAGGGAGGGGCGAAGCCACGTAGGCCTATGGTCGGATCCTATGCAGTCTCTATGGCTGGGAATCGACGGCGGGTCTAATACCGCTAGCAACGATCTATAAGATCCTCCAGCGCGCCATCCATGCTCAACTCTGCGTGGTCCACTAGTAATATAATATCGCGCACTCGTGAAAGGGTTGTCTCGAATGCATAATATTTTGACTTGTACCGATAGTGGAACGGGAGCAGGCGCGGGATGATAAGGGGTGAGAGTGTGTGAGGGGGTGAGTGAATCGAGTGTGGTAATGCTAGGTGGAGGTAATGCTAGCCGTGGTGGTCGTTGACGCACCGACCGTGGTCACTGTGTCCACTTTTTTCCCGAAACAGATAAACGACGTATCGAAAATGCTATATTGCTCGGTCGAGGAGAACGCAGGATACTTAAGCTTTTGGGGTTTTAAGGCGGGCTAGATTAACCCGAATATTGAAGAAAAAGTAACTAATATTTTTTCAAAAATAATAGTAATAAGTGCAATAGAAAAAGAAAATACTAATGAAATAAAACGAAGAGAACACGAGAAGAACACAGGAACTGATTATTCGTAATGCAGATCAAAGGCGAAAAAGAAAATTACTACACGGTCGGTTTTCTAATAAAAAATGGAAATAAATTTCAAAAAGAAATGAAGAAAAATAAAATAAAAAAAGAAGAGGTGTCGGTAGGACACCCGGTTGGAACGAAGTTCCTTTTACTATATATTATGTATTAAATAAGAGGCACAATTAAATAAATTAACAGCGTTGGAGGGTAATTAAATGAAAAAATAAAATAAATGAAGGAATGGTAATAAAATTGTAATTAATATATTTTTTAGGAATAAACTTTTTATTACTAATTATTGTACAAAAAAATATAAACTAAATATAAACTTCATCTGTACAGTCAATTGTAGTAATGATTGGTTTGTGATAACTAAAATAAGACACATATGATTGCGATTGAATGTTACGTAAGTGTCTCGAAAAAACTGCATCGATAGTGGTATTGTATCTTGTTGTAGATTCTGCTGGATCATTGTTAATCCTTAAATCAAATTCATCCAAAATAAATTGTAACAATGGCTTTGACTTTTTATCAGAAAAGTTGATGTTGAAATCGCCAGCCAAAATGAATGGAAGTTTATGTAAATTTTTGTTGTATCTGCTAAGCGTTTGAGATACATCTTTAGAATAATCTAACAGTGCTCTATGAATGAATTGTTGAATATCTATTATTTTGTTATTTGGTGATACGTAGATGACTGCCATGATTAAGGTGACACCGTTTTCCATGACACACTCTGCTACACATAAATCTGCAACACTTGTAGATCTTACGTGCAAGTCCCGAATATTGTTCATTATTACCTCCATATTTGGTGCTACAACATTAGCCGTATCACTTTTGTTTTGATATATTGCAACTCCACCTGAACGAACAGAATCACATTTAAAGTGAGTAATACAATTAAAATTTGGTACATCACATCCCTCTTTATTGTCCAACCACGTCTCGGAGAGTAATAAAAGTTCGCTTTTTTGTGTAACAGAGTCATTTAAATCAATCGAATGTTTGCGAAGGCTTTGAACGTTGAGAGTATACAATGAGATATCTCTTTTATTACCAATGAAATCAATGATGGTTTGCGCTTTCGTTTGTAGTTTATTTAACGACAGCCTCTTGAACTCTTGTAACAAAGATACGGTTGATGAAGCTTTATTATTTTGCTCTATTTGTTCTGGATGGTCACATATTTGCATTTGTGAATTGCAATTCTCGGGAGATCTAAAAATAACCATACAAAAAAATATTGAACAAATATAAATCATATTTCACAGAGAATATACAGTAGAAAGATCAATAAATTACTTACGCATCTGAATGATGTTTTGCTAGCAAGGTATTTAATTGAATACTTTGATTTTTTAATTTTCTTTCCGTCGATATTCCTTCATCTATTCAGTACGACTTGTAGTCGAGATGCTATAATATCAACATAAAATAAAACAATAAAATAAAATAATTTAAAAAATATTAATAAATATATATCAGCTAATAATGATGATAATCTTTAATAAATAAAATTAATAAGCGGTAAATGTAAATATTTATAATGTGATATGTTACCTTGGACGATGGTCTGTATTTTGCTGCTGTAATTCAATGTTTTGTTTCTTTATTGTTATATCGTGTAATGTTTGTTGTGCATCAGTTGTAGGTTTTTTAATTTCTTCATTAGATCTTTGTCGAAGATGGTCAGTATTTTTCAGCTGTATTTCAATAAGTTTGTTTTTTTTTTGTCACGATAATCTTTAGATCTTTGCTTATGCGTTTTAGGTTTTTTAATTTCTTCTAATTTTTCTCTCTCACGACATTCATCAGATCTTTGTGCACTGATGTTTTGTACTTTTATATCCTGTTTTTTTTCCTTTCACGATATTCTTTACATGTTTGCGCATTTGTTTTTTTTTTTTGACCTTGTAGCTTGTATTTGAGTAGTCGATGCTTTTGTTGATTCGCTATTGAAATGAAATATGTATATGTATATATAAATATATATGTGAGGATATGATATGTATATAAATATGTATATGCATATGTTTATTTTGTTGTCTGTTTGTGGAAAATTTATAGTTAATGTATTGATTATTAATTTAATTATCATAAATATCGAGTTTAGTGATTATTGCCTAATTTCAGCTTTTTAACTATAATTCACTGAATTTTCATTGGACACAAATGCGTTTTGTCTTCAATTTGAAGAATATTACGGAAAAAGTAGAAAAACTATATAAAAAAAAAAATTTCCAACGATTTTTCTTCAATTTTTCGAAATTTCTGGTAAATTGACTTTAAATTGACATTTTTCTAACTTTTTTCTACTATTTACTCACATTTATGACTAAATACAGCTTTTGGTAAATAAAAAAGTTAAAATTTGGGAAAAACCACAAAACGGCATAATTACCGTAGATCTAATTATGTTTATATGTCTTTACCTATGGGCTTGCCCATCATCAAAAAATATGGAAAATTTTTGTTTTTTATCCAAGAATTTACTGTAAAATTTAAAACCGAAAAAAAAACGTCCTTTTTGAAAAATCACGATATTTTGTTATCTGTGACCAAACTAATGACGAAAAAAATCTAAAAATTTGTGTACATTGTTTTTTTTATATTGCCCTACATACTAAAAGCAAAGAAAAAAATACGAGGGAAAAAACAGGTCATTTTCACTAAGAATGCCCCATATAGAGATTATGATGCGCATGGCTTGTTAAACTTTGAATATTGAAGATAGGTTAGGGCGCGCACGGCTTTGTAAACACATACGCATATACGAATACAGATAACCGAGCAATAACTTGTGTTTTAACAAGACTAGTAATATTAAATTTTGTTGACAAAAAACATAACACATTGAAGCTGATTTTAACTAGATTTGTACATGTAGTATTTCTCATTATTAAAGAACAGAGTATAATGCCTGCAGTATAACACTGGTACTCACCTGACTCCATCATCACTATCCTCAACTATCATCACTGAATCACGTTCACAATTCATTGTTCATTATTTATTAATAACAATAACTATATACGCACACAAGAATACAACTGATGCGCACGCCGCTTGGCTTTCAGACTGCGGTAATATACCTATACATAACGCGCACGCAGCGTGGCTTGTATAGCAGAGTGCCGTACGCAGCTGCCTGTCCCCACTCCGAACGCTGAGCGAAAGAGAGAGAGAGAGAGAGAGAGAGAGAGAGAGAGAGAGAGAGAGAGAGGCATAGTATAGCCGTATACGCTACTGCGGCCCGCCCCTCTGCAAGCGGTGGAGAGAGAGAGAGAGCGTGCTAACGTACTATAGCAAAACTGTCGTGAAGTTTTGCTATAGTCCAAATCTTACACTTAAAGAAAAGAAAAGAAAAGTCAGATATGAAGGGTACATTCACGAAAAGGGGGGATAATCACAAAATATATAAGAGAACGGGGGGGGGGGGGTTAAACGATGGTTCGAAGACTCAATAATCTATTGAAAAGCATCAAATGCCAAGGGTTTTCAAAGACAATGTGAAAGAAAGAGGAGAAAAAATTATATGAATGAATGAATTCAAAAAGTTATAATACTAAAAGTCATAAGGACTAATCCCAAAAAAGTAAAAAAAAATGTAAGAAATTCTAAAATGGTTCTCAAAAATAAACTCTAGGATTGCTATGATCAGAAAAATTCGAAGGAGTGAGGAGTCCAAACTTTTTTTCAGACTATCAAAATCTCGGAAAAATCGAAATGTATCAAAACCAACACAAAAAAGGAACTTTCAAAACATCAGAAGTGTACCGCAGAGATGCTGAAATAGATGAAGACAGCGAGATATCTTGTGTAGGTTTTGCCTGTATGTAAGAAGGCACGTGACGGGGTGACTCGACGAAGGCAGTTGTCCCATGAGCTGCTGAGCTTGTACTCCCAAATCGTACGCACGTCGTACAGCGTAGAATGAGAGACCGAATGGAGCTCGGCCTCCTGGAATCCAATATGACCTGCAGAGCTAGGCAAGAGTGACTTGAGTACCTCCATGAAGACTTCGGAAATGTGCATCGGAAATAACCAGTTTTATCAGTCTGGAATATCGCGGCAAGATTAGTGGGTGTTTCATCTCGAGATCTAGAAGAGAATATTTCAGCCGTCCACCCACGCGAAAAGTGCCGTTTTGATCGATGAAGGGAATGAGGGAGGTCAAAGAGTTCGTCCGTGGAAGAGATGTTCCGCGTGAGATGGTTTGCAATTTAGCAGGGTACCACTTGAACGAGACATAGGCAGAATTGTTTCGCCTCTTCCAGGTATCCAGGAGTGAGTGGTTTGGCCAGAGAGGACTGTGGGGTCCGTTTGAATCGTAGAATAGCTCGTTCGTATATGACTGTTATCCGTAGAAGCCGATTGAGATAGGAGTATCGTTCGAGCAGGTCCCAAATCGGAAGAAGAGTACTTGAAGCGGCCGCAAAAGCGAGACCGGGCGTTGCTCGAGATAAGTACAGGGTGCGCCATCTTTTATGTCGGTATATAAACAGTGAATAACTTTAAAAAAGCAACCGATTTCTATATATAAGGTTTTTTGATTTAATTTGGTCCTTTACAATTTATTTAGACTAGTTTTTGAATACAACATCAATCAAGTGTCCGCCTTTATTGACCAAAGCAAAATGTGCCCTTTTTGCTGCGTTTTCCATCTCTTTTCGAGCATCTCGGGTGGTATAGCGATGATTTCGGCACGAATGCTTGCCTTGAGCTCGTTAATGATCTAAGGCTTTTTGGCGTACACTTTGCTTTTCAAATAACGCCACAAAAAGAAGTCTGGAGAGGTCAAATCTGCAAATCTGGGTGGCCAGTCAATGTCGCCATTTTTTGACATCACACGTCCAGGGAATTTTCGTTGCAGAAGCGGCATTGTTTGATTTGCAGTGTGGCATGGCGCACCGTCTTGTTGAAACCAGTAACCGTCCAGACCTTTTTCACACATTTGTGGGCGGACATAATGAG
Organism: Cylloceria caligata; assembly: GCA_963942595.1. Lineage (NCBI taxonomy): Eukaryota > Metazoa > Arthropoda > Insecta > Hymenoptera > Ichneumonidae > Cylloceria > Cylloceria caligata. The sequence goes on from OZ012703.1 coordinate 28,686,741, forward strand.
CCAACATCCACCGATATTGATTCCCATCGACTGTTTCGCCTTTTCTGAAGAAAAATGGCCCAATGATGGTTTTGGCGCAAACGCCGGCCCAAACAATCACTTTTTGGTCATGCAATGGTGTTTCATGGATCTCGTGTGGATTCTCCGTTACCCAAATGCGGCATTTTTGCTTGTTAACGGCGCTAGAGTGTATGAAATGGGCCTCGTCGGTCATCGAAATTTGCTTCCAAAAATCAGGTTCAGTGTCAACCATTCGAGCGACTGTTCGGCCGTATTCCAAGCGACGTGGACGGTCTGTCGGCAATATTCTTTGCGTCAATTGCACTTTATACGGAAACGAATGCAAATCATCCTTCAAAATGCGCCGCAAAGTGGTTCCACTGACGCCAAAATGCTGAGCGCGGTGACGATACGACACATGTGGGTTCTCGGCAATACTCTCTCTTGCCGCTTCAACCAGTTCATTGGCACGTCTTGGGCGTTGATGAACGGCACGTGGACGATCTCCCACTGTCCCGTGCTCAACAAAATTCGACACCAAACCACGAATAGTATTGTCAGATGGTGCTTGTTGGCCGCTATATTTTCGACGATATGCACGTTGAGTTAACACAACTGAACGACTATTTTCAATGTACAGTGTCACTATTTCGGCGCGTTGTTTCGGTGTAAAGCGATTTATGGTTAAAATTGTACTGAATTGACGTTTCAAGAACTTGTCTACACAAGTCAATCGGTTGATAAATGTCAAAGTATTCAATGTTTACATACCGACATAAAAGATGGCGCACCCTGTATAAGTCGGGTTACTGAATGAGAAGGTTGGCCAGCTGGAAGATGGCTGGACTAGCCACGGTAGAGATGAACCGCCAGGTCCCATGCGTTCTAAAATCTTATATTGAAATGACCCGATTTCGGATAAAGTCCTTCCACCAAGAAGGGTGACAGGTGATCTACGTGAATACCACTGATGAATCTGTCTAGAAGAATGCTTGGACGTCCTGAAGTTTAAGAGAGTGTTGCACGTACGACATGAGCCGCGAGAGAGGAAGAGCTGCCGTTAAATCGAGCCGAGGTAAGTCGTTTGAGAGGTGCCACCTTAGTTTTTGAGCATACAAGTGTGACAGTTGAAGCGCCGTCTGATGAAGTTGATAGAAAGTAGACCACGGCCGACATTGTCAGCTGCGAAGCGTCCAAGAATCCATGAAGTTCGATTACTGACGACGGTGTGAGCTGGAACAATCGAGGAAGCAAAATGCGGTAGAGGTCAACTAAATTCTCCGGGAATTGAATCCATCAATTTCGGAGCATGACTGAAATAGAATCATCGCATTGGAGTTTTGTGAGCCGTAGCTCTTGTAGGAGCATCTTCGCTGTGACGATGATTGGCGAGATGAATCCCAACGAATCGAATAGTGAGGTTGTTTCCGAAAGAACGGTTCGCTTGGTGATATAGTTACGGAAAGAATGTTGAAGCGTGAAGTGGAATTAGTCGTCTTTGGAGATCCAAACCAACCCCAGAAATTTGACGTTTGCATCGTCCGCAGAAATGACGATTACATCCGGCCGTCAAGTTGAGATGTGGAGGTCGTGGAGAGTTTCCGTTGCATTGGTTGACCATTTCTGAAGTGGGAAGCACCCTCGTTTGCATTACTCCATGAGCTGTTGTGCTGAAGATCGTAGTTCCGTGATTGTATCTGCACGACCGAAGATGCCATCGACGTATCTTTATTTTGTTATAGGGAGAACGGCAAGAGGGAAGTGGTTCCCCTCATCCTCGACCAGCTGAAGCATCACCCGGATGGCGAGGAAGGGCGCACAGCTGAGACCATAAGTGACGGTGGTGAGTTTATATGGGACCATCTGTTGCTTTGAATCGCTTCATAGAATTCGTTCAAAGTTTCAGTCATCGGGATGACGTCGCATTTGCCGGTACATTTTGGTTATGTCAGTTGGAAGATGAAGCGATGCCGTCTGATCCAGAGAAGGATGTCTGAAGTGCCCTGTTGAAGTTTGGCTCCCGCGTATAGGATGAAGACAACCCAGTGTTTTGTCGTCGCACTATGCTTGCGGAGGACGCCATTATGTGGTAGATAATAGACTGGACTGGATGTTGAAATTGTAGGAGCACGAGTCATGTATAGAAGTGATTCATACTCACGAAGAAAGTTGGTGTAAAGTTCCGTGTAAGTGTGGTTGCGTGAAAGCCACTGTTAAAGAAGCCGAAGGAATCATCGTGCTGTTGTGAAATATTCACCGGGGGAAGCGGTTGGATTCTTAAACGGGAGTAGATTCATGTAGCGTCCTTTGCTGTCTTTTGATTATGTTGCTTTGAAGTGATGTTCGCAAGCAGCCTCGTCGGGTTCAAGTGCAGGAGGTATTCCGTGAGAATTTTCTCTTGAATCCGGGACTTCTTGAGTAATGACGAGATATCGTCCTCTGATGAAGACAGAAGAGCCCAAGCTGAAGAAGAGGTTGTGGTATCGACCGGACCGAGCACGATCCATCCGAGAAGCGTCCGTTGAGCGATGGGATCGGTGCGTTGGCCTTTGATGGCTTCTGAATTAATGAGGAGCCCGTATGAATTGGCGCCGAAAATGCAGTCGATTGGCCATGGCGTGACGAAGTCTGGATCGGCTAGAAGGAGACCTTCGAGGTGCAACCATTGTCCGAAGGCTGTGAATGGTGGAAGGTAATACGTGAGTTTTGTAGGGATGTAGACGGTTACCGTCATCGTTGAAGTCACATCATAAACTGATGAAAGCTTGAAGGTCACTGCTCCCCTCATGTGGCTGCCGATGCTGACGATGTTGATGGAAGTGGAAGTTCGTCCGAAGTAAAGGAGCTGAACTATTCAATCAGCGAGAAAAGACAACTCTGCGCCAGGGTCGACGTGGAGTTGGATTTGAAGTCCAAATCCCAAACCTGAAAAGAGGATTGATTGACAAGTGGCTAGAAGTATGGAAGGTCGGTTGATTTGCTTTCCAGAAGAAAGCTGTGGTGGAAGACGTGTTTGAAACAGCAAGTAGAAGAAACTCTGAAGAATTGAATGAATTCACAATTATGGTTGAGGTTCCTGTGGTGAAGAGATAGCGGAAGGCGTAATCAGGGTGCTTCTACCCTGAGAAGGTGTTGCAAGAGAATCGTTCGGGAGATGAATGAGTGTATGATACTTGTTATTGCACTCACGACAGCGACCGGTTATACGACATTTGGCAGCGGAGTGGGATCCGAGGCAGTTAAAGCATAGCCGGCGATGTGTGACTGGTAGCCTTTACGGCTGCTGCCGTGCAGGCTTGAGAGATTATCCTCGAATATTTTGTGGAGGAAAACGTAGCCGGTTTTGAAGTAGTCCGTGAAGTGTGAGTGGTGCTAGAAGAAATAGAGGGACTTCTGGGAGAAGCGAGTTCTATGCACTTGAGAGCCCTTGTTCGAGTCGTAAGGAATTGTCGCAGGTCTTCGAGTTAAGAAGGGGAAGCAGAAGCTCCTTGCTTCAATTCCCACTGCTTGCGAAAGTTGCATTCGAGTTTAGAGACGATGAAGTGGACTAGTATGATATCCCAGTGATCTACTAGAAGTTCCAAGGCCCGGAGTGCATTCAGCACCTTAACGACGGTGTGGACAAAAGCATTGAGTGCCTTGGACGATCGAGAAGTGAGGCACTGGATGTCGAACAGCTAATCTAGCTGAGCATTGATGAGGAGTCATTTATTCTCGTAGCGAGTCACTAGTATGTCCCACGAAGAGACGAATGAATCCGAAGAGACAGGAAGTTTCGCGATAAGTTGCGCGGCTACACCTCGAAGAAATGTCCATAGATAGTGCATCTTCTCGACTGCAGTGATATCCTGGTTTTGACAGATCATCGAGACGTCATGGAATGGCCCCCATGACTGAAAGTTGCTATCGAAGTTGGGGAGTTGTATGTACGGAAGCGCGCGTCGATGGGTTTATGCTTGTGTGACAACGGAGATATCGGCGAGAAGTGCACCAGTAGGTTCAACTCTGTCGTAATGCTCCTTCAGGACGAAGAGCGTCACTCGAGCTTCCTCGTACGACTGTTGACACGAGGCTTCAATTTACTCCTTGAAGTAGGCATTTTCTGCGAGGTTGTCGCAGTATATGTCGAGGAGCAGGACATGTTCCTGCTGAAAACGCTCCTAATTTGAATCGAGGAATGCCAGTCATGTATGTGGGTGACATGGTTGAAGGTGTAGCGGCGAGGGTTTTTTTCGGCAATACGTCGTTCCGATTTTGAGGCGTTTGATGTCATCTTAACGTGAGCAGAAGGACGGAAGATGATGCGAGCGAGATACTGACAGAAAGCCGCACACCTATGAAGAGTATAAGCGGGCACACGCAAGACAGAGAGAGAGAGAGAGAGAGAGAGAGAGAGAGAGAGAGAGAGAGAGAACGCACGACGAAGCGAGTGATGTAGAAACCGTGCGTCTCACACCGGTACAAGATTTAAATGTGACACGTGAAAAAGTGCGAACGCACTCCACCACTAACACTAGCTCGAGTGTTACGCGTGAGAGAGTGAGAACAACCGACGACGCGAATAAAAGGACGAAGTTGCGTTCCGCACTGTTGAAACGTCTGAAGAATCGACGTCTCGCATCGACGAAGATGTCCGAATGTATATACGAAATCGAGCGAGAACGTACTAGACACTAGAGAAAAGCGACCGAGTTTCTCGCACTGTCGAAAAATCCGATGAACAACACACGCGAGTAAGTGAGAACGCACTATGAAGGAACAAGGTAGCGGCAGAGCGTATCTTACCTATGGAGATTTCCGAAGCACATGCGTATGTGTGAGAGAGAATACCGCTCGAGGGAGTGAGACCGCACGAGATCACTGGCAACGACGAAGATATCCGAATGTATACGCAAGTTCGAGCGAGAACCCACTACACACCAGAGAGAAGCGACCGAGTTTCTTCCACTGTCGAAAAGTCCGATAAGCGGCCCACGCGAGTAAGTAAGAGCACACTACGAATCGAGCGAGGTATCGGACGTGCCTCTCACACCAATACAGAGTTTGAATGTTGCACGCGAGAGAGCGAGAACGAACTATCACGGGAGCGAATTAAATGAGATCGCGTCCCGCACTGTTGGAACGTCTAGACAGTCACACGCGAGCAAGTGAGAATGCACGAATCGAGAGGGATCGCGATAGAGCGTCTTGCATCGATGAAGAGTTCTGAATGCACACACGAGGTCGAGCGAGAACGCACTAAACACTAAAGAGAAAGCGATGAAGAAAGTCCGAACAACAGCCCACGCGAGTGAGCGAGAACGCACTATGAACAGAACAGGGTGGCGACAGAGCGTCTCTCAGCTCACGCTATGCCGAGCAAGGACAAATACCACTTACTGTGCAATTATTCTACACGAGGGCGATGAGCCTTTGGTAATGGCTGACTTCCGCTACACGGGACCGACTTTCCTAATGCTCTAATTACTCAGAAAAATCTCTATTAACTTTATATGGGGGGGGGGGGGGTCACGGGTAGGATTTGATGGGAACAAACACACCGTACTCACTCACAAAATTCCCAATTCCTCCGCAGCACTAAAATCCTCATTCCCCCTCGTGATTCGTCTCAAAATGTATCTTGAACTTCCTTAATAATTGACTTGGCAAAATTGTGAGTGTTCCTGAACGTGCGTCCTGCCTCACTCGCTTCCTGGCTCGAAGTCTCGCTAGCGGGACATCGCTGTAGCGTGGAGAGTGATGTGTGTGGCCGTCGTGTAGCGTCAGTGTGGCGTAGAAAGTGGGGTGCATGACCGATTGTTATGCGAGGTGGCCGGGTGCAGCGTCGGAGTAGCGCGGGAAGTGGTGTGTGTAGCCGGGTCACGGTGCTGCTGCCAATACGTTGGGTGGCAGCGAGCACACGTTATGTAGCAGGGTAGTGGTGGGAGTTTAGTGACGGCGGGAAGCCTTCGAACGTTGGTTCTTCCGTCAATTGCATTTCTAGGATGAAATTCTAAAAATGCAAACATTCTTTTCCAAACTCTGTGTCGAGATCGGTGGAGTATGTCATCTGTAATTCTTCGCACTGCGTGATTATCGCTGCATCTGTGAATAACGGCAAACGGCTGGGAAGGCCAAAGCCAGCGTTAACATTATTGTATGCTACACTTCTTCTCTATAATTTGCCTGCCAATCGATCGAGTATGACGAGAAACGTATTTATACGCATATTTTGTTTCCCATCAAATATCGCTTCATTGTCGTTCACCTCGTCGAACTGAACGGTCCTTCTTTTTCGTCACCGATTTTCATACGCGTATTCGTTGCATCGAGATAATTCCTTTGGTTTGGCTTCGTATTGGTCGGAAGGATCACGCAAGCCTATAATATACGCTTAGAGCGCATCATACAGTTGTACGACTGTGGTCAAAACGATGTTAACGCGTTGAATACTTTAATTTGTTTTTTCGAAGTGCTCCAAGATATCACTCCAAGTCACGTCCATTATAGTAGTCTCAAACAATCCAAATTATTGCGACAACCTCTCGATTCCACAAAAGCTCGGCACGCTTCCACTCTAGCTGACCATCGAGTGCCGGACAGACTTTTTGGAAACAGTTTTGGCCAGACTCTTGCCCACCTGGACGTAGATGAATTTAGAAATGTATAGACGTGTTGCATGAACATAAAAAATTTAGTTGCCCGCGAACAGCATTCAGAAGCTGCTTGGCCCGTTAAATTTAGGGAATACGCTGCGCACAGGATGTAAATCGCCAAAGGATTATGATCGATAATTTTTGCTTGTACCCCACCGCAACAGCCCACCCCGACATATTGTTGGTATTGTCGTATGATTGTCCACGGCAATACATGATGTCAATATTTTTATCGAACGATCCCTGCATGATCGCACGGTCTATCTCAGTTGTGCTGTGACCTTCGATAGGTATAAATTGTAAAAAACTTTCAGTGGGCTCTCCGTTCTCGCGTACGTACCGGATAATAAACGTTAACTCATCCGAATGCAAAATATCAGAATTTACACTTATTGCACAATATTTAGAGGCCTACACTGCCGAGATCCAGTTTTTGAGAAGATAATCGTAAATCGTCGCAATAAAATCTTCGCAAATATCATTAGAAAAGTAGGATACGTTTCCTTTTCATGGATTTTCGAATCGATCAATGTGATTTTGGAGAAACGGATCGTTTCGAGCCATCAATTCGAGAATACCCAAGAAATTGCTATTGCTGGCCGATCCAAATTTCTCATTTGTTCCTGTTCCCCGAAAAGCTAAGCCTCCGGACGCAGGAAACTTTATCGCGATTATAACGCCAGTCAGTATTTGTCGCCAGTAATCACATTCTTAAATGTATTGCATATATAACTTGCTATCAATCTTCCCTAGTATATTTCCTCGCATCACAGACTTCTCTCGTGGTCTACTATTCGCACATCATTCTCCCAATCGTTGAAACCTTCTGTAAACGCATTTACCGATGTCGAGAATAGAATACAAGGAAAGCCACCTTTTGAGAGGGAATATGTCATCCATTTTCGTCGGTGCATTTCACAATTTGGTGTTTTTTGGAAAAATATTTGCCCAGTATAATATGTTGCTTTGGACCCATAGAGATGTTTCGAAGATGCGAAATTATTTGTTCTGGGATCCTGTTGCTTCGACGGATTTCGTAAACTGAAATCAATCATTTCTGACTTCCGTGTTGGCCAAAGACCAGGGTCAGAGAAATCTCCATGATCCGAAGCAGAATCGATGGACTTCACCTCTAGGACCTGAGAATGTTCTTCATCATCACGATTTTCTACTGTATTCGTTACTTCGTCGATTTGTCTACACGTAATCGCGATATTTGCTGAAATCAGAAGAATGAGGAGAGGAATTTCAGGATACGGTAATGCAGGAAATATATTTTCAATTATCAGGGTGCGTCGCTATTAACCTCGTCCAAACATCCAGTTGTAACAGAACTTAATGCTCGCGTCGTCGCTTTAACGCTTTCGTGTGTAATAAATGTTCTTTTCAGGGTTATATCTACAGGAAGGTAGGTTGTCAGATATGGATCTGGATATTTCGATACGGTCAGCCTCGTGATGGGATCGCTTTCCGCGGGTAACCGTTGGGCAATTATGTGAACACGTCGGATATAATGTAATCAAAAATTCTTTATTCATAATACTCGTTTCGTCTGTAATGGCGTCTCTTCGTTGGCATCGTTTTGCGCTTCTCGTAGTATCTCGTTTTTGCCTTCTCGTTTGGGTGCGGTCCGAATCGCGCTCACAGCCCACTGTAAACGGGCGAAATATGAAGCTATCAAAAGAGAGAGGAGGAGTTGGAGGAACGCATTGCCCTCATGATTCGGTCAGCATTCGGAATGTGGTATGGCTACTTGTCTCGAAAGGATACTATCTTCTGCCACTTTCCACCGTCGGAATAAGAAGCCGTCCAGCTCTATAACTATCTGCCGCATGTACCTGCTGGACTGATCCGCGCATCTCTAATATCGATTTTTTATTTATGCGTTATCTAGCCGAGGCGGCAGTCGCGATCATCTAGCGACAGCGTTTCCCCCAATACCCGATTTTGGATCGTTTGGTGGGGATCATAGTTCGCAAGCACACGTGCCGGCAAATACTCCGGGCTTTTTTCCCGGTTGCTCTCGAGCGAGTAGGACGTACGTCGAGCATATCATTGTTCCGCTCTACCGTTCGCCTTCTTTGGATCTATTGGCGAGTCGTTAGTACCGGAGGATCTCTTTGACATCCAGGGCAATTACAATGAAAGAATTTCGATGCGTTGAACAACCTTCCGCTGAACTGTTATTTCCGTGGATCGGCAAGGAATATCACAGCTACATCGTCCCGGTGAGCTCTCTTCCCTCTCTATGGTATTTCATCACTTTATCGTGTGATTATACAAATTACATAATTAGAACTTGGTCTTATCTGCCATTCTTGTATACCGCGCGCAGTGTATTATTCGTATCGGAGCACACTCCGTCTTATTTAATGTAACCTCGAGATCGCTTGACATTCGAAGCTGGCAATAAGTCACTCTGTATTCTCTATTTCTTTCTGTTCGATTATTAGAAAGTTACGCGCGTGTTAGTACGTCATCCCGTTGTGTGTTTCGTGTGAGAGGAATTGGTACGTTATAGGCCGCGTAGCATATTGTCTTGACTAATTATCGTTATTTTATTCATTTAGTTTATTTAGTTTTTGGAATGTAATCAATTACATTTTATTTTATTGATTTTTTTTTGACAATTATCTTGCAGGTCGGTTCGTTACATTTGAAGCACTTATTCTATTACATTTAAAATATTTCAAACTATTGACCCATCCGAAGATCTTCATACTTATGAAAAGGGACTTCCCGAGGGTGGCAAATAGTATCAGGGGTACAAATTGAAAATGCGGGTTTGATAACAGATGGCGTTACTAACGCTATACGCATCAGGCAGTACTGTGACTATGTTCATGTCAAAGCTACGTCTTATAGCTTTAATTTTCAGTATGTGTCAATTTGTCGCAGTGTCAAATTCATAGTTTTTTTGAGCTCTCAATATGTCGAGTTTCGTGCCAACAAAACAGCATTTGCGGGAAGTTTTAATTTACTTCTTTAATTTGAAGAAAAGTGCTGCTGAAGCACATCGATTGGTCTCCGAGGCTTATCCGAGTCATGTTCCATCGGTTTCAACGTGCGAGAGATGGTTTGTGCGGTTTAGAAGTGGTGATTTTGACGTTGAGGACAAAGAGCGGCCGGGCCAAGTGAAAAAGTTTGAGAATGCTGAATTGGAGGCAATACTCAATGAAGACTCGTGTCAAACTCAACAAGAGCTCGCAGATTCATTGGGAGTGACACAACAAGCCATTTCCCATCGTATAAAAGCCCTCGGAATGATCCAAAAGCAAGGACATTGGGTGCCGTATGAGCTGAAGCCGAGAGACGTCGAGCGCCGTTTTTTTGCATGCGAACTGCTGCTCGAACGGCAAAAACGGAAGGGTTTTTTGCATCGCATTGTCACTGGTGATGAAAAGTGGATCCATTACGATAACCCGAAGCGCAAAAAATCATATGGTTACCCCGGCCATGCATCATCATCGACGGCCAAACCAAATATTCACGGCGCCAAGCTCATGCTCTGTATTTGGTGGGACCAGCTGGGTGTGGTGTATTATGAGCTATTGAAATCGAACGAAACCATCACAGGAGCACTATACCGAACTCAATTGATGCGTTTGAGCCGCGCACTCAAAGAAAAACGGCCACAATACGAGCAAAGACACGACAAAGTAATTTTGCAACATGACAACGCTCGGCCACATGTTGCAGCGCCGGTCAAAACATACCTACAAACGCTGAAATGGGAAGTCTTACCCCACCCGCCGTATAGCCCAGATATTGCTCCTTCCGATTACCACCTTTTCTGATCGATGACACATGGCCTAGCTGACCAGCGCTTCCATTCTTACGAAGAAGCCCAAAAATGGGTCGATGACTGGATAGCAGCCAAGCCGGCCGAATTTTTTCGCGACGGTATCCGTAAATTGCCAGAAAGATGGGAAAAAGTTGTGGCTAGCGATGGACAATACTTTGAATAATTCATTTGTTACCATTTTTTCAGAATAAACGTTCAAAAATAGAAAAAAATCCCGCATTTTCAATTTGTACTCCTGATATAAACTCGTTTATGATTAGTCGCTTATGTTTCTCGTCCAACGATGCCGTCGACAGCACCTAATCGTAACTTAAATTTTATTTATAATCTCAGCGTTATACTTCAGATAGGATTATGACAAAATTACAGGTACATGATTCTCCAAGATGAATTTGACTCACTAAGATCATTATTCAAGATTGACAGAATTCTCAAAAATATTCGATTCGGTAGTTTACATTAGACAAAAGAGCCGACATACTCGTTCACACAAATTAGGAACAGACATATAAATTGGAATTCTCACTCGGAGATCAATTATCACATTACGATAGTACATGCGGCCAATACAGCCGACATAAACATTCGTGACTATCACACATCAAATAACAGAAAGTTGGAGAGTGTGCGTTTCCGACAACGAAATACCGAACAGTTTCTTCGGTGATAATTGAATTTCTTTCTTTAACATTAGGCTAAACAAGCCGACAAACATATGCTCGACACGGAGGTCATAACTTCTTCGCACAAATGAATTCAAACATTTCCACTGCTTTGTGGGCTATCGCCGCCGACATTCATAAATTCCAGAGGTAGCGGGGGACCGCCTCGCACTGGTCTCGGTCACAGGCTAATACCCGGTACCCCGCGAGATTCGCGTTACGCCGTCGGACGGGCTCGTTTCTACTCATTAGGCTACCACGAAGAGCTAATTGAGCCGTTTCAGAAAACAATTAGGTACATATTTCACAAACACGATCGTTGTGATAACACAATCAAGCACAACATTAGGACGTCGTGCCACTTAGCTTATTTGACTAACTAGGCTTATCCGCGAAGAACTGTTGCTCTCCTCACATTAATGCACCATGGTAACGCCTAGTCCAACAGGATTTCACCGAGAGCTCCAATGCAGATACGATCCATCGCATGTAAGGTGTCTCAAATATCCTCTCTTCGATCAAATCGTTTTTAGGATCAGTTCAGGCCCGAGATAAAACCGCATAACCTCCAAAGAAATATATTACGGATAGATAAATTATCATCTGGGTTGACGTCCTGTCATCCTACGATTTCCAGTCGTCGGACTGAGATTCTCTGTTTAATTTACATTCGTTGTGCGGCTTTTATTAAAACGGTCGGACTGTTAAAAGGTTCGAGTACATGATCTTCCAGCGTCTCGTGGTTGACGAATTGTGTAGTATGTGTAGGATTGAACTGGCATAGGCTGTATCGGATCTATCTACCGGAGTTATGATTTGACTTTATTTTGTTTTTGCCGTTTTGTTTTGACTAATTGGTTGGAATTTGGTTTGAAACGCGTTGACGTGAATTAGAAAGAATTGACTCGGACGTACCCTGTGTATGCGAGAGTGAGAGAAGAAGCGAGTGCTGTTGTTTTACTGCCATAATAACTAAAACAAAGAATTGTGGAAAATCGGTATTAATTTACGGGACATTTTCTTTTATATTTTCTTTTGCTTTTTTTGTATGATCTCGATATTTTGTCAAGTTAGTGCTGGACCTAATTAAATAAATAAGTTGCTATTTTGGCTCTTTTTGTGAGTCCCGTATTTATTGTGTTTATTGGTTTTATTAATTGCTACCTCGCCAGTCCGAACCACCCACTCTACCTGGAATAGTAGCTATAGCTAGCCTGGGCTGTGTCCGGTCGCAACCACGGTTATTGTCCTGGCGCGTAAGCGCCTGGCGCCCAGCTCGAGTGAACAAGAATAAAGAAAAGAAAAATAATCAAGACCAGATATAGGTAACGCGTGTAACGTTGGAGCTAAATTGATGTTACAGCACATAGCGTACTAACGCGCTATCCGATTCATGCGTTCAGCGCTCATCGTTTACGCTGCGAATGTTATGACGTCACAAACGACGTCTTATCGTGTTCGTAGCTCCAGCGAACAGAGATTTACATGGAAGCACAGGGCCCATGTTAGGATTTGGCATAGAAAAAGTAGTTCCGATTTCCGCCTAAGGATTGCGTGGCGATGTATCGATGTGACACACATATAGAAAGAATATCCTGGCACGCCCCTTTTCTGTCGTCTCTCTTGTATACATGCCTAACAGGCTACCACACATTCTCTCTTGCAATAACGGTATAACATTAGAGCAATGCTTGAGCGGGAGACTGGTGCAGTAGTCTACCGTTCTCCCTTACACTCATGCATCCGTAGTGCTAATATTTACGGTGATTGTGTTTCATTAAATAAGCGTGGATGAGTTATCAATAGGACTATTGTTTAATAGTATGATATTATAATACAAAATGAAATAACCGATAAGCTCGCGCGGTGTTCAAACCAATCAGACTCATAATTTTTCAGATACTTTGATACAATGTAGATAGAATTGTGTAATGGTCGAGCGGACTGAGGCGCTGGTTTTTTTACCGCGAACTAAGCAGTCCCAGTTCGATCCCCAGCCTGTTCTTTTTTTTCTAGGGGAAAAAAGAATTTCTTTCCGGTTTTAAGATTATATATAGTGTAACGGTAAATTTGTGCCTCAACGCACCACGTTACCTATGACTGGTCCAAGTTATTTTTTCCTTCCTTTTTATTTTCTCTTTCGAGATGGGCGCCAGGCGCTTTCGCGCCGGAAGGAAAAAATACCGAGTTGGATGACCAGTCTCGACCCAGGCCAGCTACAGCTATTCAAGGCAGAGTGGGTGGTTCGGACTATCAAGTCACTAATTAGTCAAAAATAAAATATGGTCAATAAATAAGCCAAACGAGAACCATGAACGAAGTCGGCTCAATAAATAATAAATAAACAAATAAAATAATAACAGTAAATAATTTAAACAACCACAGCAGGTACGGGACTTACAAACTTCTTTATTTCTGGCGACTAGTTATTCATTTCCAATAAACACCAATTTAATATTCAAATAAGATGTCCCGTAAAATTAGTCTCTCCTTTATAACAATTCTCTAAAGCTAGTTGGATATCTTAATTTTAATCTTTAAGTCGGAGATATTCTCTCTCTCTCACTCTCATACCCTGTAGATGTTGTATAGCCTGTCTCGCTCGCCTCGAATTTCGAACAATATTTATCGATGAATTTTCGACGTTCGGTAGTCTCTGTTCACAGTCCGCGATACGGCCTATCCCGAGCTAATCCCACATACATCGAAAAAACCATAACAACGGGACGTCAGGAGGTCACGTACGCGAAGCTACCGATGGCTCTATATTTTAATCCTGAGATTTATATATCATGTAAGAGGCATAAACCCAGGGATCTTCCGCAGTTCATAAGATATAAAATAACGGATAAATGACGACTAATAATTAAATAATAACCAAAATAATAATGATAATAAAATAATTAACATCAGAATAATAATGTCAGTCAATAATTAGTTTGTGGAATGAAATATAATAAAACGTAACAAACAATCGAACTACGCGAGATACGCCTCGGACCGTACGAATCCCTTGAATCCACGTCTAAAATACGGGACGACGGCCGACTACGCTCTCCGCGATTCTAGGTTAACGTTAACACAATCATAATATTATAATTAAAAAATAAATAATCAAATAAACAAAATACATAAATAAATAATGAATAAATAAATAAATCAGACAGAAACGCCGATTAATTTGACTGATACGCGACGCGGTCTACCCCGTGCCAGTCCCTTTTACATCCAAATTACAACGGGACGACGGGCGAACTCGCGCACGACCTTCTACATTCAAACGAAAGAAAACTCAAACCAACTCGTGTACCTCCAAAGCCCACAATTCGACAAAATCCGTGACGCGGTCTATTTCGTTCCAATCCCACACAAACTAATTAACCAATTCCAAAGTACTCCGGGATAACGGCTTAACGCGCGCACGGTTTACTCGTCAACAGAAACAATTAATTAATATAATGACTTTTCCCCGGCTTCTATACGTTACACGATCGCGAGGTTATTCTTATTAAACGCCGCGATTCCCAATACAAATTGACACTCTGCACGCAGTGTACTCGAATCGCAGGGGTGACCAGGCTCAGATAAATTTCAAATACACCAGTTAAGTAATAAAATAATAAAATATTAGCAAAAGACCGTAGAAGGGAGAGGAGCTCACCGGGACGATGACGAAGCGATGTTCTCGTGCTCCTGGAATTCTCGAGCGGACGTGGAAATATTTATTCCTCGATTTCCTCCTTTCTCAACGATGGTGGACAATAATAAGCTTGTACGTGTGATGCCTCGGAATAGATCGGTCTCAGAATAGAGCGGGACACAGAGATAAGTAATGTCACGTCTGCCTCGCTCAACGGTCACCGGGAAAAAGCCTTGAGGTCCTGCCGGCACGCGTGCCCGTGAACTATGATCCCCACTTAACCCGCTAGACTCGGTTAATTGGGGGAACCTGTGTCGCACGATGACCGCGACTAGCGCCTTAGCTGGACGACGCATAAATTAGCCACAGATAATACAGAGAGTAGCTTTGTCCGGCAGATGAACCCCCTGAGCTGGATGGACTGCGGCAAGTAGATGATAGCTGCAGATAGATAGCAGCGTATCGTTTGAAAATGAACGTCGAGCGGGACGACTGTATCTCCCAACAGAGAAAGACGTAAAATATCGGCTTATGTAAAATATCGAATCCTGAAGCCAGCAATCGATGGGTACGGTGTGATCCTCCTCCTCTTCTCTCCCCGATCCTCCCTCGGTCGTGTCGATTGCATTATACGTATATATAAAAAAAATAAAGCAACAAAAAAAAATAAAAATAAAGAATAAAGAAGCCCTGAAAATCCACCCTACAACCCTGCGTGATCGTGTAGGCTTCCGTTGAGCGAGGAGGACGCAGCTCGAATTTTCTGCCACGTTACAATAGTTTTTGAGAGCATAATCCAATGGTATAAAATTCTGAATTAAAACAAGAATACAAAGTAGAATCTCGCATGTTGCTTCCTTATTATTTTCCATCTTTGACAAAGTCACCTCCGATTCATAAGGTGGAGAACAATTTTTGGTAACAAAGTAAACAAATTTTAGTAACATTACACTTTTAATAATATTTTAACTCCTCGTTTAATTCTCACCAAATTTGAAACCAAGTATTCTTAGCGTTATGGAGAAAATTGTTTTTTTTTTTCGAAAAATCGCAAAAACTCATAATTTTATAAAATCTGAACGTCTTTATCGATTACTGCTAAACTCAATACCGAGCAACCTTGTCTCCTCGCCTATTCTTGTAGACAGTTTTAGCTTGATAACTCAAAAATTATAAAAGTTAGAGATCACACCCTTTTTTCCAAAAATTCATACTACCATAGAAATAACACACGTTAGCGATTTGCGCGAAAACAGCTGCAAACTGGCGAGGGCTTCGATCCGGCTCCTGTGAAAAATGTCAGGAAGATCAATCAACCCGTTCTCGAGATATAGCTATTTCAATGTCCATGCTCGTCACAGACACACACACACACACCCGCGCACGCTCACGGACATTTCTTCTAAATATAATTTCTCGAGGCTTACGGCCTTTTTAAATAGTCTGGCATCAAAACCTGGAAACAAATGTTATTGACGAAAACAAAGCTTTATGAGGAAGTAAAAAAAAATATTCAAAATAGCAAGAACACGTTGCGTTTCACTATAAATGATAAAATAATATAAAAAGATAATTGTTGTCTGCGTTTATTCAGATTATTAATCTTTACATATATATAACGATGATTAGACATATACATACGACTGGAAGGGTTATTTTTATAAATAACTTATTATTAAATGTTAGTATATGTAATATTGAGTAACAATAACGTTTATTTCCCGTCGTTAAAAAATACGCTCGCTCATCGCTAATGTCAAGCAACATATATAAATATTGAAAGTGACCATTTTTTAACTAATAAAATAAAAAAATTTAATTCATAAACAATATTTATAAGTGCTTGTCATATAAACAAACTCAAATTCTAAGAACAATTATGGCTATGATGATTGGCATTACTCGATGGAAACCGTGAGAAGGTGGTGAGCACATTCCATCGAGAAAGGATGGGATAAGGTAGTAGGAGAAAGGAGTGCTTGAAGGTAGGGCAAGAATATGTTGGAAAAGAGAAATAACGATAAATAGTAAGGTGGCTTATGAAATACATAATCGAAAATACAAATTACAGGAATTTTCTTACGCGCAGACTAGACGTTTATGGGATGAAATGATCAAATAATAATTTATGTGTAACCACCTTTCATGATTGGAAAATATCCGGCGCAGCCCGCTCAGTTATGCGTAAGTTTCAGCATTTTTCGATTCGGTTTCTCGGCGAACGAACTTCTCTTCCATTTCCTATTCGCTGAATCTCTCAAATCGCGAGAGATCCACTTAAGGTAGTTGAAAATGTGCGTGCGAATAAACAAATTGACTATGTACTCGCGATGCTCTTTGCAGTCATCGTTCGTGAGCCAAAAGTCAATATCCGTCTTCGTCAAACTTTCGTAGATGAAACGTCCGAGGTACTTCCTAAAATGTGCTTCGTGTGCATGAGAGAAAAATTCACTTTGAAAACGTTTGTACGTGGCCACGATGAAAGTATGAAACTTATCGAATCGTGGCTTCAAATGACCGAGCTGTTCTCCCTCGGCAGTTTTATACGCTTTAAAGAAAATTAAAATTAAAATTCATTATTGTGTTCTAAATTTTGATTACCTTGAACGAACAGATTTTAACATTTCGAACTATCAAATTTGGTTACACATTTATGGAAAAGGTAACCAGCAACGAACTTCATGGAACACTCTTCGAGGATTATATTACAATTATTTTGATCTTTCTCGGATGGTATCGGAAATCTCAAGTCTGTCTCGTTATCCGTATCGTTATAGCTTTTGGTCTCGTCGTTCACGTGTCCGGTCTCGTCAGTAGAAGGGGTCCTTTATAGAAAGACAGGGCGTGGCTCCTCCTGTCCCCCTTGGCGTCAGGGCGTGTCTAGACTAGCCCCGCCCCCTCCCCACCCATGCTGCATTCTCATTAGTGGGACTTTTAATGTGTCATGTCTGTCCCCACCACTCCACCCCCGTTCCTGAATGGTCTCCCACAACTCCCACCACCCCTACCCCCATCCCTGATTGGTCCCCCAGCAGTCCCCACCCTCAGATCACCTTTCCCAGTGTTCTGATTAGTGCTGCGCCGCCGCGCCATCTGACGGATTTTAACCCATACTTAATTGCCGAGGCGCCATCTACTATTGGTAATCGTGTCACCGACATTCGGTAAAGTAGATCGAGTGTGGCAGTTGGTCAGTAGAAAATGTATCGGCGATCGGTAAAGTAGATCGGTTCTCGATTGCAGGTATGTAACCAACCATCGCTAGAGCAAATTTGGGACTTACGGAAGATAAGTAGATTGGGTCTTACGGTAAATAATATTGTGTACCCTTCTACCGGTAAAACATGCCCCGTCGTCGATAACCGAGCCCCTTCCATAGCTTTTTAAAAAATATTTTTTAAGCGAATATAAATTGATGTTTGAAAACTTTGCAACTGTTCATAATATTCATGGTAAGTGAAAACTATCGTTAATTTTTAGCTTCATAAAAAACTGTTTTATTTTGACATTTTCGTATAAGAAACTGCAGTTACGGCGAAATGGTGGTGAACTGTTAATACGTATTTTCATACCCGATTTGTTGTAATATAATAGTGCTGCGCTTTGGTGAGATTCCAGGAATACAGCAGTCGATCACAAATATACTAGCAATTCATTATAGTTGGAAAGAGAGGCGAAGATGCTTTCACCCGGCAGTTTCTTTTTTAACTAACCTTTCCGCAGCTGTAACGATTATAAATGCATCTGGCGTCTCTTTGATACCTGTCCTAGCTGAATATGAAAATACAAGGCTTCGAATTTATTCATAGTAATTCCAAATTGTTCTGTACACGTTTGTATATACGTGTTTTTATTATTATTTTACAAAATTATATCAGGAGTACAAATTGAAAATGCGGGATTTTTTTCTATTTTTGAACGTTTATTCTGAAAAAATGGTAACAAATGAATTATTCAAAGTATTGTCCATCGCTAGCCACAACTTTTTCCCATCTTTCTGGCAATTTACGGATACCGTCGCGAAAAAATTCGGCCGGCTTGGCTGCTATCCAGTCATCGACCCATTTTTGGGCTTCTTCGTAAGAATGGAAGCGCTGGTCAGCTAGGCCATGTGTCATCGATCGGAAAAGGTGGTAATCGGAAGGAGCAATATCTGGGCTATACGGCGGGTGGGGTAAGACTTCCCATTTCAGCGTTTGTAGGTATGTTTTGACCGGCGCTGCAACATGTGGCCGAGCGTTGTCATGTTGCAAAATTACTTTGTCGTGTCTTTGCTCGTATTGTGGCCGTTTTTCTTTGAGTGCGCGGCTCAAACGCATCAATTGAGTTCGGTATAGTGCTCCTGTGATGGTTTCGTTCGATTTCAATAGCTCATAATACACCACACCCAGCTGGTCCCACCAAATACAGAGCATGAGCTTGGCGCCGTGAATATTTGGTTTGGCCGTCGATGATGATGCATGGCCGGGGTAACCATATGATTTTTTGCGCTTCGGGTTATCGTAATGGATCCACTTTTCATCACCAGTGACAATGCGATGCAAAAAACCCTTCCGTTTTTGCCGTTCGAGCAGCAGTTCGCATGCAAAAAAACGGCGCTCGACGTCTCTCGGCTTCAGCTCATACGGCACCCAATGTCCTTGCTTTTGGATCATTCCGAGGGCTTTTATACGATGGGAAATGGCTTGTTGTGTCACTCCCAATGAATCTGCGAGCTCTTGTTGAGTTTGACACGAGTCTTCATTGAGTATTGCCTCCAATTCAGCATTCTCAAACTTTTTCACTTGGCCCGGCCGCTCTTTGTCCTCAACGTCAAAATCACCACTTCTAAACCGCACAAACCATCTCTCGCACGTTGAAACCGATGGAACATGACTCGGATAAGCCTCGAAGACCAATCGATGTGCTTCAGCAGCACTTTTCTTCAAATTAAAGAAGTAAATTAAAACTTCCCGCAAATGCTGTTTTGTTGGCACGAAACTCGACATATTGAGAGCTCAAAAAAACTATAAATTTGACACTGCGACAAATTGACACATACTGAAAATTAAAGCTATAAGACGTAGCTTTGACATGAACATAGTCACAGTACTGCCTGATGCGTATAGCGTTAGTAACGCCATCTGTTATCAAACCCGCATTTTCAATTTGTACCCCTGATATAAATAAATCCGCATATATTAATCGTTTTTACACACATACATATATACAAACCACAATAATATTCATAAAGAATAAAAATTATTTACAAAACTGTATACATAAACGTACGCATTTACACACACTCACTGCATCTATATTTCCATTACACACATAGATATACAAAGTAACAAGTACAAAAACACTTGCAAGTATAAAGCACGCACGCACGCACGCACACACGCACAGACAATCGGCAAGATTTCAAATTATATTGCACTTATAACCTTGTTAAAATTGTGCTAAATTATTGCCAAAGTAAATTCCATGTTCAAATTAAAAATAAGTATGAATGTATCAACATATACGCGTAATCGATTAACAAAAGTTATTTTTCCGATTTACAGTAGCGGACAAAAGTTTGAGACGGGGAGGAAAAAAAAAGTAATCGTTGATTTTTTTATGAAAAGAATTGACTCAGTAGATTTTTTTTTGTATTAGCTAATTAATCATTAATTCATATATTTATTACATAAATTCAATTTTGCGCGTAACAACATTAGATACAATAAACAAAGAAAACATAAATTTGTTTGATATCTTCGGGGACAAAAGTTTAAGACTATACGTAAAAAAATATTTTTTGGTAGAAAATATACAGATATTGTCCTCCCTTCAATACTTTGTCCACAGTCCATTATTTTTTATCACATCAGCACATCTTTGAGGCATTGAATCAATTAATTTTTTGCAGTCGTCCACAGTTGTTTCATTCCACGTTTTTTCAACCAAAGAGTACAAATCGTCAAAATTTTTTGGTTTATTTCTTTGAACCCTTCTTTTTATGGTACACCATAAGTTTTCAATTGGATTTAAATCCGGCGACTGCGACGGCCACGGTAATACAGTGATTTTTTCATCTTGAAAAAAACTTTTCACTACCCGAGCCGTATGCTTTGGGTCATCATCTTGTTGATAAATAAAATTATCACCCATATTTTCGTAGGCATACGGTAACATAGTATTTTTCAATATATCCAAGTATTGAAAACGGTCCATGATTCCATTAATTCGGCGTATTGGTCCAGGACCATTGCGAGAAAAACATGCCCACACCATTACGTTTCCACCTCCATGCTTAACTGTCGGTAAAACACATCAAGGATTTAAATCTTCGCCAATTCGACGTCTTACATACAGTATCCCGTCAGAACAAATTCGGTTGAATTTGGATTCGTCCGAAAATAGCACATTTTGCCAATCCTCACTTGTCCAATGCCGATGAGCCTTAGCAAATTGCAGTCGTAATTTTTTATTCTTTTTACTGAGCATCGGCTTCTTCCGTGGCTTTCGTGCTTTCAAATTGAATTCGTCTAATCGTCTTCGGACAGTTCTTACACTAATTTGTGCATTATTATTACTGGATATTTCAGCTCTGATATCGACTGCTGAACGAAAACGATCTCTCTCGCTTAATCGATGAATCCGACGATCCAGCGTTGGCGTGGTTTTCCGCGGTCTACCGTTTTTTGGTCGATCAAAATAGTCTCCAGTCTTCACAAACTTGTACCACGCTTGCTTACAAGAAGTTTCTGATCGATTCATTTGAGTTGCAATTGAAGAAAATGTCTCATTTTGCTTCCGTAGAGACACGATTAGTTTTCGTTCAGTTGATGACAAATTACGGGCTTTACCCATACTCTTTTCGTACGTAATTAAACTTAAGATACTGGATGATACACCACAAACTATTTACAGTATTAATATATCAAATTATTGCATGGATCGACTACGGGTATCTTGTTCGACAGATCGTCTTAAACTAATGTCCGCTGTTTACAGATGGTTGGAAGGAAAAAAAAATTGTATAATCTATATTGTTTACATTTGACGACCGAGACTTCTACATTATGAAGGTCAAACGTACACATGTATTGTAAAAAAACAACAAGCCGAAAGAAACGTTAGTACTTGTATGACAGATCTATGAACCAAATTGTAATTCATCGTCTTAAACTTTTGTCCGCTACTGTATAATATGGAATTATGAATAATGCTTAACTTATTAATGTCAGTTTTTTAATTTGTGAAATAATTGTCTTCTCTTATGCAAATCATTTCCATGAGAAGAAGTTTGTTTAAAAAGAATTCAAAAGCAAATATTCAAGAAATATCAAAAGCATGTTTAGTTGCATCAATTTGACTGCCTGAGGTGGTGCGACCTTGTTACATGTGATTTCTCTATTTCTATACTCTCGAAGCGTGCCTTTTAATCCATTCAATATCAGTTGAAGAACAATATTTTCATGGTAACTAGTGTGCTATTCACTTTGTCATCTATGGTGATTTTTATATCACGGTGTAAAGATAAAGATATCTTAGCATCAAGTATGATTTTACTGTGTTTTTTGTGTTAGTGCAATGTAATTTATTTCAAATATTAGTTAGTAAGCGTCTCGCATTACTTAACTTATCTTTCTGAATCAAATCTGGCTGTGATTTCAATTCAGAAATAACTTTACGAATGGCACCTTTGACTTTCTTTGTGAGTAAGTATTACAAAATTTAGATTCGTCCGATAGAAAATACTGGATAGATTGATCAACCAACATTTTGTAAGACTTTTGTTAGAGTTGTAAGTTCCGAGTCTATTCAAAATAGTCTTAAAATGGATAATGGAATAATTATTTGTTGTATTCTTAGTGCTACGATCAGTTGACTTTGAATTCGAATTGAATTAACTTTGGGGTTTATTTGACTTTTCTCCGGACCGTCGCAACGCCGTAAAATTTGTAAGACGACTAATGAAAAGGAACTACGTCTTCAAGAACAACTTGAATTTCTCCTCTGCTCTCGTTAGGAAGGTCTAGTCCAGAAACATTTAAATTCTACTGTACTTTGCAACTTAGAAATTTTTAATAGAAAAAATCGATCGAGATTTTTAAAAATACTACACCTAATGCATACAAAAATGCTAAATGTAGATATGGATGATATCATCTTTAGAAAAAAACTAATCTATTGTAACGGTAATTTTTCCGTTAACATTAAATTTATTTTCCCAGGGGAAATTTGAGCTCGATCACAGGTGTAATTAATTGTAAACTTCTGGGTAGGTGAGAGTATTATTTATTTTATGCAAACAATTAAAAACAGAATGTTAACGTTCGGTTTTCTGGTGCCGATAACCAGTACAGTTCATTTAAATTTTGTAATTCCTACGACTAGTTTTACAATTCTTTCCGGCTTTTTCGTTCACAAAGGCTCTCGGTGCACTCGACTCGGTGGTCTGTTATTGTTTTGTGCTTAGTAGTAACCCAGTTACTCTACACGCACACAGACAGTTAAACGCGTCGAAAACTCGCTCTTCGGACGGATGTCTCTATTATATCTATACCGCTATCTTTCTCTCACTTATTTCACTTCCTCACTATCTCCTTTTGACTCGCACGTTCATACTCTTCTTGCAATTCTACAGCTTTAAGTACCACGCGACTTAATTCTATTCGCCTAAAATTACTCGCTCAATTCTATTTAATTAACCTTATGCGATTAATTTTACTCCCTTAGACTTATTTACTCAAACCTACTCACTTAAAACTATTCGCTTAAATCTATTCACTTAAACCTATGCAAAGCTGAATCTATTGTCAGTTTCGCCTAAATCTCACTGACGAAATTTTTTAAATATTATTTAAATGACTCGCCTGTCTCTCCTCTTTCTGCTGTCTTCGTTTTCCACTGACTCGATCTTTCCTTATTCACCGAATCACGAATTTTTGACAAAGTATTATATAATCGAAAATAACTCTCGAATACTAACTCGTATTTGGATTTCCTGGTACTGTTACACTTGTGCTAAGAGCGCTAAGAGAGCTTTTCCCTCCGCGCAGGCTCTTTTATAGCCTTCCCCTTGCCTCATTCCCCTCTTCCTTATTTTTGATTGCAATTTTTTAATTTAATACGTCTTAATAATTTTGCGGCTTGCCGCTACCGCGCTACCCGTCTTCCCCTCTTCCCCTCGCCGACAAGCGAGGCCAGCTGGTCGCTGACGTGCTGTTTACGGCAGCGAGGGAATTCCTGAGCGGTGATGTAGATAGTTTTTCACAGGTCCGGGTGCGATAGCTTAATGCCCGCAAACCTCGGTACGCTTGTACCGAGTCTATCGCTCAGGTGTTCCCGGACCTCTCGCTTTCATTATTGTTCTCTCTATAACTCCTTCATGGTTTATACCCAACAGTCGTCGACCCGTTTTTCTAAATATCGCGACCCTCTCGTACTTGTCGTTTGCCAGTTCGACCTATCCTTCTTACATTTCTTAGATGATATTTTATCATATCTCGTAATACTGCGGTCTGTAGCTGTGAATACGTTGTGCCAAAAACTTTCATACGCATAACTTGATTTTCGGTAGTAGAGATTATTTGCTCTCTCTTGTTCTCACAGAGATATAATTTACTCGACAAATCGGAATAATGACCATGACATAAAATATAACTTAACACGACGATTACGACGACGGCAACGATATACACCCGGGGAATACTTCTTCAAAACGTCGGAAAACATAAGTAATGAAAGTGTTTGAAAAGTGGATAAAGATTTAGAACAAGTTGTACAATGAGCGGTGAAAGATGACTTTCGAAACAGTGTACTATGATCCTTCGCATCCAGCTGGATACGCTGGTGCACGGTGTTTAATCAGTAGCAAAAATAAAGCAGTCTCCGTGCATGACTGACTGGCTCAGCAGGATAGCTATACCATTCATAGATCCGTGCACCGTGTCTTTCCACGACCGTATTATAATGTTACAAATATTGACGATATCTGGGAGGTCGATCTCGTGGATCTACGTTCATTGAGAAGCTATAACGACAACGTCTCCTACCTGTTTATGGTAATTGACGTTCTCAGCAAATACGCCTGGGTCGAACACTTGCAGGACAAAACTGTGCGCGAAGTAACAAAGGCATTTAACCGTATTCTCGAGCGTAACGGTAGTCGTACACCTGTTTCACCACAAACCGACCGTGGAAAAGAACTCCTCGGTGGTCAACTCCAAAAATTTGGCAAAGATTAAAACATACAATTTCACGTTGTTCGTAATCCGGATGTAAATCCTCGATTGTCGAGCGTTTTAATCGCACTTTCAAGGAGCGGATGTGGGGTTACTTCACACATCGTAATACTCATCGTTACATCGATATACTACAACAAATGGTTTATGCGTACAATCATGCTATACACTCGAGCATTAAAATGCAGACGGCTGCCGTAACGCTATATAATGCCGATACAGCCGTGCGCAATATGACAATTAGTGCCGTAAAGCGACGTTAAAACAGACGTTTCACAACGTATAAATACAAACCTGGAGATTCCGTTCGAATCAGTAGAACTGAAGACACCTATGAAAAAGGTTACGAGAAAAATTGGAGTGAAGAAATTTTCCGTATCAAAAAAGTTTTACATAGGCAGGGATTGTATGTGTATGTGTTGTGTGATCTCGAAGACGAAACTATTGATAGTTTATTTTACACCGAAGAATTGACGAGTGTTCATGAGAAGCGTGTGGAGAAAAATAGAGAATTCAAGATTGATAAAGTTTTACGGACAAAAGGACACGGTGCGAAAAAACAAATTTTCGTGAGTTGAGTGGGATATCCAGCAAAATTTAACTCGTGGATACCAGCGTCAAACGTTCATGGTCTCGAATATACGAAATTTTGTGGATACAGCGAGCAAAGAACCTCTTTCACCCCGTGCTACCTGTTCGAATGCACTAGATACTGCTATTTTCTCTGTGCCGTAAGTTTACAGAGACTATGGTTCACGACTCGTGCATTCATGAGAACCCTGATGACAGGGCTTTCACCGGTACCTGGGTGACGGTTGAGTTGCGGAAAGCAATAGATATGGGCTATAAAATCTTTAAAATTTTGATGATTTGGGCGTACAAAACAACAATGTACAATCCTGATACACGCGAGGGTGGACTGTCTGCCGCTTATGTAAATATATTTTTGAAGATTAAACAGGAGGTAAGCGGTTGGCCCGAGCACTGTATCGTCGAAGCGTCTCGCGAGGAATATATACATTATTACATGCGCGTGGAAGGTATCCGGTGAACGGTAGCAACATTACGCGTAATCAGGGCTTACGCTCAGTTGCTAACCTTTGCTTAAATTCGTTCTGGGGTAAGATCAGTCAGCAGGATAACCTGACGCGCACGGAAATAATTCAAACTCGTGAGAAGCTATTGTTGTATTTGTACGACAATGAGAAAGAAAGTTAACGCCTGCTACCGGTTAACGATGATTTGTTATATGTGAACTGGGTATCTCGCGACGAGGCTTTTGTCCCTAGCCTCTTAACTAGTGTGGTTATCGCTGCATTTACAACGGCCTTGGCCCGTCTGAAACTTTATAGCTACCTCGAGCTATTGGACAGACGGGTTTTGTACTACGACACGGACTCCGTTATTTACGTGAGTACTGATGATGATGCTTGGGAGCCCTCGGTAAGTAATGTCCTCGGTGACATGACCAACGAGTTGATATTGGTGGCTCCGAACTCTTATATCAATTCGTTCGTCTCCGGAGGCTCGAAATTTTATAGTTATACGGCTACGACTACCGCGGATCCCAAAACGGTGGTGGACACTGTTTGCAAAGTAAAGGGCATAAGTTTGAATTATAAAAACTCACAAACAATTAATTTTAACTCAATAAGTCAACTTATAAAAGCAGAAATGCCGTCGTTTAGTAATACATCGCTTAATTTAAAATTCAAATCAATTCAAAGAGCACCCCTCCACAACGTCATCACCCGTACAATGTACAAAACTTGTCATGTCGTATGCCGTAAACGTCGCCATATTACATACAGATTATCACTACCGTTTGGATTTAAAGACAGCGATGCTGATGATGGCTAGAAACAACTATGTAATATAAACTTTGTAAACATGTGAATAGCGCGCGCGTGTGTATGTGTGTGCGTGCGTGCGTGCGTGCATGCGTGCGTGTGTAGTCGTTTATGTATATAGTTTGTAAATCATTTTTCACAAGTGTTTTTGTACTTATTACTTTGTATATCTATGTGTGTAATGTATACAGTTTTGTAAATAATTTTAATTCTTTATGAGTATTATTGTGGTTTATATATATGTATGTGTGTAAAAACGATTTATACATGCGAATTTATTTATATAATTTTGTAAAATAATAATAAATATAAGGACAAAATAAATTTTTGAGATTCATGTTTGAAATTCCGTCCGATGGTGTTGTTTGACAGATCTGTGAATGTATTGGAAAAATATGAGACTTCACTCAAGACAGGGTGGAATAAAACCAGACTAGTAGATGAAGTTTGGAGAAAGTGGTTTATTACCTTCCACATGTTATGCCGGTACCGAGTAATTGGATTATTCGGTAGTCGGTATAATATTAAAAGTTATTATTTTTTGGGATCGTTTGCCGATAAGGAGATGGATCTCCAGTAAAAGATGGAAACGCGAATTTATATAAAAGGAAGTATTTATTATAAGCAACGGTAACTTTCCGTTGCCTATTTATATATCAAAGTAAGAAGTACAATAATGCGTTGTTTCGAGTATTAAACGAGGAACCAACCGTTCTCTTTTCAATCTAATTTAATACTGTCCTTTCGTAAAGCAGTTGCTAACTGTCTTCACGAAAATCCCTTAATTCGCAATTTTAGCGTTAGCCTATCGCCGAACGCCAAGCGAGTCGCTCATGCTGCGTCGGCGTTCTTGGGGTCGTTCATACGATCGGGCATTGGACTTCGTTTCCTGTCTTGAATGAATTCCAATGTTACTTTGCTATGGAATATTCCCGAATATACGAAATACGGAGTGGAATATTCCGCGGCACAACATCCCTCCCCCCTTAAAAGGAAAAATTTTTTCTTAAAAATTTTTTCTTCGATTGGTTTCTCGTATTTCCTCTTACAATTTTACTGTTTGATGTTATATAACAATACAATAAAATGTTTCATTTTTTCATTCGTTGACGATGAAGTTTTTCCTCTGCTTCTTATCGTCTTTCGTGCCGAGCGAGTCGTTCTCGGTTGAGGGGACGGGTGCATAACCTGGCCAGCTCGGATCGCGGTTGCTCTTCTGGCTGTTGTCGTCCGATCGGCTCGAGGTTGATGTTTACCTCGGCTGTTGCCGGGGTCGTTGCCTCGCTTGTCCTTGTTGGTGTTCGGTTTCGTTGATACCTATAACATTTAAACAGAATATAGCCAACCAAAGCTATTGGTGCTACTGCACCCAGTGAGTAGAAACTCAGATTATGGATGCGTTGCATCCCGTCTCCGTCGGTATTGAGGTTGTCCATGATTTGGTCGGCTCGAGCTCCGAGCTTTTGAAGCTCTTCCGGGTCTCGCAACACGCTCTGTGATGGACTTGTCCTCTCGGTCTGCTTAGGGGGTGCCTGACCTTCAATTTCCGTTAATTTTAAATTGAACGATGGAAGGTAGTTTTCCCTGATGACCTGCGACGTTCGCCCGATGGTTCTGATATTGAAATCTCGGGCGGTTACTATACATATGCCTACCAAAGCCAGTATGCCGGAATTTTTCTAAATTACCATTACTATGTATGACATGTTTTCCTTCGTGCTTTTTCAATTAAACAAGTTTTCATTTTATCTTGTTTCTCTTATTGGAGTTCCTTACCTTGCGCTTTTATTTAGCTTTTATTTCATTTTAGTGCTCTATAAAGAGCTTCAGGCGGTTTGCATGCACTGCCTGAGTTTTTCGTCCCTTTCGGATGACGTAATTGACGGGGGGCCTCTTTTCTACTATTTCGTGAGGTCCCGTCCACTTCGGGGTCAGCTTGGCTGACCGCCCCCTGCGCACCGTCTCGTCGCGGAGGAGTACGCGTTCGCCAACGCGGTACTCCTGCACCTGTGCGCCTTGGTCGTATGTAGTCTTCGACCGTCTTTTCGCGCCTTCCAGGTTGTCTCGTGCTACAGTCCATGCGGCGCGTAGTCGTTCGCGTAACTCTTGGACGTAGTCGTCGTACGCATAGGTGCGGCGGGGCTCCTGCTTCACGGCAGTCGGTAACTCTGCTTCGCGTCCGTATACCAATACATGGGGTGACAATCCGGTCCCCGTATGTGGAGTGGTGTTGTACATGAACATTGCGTACGGCAGCCACTCGTCCCAATTACCTTGATCCTCATTTATGAAATTTTTCAGGTATTCTGCAAGGGTACGATGCGATCTTTCTAGAGCGCCATTTGATTCCGGATGGTAGGCCGTCGTTTGTATCTTTTTGATTCGGAGCAGTCGACATATTTCTTTGAAGGTCGAGCTGAGGAAGTTCGTGCCTTGGTCTGATAATATTATTTCCGGTGTCCCGTGCCGGCAAATTAATTCTTCTACGAGCGCCTTTGCTACTGTCGAAGCCTCTTGGTTCGGCAGTGGAATCGCTGCGCTGTACTTGGTCAATGCGTCTTGGATCGTAAGTATGTATTTTTTTCCGTTGACGCTGTCCGGTAGCGGTCCTACGATGTCGACCGCAACCTTTTCAAACGACCTCGAGGGGGTGTCGGTTACCACCATCGGTACTCGTTCTCTTTTCCTGATTTTATTCTTTTGACAGGATTCGCAAGACGATATATAATTCTCTAGATCTCTTCTCAGGCCGGGCCAGTTGTATTTGGTCCGAATTCGATGTAACGTGCGCCGTATACCTTGATGCCCTCCTATGGGGGTGTCGTGGTATTCTCTAATTATTTTCTGGCGGTCATCGACAGAAGGAGTGGCTACGCCACTGCGGCAGTCGCTATACTCTTTTATCGCGCTGTCTTCATCCGTGCTGCAGGAAGTTCGTGGGCTACGGGCCCCGCCGTGCCTCGCTTCCTCAGCAGGCCTTTGCGGTGCTCTGTCCGCAGTTTCTTCACTCGGTGTGCCCACCGGTAGCTCCGCCGTTGGGTCGCTCTCTGTCTCGAGCGGCCTTGCAACGTTTGCCTTTCGCGGCCTTCCGCGCTTCGCGGGTCCGCCATGCTGTGCTGGGCCCGCTCTATCCTTGTTAGCGGTGCTCGCAGTCTTACCAGTGGCCTGCGTATGTAGCTTGCGTGGTCTACCCCTTCCCCGACCGCACGGCTTTTCGGCGGGGTTGTGGGGTTCAGTAGAGCGTTCTGCAGGCACGCTGCGAATCTCTCTGTCCTCTTCTGGCGCATTGGCCAGTGCGGCCTCTCTCTCTGCCGCGTTGCTAGGCTGGCCCGGGGTATTCTCAGCTCTCCGCTTTGTGCGGCTGTCCGTACCCGGGCGCTTGCTGTCCTTTTCTTTCTCGTGGGCGAGCTTGGTCCCTCGCTCCGACGAGCTACCACGGCTGTAAGGGGTATCCTCGGCCCTCCGCTTTGTGCGGTCATTCGTTGTGCCGAGTTACCCCGTGGTGCCGTCCTTTTCCGATCCACGGATTTCATTCTCTGCTCTCTCTTGGAAGACTTCGCGTGGTCGCGTATATGCGACTCGGAGCGTCTACATCTGTATTTCTTTTTTCGGCTTTATTCATTTTACCGGACCCATGCCCCGATTTTACTTTCTTTCCAGACAAGGGTTGCAATTCTTGGTCCTTCGATCTGACCCTAAAGGGTGCGCGATCTTGCACCTCGTGCGTGCGCTGTCGCTTGTTCCCTCGTAGTTGGAATACACCGTTGTATTCGCACGCTATTCCTGCACAAGCTGCTTGCTTTTCACTGCTGGGGGGCACCAAGTCGGGCTTCCGTCGTTGCTGCACGAAGCGTTTGGCCCCCGTGCTCGTTGAGCGTACGCGTAGTGCCTTGACCTGCCGGCTCCGTACGGCCTTCGCTATCTCCGACGGCTCGAGTGTCGCCGACGGCCGTTGCACTTCTCCGTCGTTTTTATAACCATATAAACTCACTTTATTAGGTTTTGACGGTGTGACACGGAATCTCGCTACTTTTCCTCGGCTGATTCCGCTCCTCATAGGTAGTCCGACAAATTTATTCTCCTTGGCGGCATCCGTGTTAGACCCGTTTCCGTAAAGAGAATTTGTCTTCGTAAGCAGGCCTATGTATTTGCACGTGGCTGCAGTTCTACCGCGTGGTGACGAATTTATCCTCGTCGCGCCGTCCCTTAGCGGCATGCAGTGCCCATACAACTTGAGCATCTCGCCATGCAGGATGTCCGCTTTATGCTGCTTGATAAAGTCCATGCCAAGTAATCCGTTGAATTTCAACGGCACATTGTTCGGAACGATGTAGAACCAATGCTCTACATTTAGAGCCGGTGTCTCGAGAATAATTTTAGCTATCCCGAGGGGAGTGAATTTTTCTCCTGCAACACCCTGCAGTTCCACGGAGCACCTGCTCACCATGGTTTCGGGCTTGAGGCAGCCTTCCTTGATTATGCTGCACTGCGCTCCGGTGTCCGCTTTAAGGGTGAGTACCCCGGATGTGGCCAACGGTGCATCGATGTCGAAGTCGCTGGCGGTGGCACTCGACGCCGGCAGCGTCACTTGTAGGAGCCGCAGCGTTGTTTCCTTCTGCTTGCGTGCAGGTTTCTGCTGGGCCGCGAGCGTGTTTATCCTCATAGTTCCCAGCGGGCTGGCATCGGTATTCGATCGACTTGCACTTGCATTTACCGTGGACCTTTCATTCTTGCCCCCTGAATCCCTTGGACGTTGGGGATGCTGTGAAGACTGGGCAGGATCGCTTTTGTTCTGCGACAATCTTTTCCTGCAGTCTTTCCACATGTGGCCCCTTTTTTGGCAATAGTTGCACACGACGTCAACGTTGTGAATGGATGTATTCTCGCTGGGCATCGGTAGGCTTACTCTTCCCGATCTGCGGGTGCAGTCTCGAGCCACGTGCCCTGGTTTCCCGCAGGTGAAACAGTTCTCGTTCTGCTGGGATGGTGCACCTTGGGACCTTCTGGGGTGGCTTATTGCTCCACCAACCCCTCCCTTTGGCTGCACCATGTTGGTGATCTCGATGGCTCCGGTTACCGACTCGTGGAGGGTGGCGTAATTACGAGATCTCACCAGAATTTGGACCTGCCCATGCAGTCCATTTTCGAAGTTGGCCTGGGCGCTCTTCCGTGTTATTTTTTCGACGATGCGCATCTCCAACATCGAGGTGGCTTCCTCGCAGAGTTTTTCTATTATATCGACGGTGATACGCTCAGTCCTGGCGGCGTATACCGCGATGTCCTCACCCTGGCCCTGCCGGAGGGAGTTGAACTCTACTTGTAACGCAGGCAACGACTTCCGCTTTCCGTACAGGGCCTCCAGCTCGGTTTTAAGCTGCGCTACCGAGTGGATGACTTTGTGCTTAATCTCTCTGGACGCCCTTCCCTCGAGCTTGCTGCTGAGCACTAGTTCCAACAGGATGTCTTGATCCTGGGGCGCTACACGCTTAAAAACAGTCTCGCATGATCGTAAGAAGGCATCTAGTTCGTCAGCGTTGCTGCCGTCGAAGCGCTTTATATTTTTCAAGGCCAGCCCCAGGTCGAGTGTCCGACTCGGTGTTTCCGACACCCTCCGTTGTTCCCTCTGGAACACGGGATCCGCAGGGGGATAATCCGATTCTTCAAATCGGGTTTGCCTCGACCGCGGACGTGGTATTGGACGTTCTTCCAACCCTGTATTTCCCAGCCTCCGCGATAGTTCGGCGTTTTGCTCTCGTAGGGACCGGATGAGTTCGTACTCGTCCGCACCTACCTCGTTGAGCGTGTCCACCAAGTTCCGTCTCGCCGACGGTGTTTCGGCCTCCCTGAGTTCGCGATCGAGTTCGCGTTGGCCTCTATCGTGCTCGCGCTGCAGCCTCTCGCACTGGCGTCGCGCTCTTTCCAGTTCGCGTTGGATTCGGTCGACCGCTTCCAACCGATCGCGTACTCTCGCTGGTACCGACCGGGCTGTCGTACCGGTAGCTGCTGAAAAACCTACACGATCTATGGTTCGCATATTTTCTATTTCTCGCTCAACCATGTACTCGGTGATGCGTTCAGGCGTTTGCTCGCCCGTGGCCATATTAAACACGTCGTCGCTACCGTTGCTGTCATGATCCCCGAATGACGCACCCCTACGTGGGTTTACGCCAAACTGGGCCGTCAGTCTGTCCGCCAGGGCCCCTTGTCTGGACGAAGGGATTCGCCCCGACGGCGAGAGCTCGAATAGCGCCCTGCGCGCTTCGTAAACGATGTCTCCTACTGCCGCAGCTAAACCGGCTGTAGGGTCTACTTCTTCGCCGGGCAACGTCGTCTCTAGCGAATTGCCACTATTTCTTGGTCGGGCTCCTCTAGGATCTGACATGCTTGCAAATTTCTCGGCTAACTCTACTTTAGAATATTCCCGAATATCTATTCTACACTGGCTTCGGCAAAATTATTAATTTTGTTTTTTTCAAAATTTCAAAATATTTGTCCTGACTGGCTTTGATTTACTGGCTATATGTATAAGTATAAAGTAACCGCCACTTACAGAAAGATGATCTGGTAGACGGTCCTTTCCATGCTGTTGTTCTCGGGTGCCGTTCCTCCGGTGCTGTAGACCTGTTGTCTCGTAGCTTCCCTCGAAGGCTGGTCCAGTTATCCTCCCTGGTACCGTTGACCCGTATCTCCGTTGGTTCCTGGGTTCGTCCTTGGTGCGTCGCCAACGATTGCGCGACGGCTTCTTTTCGAGTAGCTGCTGTGCGTACTCGGTTGCACACTTTGTGCGGTTTTCCGCGACTTGACGTGACACCGTCAATCGGGACTTTAAACGGTTGACCGATACGTCACCCCGCACCGACGTTCACTTTGCGTCTTCGCGTTAGATTAGTCGGGTTTTCACGAACTACACTGGTGTCCTTGCACGCGTCGTAGTCGTCACTTCAGAGTATTCTCAACTTTGTCCAAAACACTTTTGTCCTAATAAATCACGAATCACTTAACTTCGGCAGATCCCACCGCTGCCACCAAATGTTATGCCGGTACCGAGTAATTGGATTATTCGGTAGTCGGTATAATATTAAAAGTTATTATTTTTTGGGATCGTTTGCCGATAAGGAGATGGATCTCGAGTAAAAGATGAAAACGCGAATTCATATAAAAGGAAGTATTTATTATAAGCAACGGTAACTTTCCGTTGCCTATTTATATATCAAAGTAAGAAGTACAATAATGCGTTGTTTCGAGTATTAAACGAGGAACCAACCGTTCTCTTTTCAATCTAATTTAATACTTTCCTTTCGTAAAGCAGTTGCTAACTGTCTTCACGAAAATCCCTTAATTCGCAATTTTAGCGTTAGCCTATCGCCGAACGCCAAGCGAGTCGCTCATGCTGCGTCGGCGTTCTATGGGTCGTTCATACGATCGGGCATTGGACTTCGTTTCCTGTCTTGAACGAATTCCAATGTTACTTTGCTATGGAATATTCCTGAATATACGAAATACGGAGTGGAATATTCCGCGGCACAACACACACAAGTAATGTAATAATACATTTTAAAACAGTTATTTTAAATATGAGAAAGAAACACAAAAGATACTAAATTTTGAAACAATACAAAATAATGAAAATACATGTACCAAATGTTTGAGAATTAAAAAACTGAATTTAATTGAATGAGCTGAGTTTGATTTTACTATGTGGACTGAGCACCAGCACACAATTATATTAATTGCGTGCTGTAGATACTGAGAGCGATGTGCGCAATGCAGCCTCCTCTGCGTAGCACGCAACGCTATGAGATAGATATGTGCGTAGTCAAATTCAATGCCTGTCACCTAATACGCAATGAGAAAATGAATTAGATTTTGCAGCAAGTGAGTGCTAGCACATAAAATTCTGGCCACTGTTTCTAATTCTAGTGTGACAGGTTATGAAACAGTCTACGCTTCAGAGCATAATAATGTGAGTTTGAGGATGCACAAAATGATCAGACTGAATTCACAACACCTTCCCAGTCAGTTTAATTGGGGGAAAGTGCAGTGAATTGGTACAACACCCGCAATTAGATTAATCGAGCATGCTCCTTGTTGAGTTAAAAAACGTGGTGCAGCCCGCGCTGCAGAGCACGCCAAAGTGTGAGACCGTTAGTGTTGATGTACCGATATGAATCTCCTCACCGTCATTGAATTACGTTGAATTATAACGGTGTACGCTTACCTTAATCTGAGTCCTGGTGAGCAAACAAAGGTTGAGATAATCCGGTTGAGAAAAATGAAATTGTCCGAGCCTTCCAAAAGCGTCTGCTGTTCGGTGCGGGTTTTCACGTAACTGTCCAAATTAGCAATATGGCTGCCGGATCTAAAAGCGTCGTTGGGCGCTGAAGTCAATTGAGAGAGATAGCCGGTGAGCGAAGCCGAAGTCAAGCGAGAGAGACATCCTCTCGCTCGACGCGGCATGCCTACGAGGCACGACCTCGGCTCCGCGAAGCCCTGCCTCGGCTATCTCCGCGCAACCGAACGCTGCGTGCTTGAGCACAGCAACAGGTCGACGCACGGCGAATATCGATCGCCGTGCGCCAGCTGATTATCCAACAAACACGTATATACAAACGTGTACAGAACGATTTGGAATTACTGTGAATAAATTCGAAGCCTTGTATTTTCATATTCAGCTAGGACAGGTATCAAAGAGACGCCAGATGTATATTGTAACGGTAATTTTTATCGTCAACAATTATTTTTATTTTACGTGGGGAACACAGGACTAATTAATGTTATACTTCGAGGTGGGTGAGAGTAGGGTTTATTAACAAAAGAAATAAGTTCATAAAAGTTTCAATATTCGGTTTCTGGCCACTGATACCCCGTACAATGCATTTAACTTCGGTAATTTCGATGATTATTATACAATTCTTATTTTATTTCACGTTTACACGGATTCCTGGTATCCCAGGCTTGAATATTTGTTGTGATTTGCTTTGTTGGTATTGGCCCAGTGACTCTAACACTCGCATACAGCTTAACGCGCTGAACTCGCTCCTTGAAACGATATCTCACTCGTTCTTATAGCGCTCTTTCTCTCACGCCCATTACACCTCCTCGCTGTCTCTTTTCCACTCGCACGTCTGTGCAATACTTATTTATATGCCAGTTTAAAAACCACATGACCTCATTTTTATTTTCTTAAACACTACTTGCTTAATTCTTTTTGATCAATTTCCTACACATTATTCTATCCACTTATCCTATTCGTCTTAAACCTATCTACTCCTAAATCGATCTCACTTTAAACCTATCCACTAATTATTCTTCTTTAGTTTATTTAGATGACTCGCCTGTCCAATTCTCCTTCTCCAGTCTTTCTTAACACCGACTCAATTTCTTTTCCTAATTCCGAAACCACGGATTGCAATGAAATGAAATTTTACACTATTTACGAACTTTTCACTTTCAAGGCTAATTACTTCGTTGTTAACTGCAGAGACTTGTGAAAAAATGTATCAGTTCGGAGAAGACTTGTACTAAGACACTTGGGCTATCAGCGTATCCCCTCCTTCCACGCAGGCTATTTTATAGCCTTCCCCGCGGTCGGATACCCCTCTCCCTCATAATTGTTGCAATTTTTTAATTTATCGAGATTTCCTAATTTTGTAGCTTGTCGTCGCCGCCCTAAGCGTTTTCCCCTCGCCTCGCAGCGAGGCCAGCTGGTGGCTGACCTGCTGTTTACGGCAGCGAGGGAATTCCAGAGGTGTGACGTGTCTAGTTTTTGTCGCATCTCCGGGTTCGGTGGCCTAGTGCCCGCTGTACTTGGTGTTTCCGAATATAATTTCGGCTTTTATAGCCGTTCGGAATAATAGAGTGGGCTCGTGCGTGTAACTATGTTACAATATATAATCGTAACAGCTGCGGAAAGGTTAGTTAAAAAAGAAACTGGCGATTAAAAGCATCTTTGCCTCTCTTTCCAACCATAATGAATTGCCAGTATACTTGTGATGGACTGCTGCATCCCTGGAATCTCACCAAAGCGGAACACTATTACATTACAGCAAATCGGGTATGAAAACACGTATTAACAGTTCACCACCATTACGTCGTAACTGCAGTTTCTTATACAAAAATTTCAAAATAAAACAATTTTTTATGAAGCTGAAAAATAACGAACGTTTTCACTTACCATGAATATTATGAACAGCTGCAAAGTTTTCAAAAATAAATTTATATTCGCTAAAAAAATTTTTTTAAAAAGCTATGGAGGGGGCTCGGTTATTCACGACTGGGCATGTTTTACAGATGGAAGGGTACACAATATTATTTACCATAAGACTCAATCTAATTATCTTCCGTAAGTCTCAAATTTCCTCTAGCGATGGTCGGTTACATACTTGCGATCGACAACCGATCTACTTTACCGATCGCCGATACATTTTCTCCTTGACCGACTGCCACATTCAAATTACTTTACCGAGTGTCGGTAACACGATTACCAATAGTAGATGGCGCATCGGCAATCAAGTATGGGGCAAAATCCGTCAGATGGCGCGGCGGCGCAGTACTTAGAACACTGGGATAGGTGGTCTGAGAGTGGGGACTGCTGGGGGACCAATCAGGAACGTGGGTGTACTGGTGGTGGCAGACATGCCCCCTTCACACTGAAAGACCCACCGATAAGAATGCAGCATGGGTGGGGAGGGCACGGGGCTAGTCTAGACACGCCCTGGCGCCAAGGGGGACAGGGAGAGGCACGCTCTGTCTTTCTAAAAAGGGCCCCTTCTACTTTCGTCGATCGCGCCGTTGGTTTCGATACTCTCATCCTTACTCTCGTCGTTAGCGGTCTCGACTTCGGCGATACCGATATCGTCGTCTACTACTTTTACCTCGTCACTTGAATGAAACAACGATCCTGTCTCTTCAACGAGATCGTCTTTTATATTATACTCAAGCAGCTTCTTAACCGCTATTTCGTCGCACATCAAAACGCATTGTCGTTCGTTTTTTGTAATAGTCTGAGCTTTTATTTTTAATAACTGGAAGAGTCCAGTACTGATCCCCGTAGTTAAATGAATTTCGATTGCCCATTTTCGAATCACAGAGATGCAGGGTAAAACAACGTTTTTATTTTTTAATAAGAAAATGTATGCTTTGGGCGATTTGTAAAATAGACTGAGAGCGTACTGTTTCTCTTCTTCAATCCACGGTGAAACTTTAATATGATTTAACTGCATTTGTAGCAGCCACAAGTGATTTCCGTCCATGTGACTCGCGACACCTTCGATAACTTCCGGTACGGACAAACTTTTAACAGTCTTTCGCTTTAAATTACGAACGGTTTGACGCGATTTTTTAAATTTTGCTGGAGGCGTATCAGCCTTCTTCTTCAGTAACTGCTCCTGACAGGACATCTGACGTTGTTTTTTCTTATTTAGGGCAGTATTATTCGGCAAAGGTATTTTACAAGGAGCTTTCGAGATGGACGCGACCGGCGCAGACTGGATCGTTCGTTTCAGAGAGGAATTCTATCGTACCGAAGATTTACTTGCAGCTGGTAGAGCATTTAAATTCAATCTGCACTTACCGCATTTGCGATCATAATTTTTTAAAACGGTCTGCTGAAAGTCCACTGAACAGATATGCTGATTCTCCAAGTTCTGAGGCTCGAGCTGCAGCCACTCGTCCTTCCCAACTCGTATGATCCACTCGTGCAGACTAAAAAAATCCCATCACATCCAGTATCGCTTGCAGTTTCAAAAACTAGATATATAAAAGATATATAAAAGCGCACACACTGCTCGCAAAACAATTCGATAAATGCTGTAACGATGGATCTATATCATTGAATGTATATTTATTTAATACATATGTATATTTTTATTTGCCCATATATAATACTTATGGGAAAGCGATGAATGCTCAGCTCGTAACTCTTCCGAGAAGAATTATTGCACCCGTTGTAGGCACATACGTTAGTTGCCGGCATCGTTAACAAAGTTGCAACTCACGTACAATTACAATAAGAAACGATACTCCGTCGACAAAAAAGTGACTCGAAATATGTCTCGACACCGAAATTACCCGATCCACTCGCAATAGTACGCGTACAATTAATATTGAATTGATGTTTCTATGAATTATCAGGAGTAGAAGCTTTAGACCTGCTAAATCTCCAAGAGATACAAACAAAGTGTCTATAGCATTGAAGCAAGAAGGCGTTTAAAGGTGGCCAAAAGTAGACAAATGAGTGAGATGAAACGGGCGCGAGAGAGAAAAAGCACAGACAAATCCATTTAAAGCCGCGCCACCAGAGCCTTTAAGCGGAGGCTAAACACCTTTTTCACGCTCTCGCACGATCCCTGTAGCGCTAACTTTCGCACGCATACGATCGTCGTGCGTGATTAGCCTCCTCGATCACCGCCACTACTCAATATTTAAAAAAACTGGGACTTTTAAAATAACATGTTACAAGATATAATAATATGACAGTTGTAGTACCATCTAAAATAAAATTGATTATTATTTACGCGGTATTAATAATAAATAAGAATCGTGCCTCACCGCGAGATTTTACCGAAACTTCGAATACATTGTAACGGTAACTTTTTTATCGTTAACAATTATTTTTATTTTTCATGGGAGTTCGGGCTCGAACACAAAACTAATTAATGTTAGACTTTGAAGTGCGTGAGAGTAGGGTTTATTTACAGAATGAATAAGTTTATAACAAGTTATTTTACAGTTTTCGGCCTCTATTATATAGAATGGTGCATTTAATTTCGGAAATTCCGACGATTATTTAATTATCATTTCGTCTTATTCGCGCATCGATTCTCGGTATCCTCGGGAGTTTATTATTCTTCTTGTACAGTGGTATTGCTGTATGCGCGGTGCACAGACATACTCATACTACCAGTCATTCGCCTCGCACTCGCTCCTTCGACAGAGTGTATTAACTCTGTTTACAATTCTTTCTCTTTTACTCTCGTTTCACTTTCTCTCTTTCTCTCTTCCACTCATCCAGGCGGGCGATTCCCGATTATACTTCCGATTTAAAGTCCACACTATTTAATTCTATTTCCGGATACACTACTCGCTTAAACGTATTAATTAATCCTATGCACTAAATTTTACTTAGATCTATTCGCGCACACACTTATTCTGTTAATTCTATTCTCCTAAACCTATCCATATCCAAATTTATTACTAGTTTCTTTTTAACTTCACTAAAACCAATTCTTTATATTATTTAAACCACTCGCCTGCCTCTCATTGTTCCGCTGTCTTCCATTCTCACTAATTCGATGTTCCGTTATGCACTGGACCCGAATTTATTCAGAATCTATTCGTTGATAATGCTTAACTTTTCTCTCGTAATTTTTAGAATGCTTTTTCGACTTGTCCTTTAACACGCCTTCTATCCACGCTAAGAGGCCAAGAGAGCTCCTTTCCCCGCGCAACGGCCTTTTATAGGCCTCCCCTCGCCTCATTCCCCTCTGCCTATTTTTCATCGTAATTTTAAAATCTGACGCATCTTTTCTGGTTCCGACGCTATCCGTCGCCCCCCTCACCGCCTTCCCTTCGCCGCTCAGCAAGGCCAGCTGGTCGCTGACCTGCTGTTTATGTCAGCGAGGGAATTCCGGCGGTGTGACGTCGCTCGTTTTTCATACGAGTTCGATGGCCTAATGCCCGCAAATCTCGGTACGCCTGTACTGAGTCTAATTTTGCAGGTGTTTCTGCGTATCCCTCGGCTCTTTATACCGTTTGACATAATAACGTAGGCTAGAGAGTGTAACTATGTTACAACATTATTAATAGAGGAAAATTTCCAGTCATTGTGATAAAAATGTTATGTATACCTTTGCGTCCAAACTTTTGAATAGTGCAAACAGAAGTTTGATCTCAATTGCAGTTCTTTTATGAATAAAAGAACGTAGAATGACGAAGGATAAGGATACGATGCAGAGGAATACACGTACAATTCATTTCAATCAAGTAATTTAAAACTACAGCCATTAAAATTCTTTTATTATCCGCTTAATAATAAATCAATGATGGTTAGAATTAAAATAACTCTCTCAATCGTTTTTACATCGAATATGATGTAATTATTAATCTAAAAAATAGCATTCCTAGAGAACACATTCAACATTTATTTAACTGTACTGTTGTGCCGCGGAATATTCCACTTCGTATTTCGTATATTCGGGAATATTCCATAGCAAAAAAATATTGAAATTCGTTCAAGACAGGAACCGAAGTCCGATGCCTAATCGTACGATCGACACCAAGAACGCCGACGCAGCATGAGGCGACTCGCTTGGCGATCGACGATAGGCTAACGCTAAAACTGCGAATTAAGGGATTTTCGTGAACACAGTGAGCAACTGCTTTACGAAAATCAGTTCTAAAAGTAGACTCAAAGAGAACGGGTCGGTTCCTCGTCAATTACGCGGAACAACAGAAATATTGTACATTCTTTTATTGACTGTTAAATATACAACGGAAAGTTACCGTTGCCTAAAATAAATACTTCCATCTATATAAATTCGCGTTTTCACCAATTACTCGAGATCTATCTCCTAATCGGCAAACGATCCCAAAAAAGAATAACTTTTTAATATTATACCGAATACCGAATAATCCAATTACGCGATACCGTCATAACATTTGGTGGCAGCGGTGGGATATGTTGAAGTTAAGTGATACGTAATTTATTTGAACTAAAAGTGTTTTGGACAAAGTAAATAACAGTGACTCTGAAGTGTACGACTACGACTCGTGCGAAGGACGCCAGTGTAGTTCGTGAAAATCCGACTAATCTAACGCGAAGACGCGAAGTGCACGTCGGTGTGGTGTGACATCGGTCAACCGTTTAAACTCCCGATTGACGATGTTACGTCAAGTCGCGGAAAAACGCACAAAGTGTTCAACCAAGTGCTCGAGGCAGCTACTTGAGAAGGAGCCGTCGTGCAACTATTGGTGATGCGCCAAGGACGAGCCCAGGAACCAGTAAAGATACGGGTTAACGGCGCCAAGAAGGACGTCCGGACCAACTACAGGAAGAAGCTACAGGACACCAAGTCGACAGCACCCGAGAACATCGCCATGGAGAGGACCATCTACAAGATCATCCTTCTGTAAGTGGCGGTTACACTATACTGATACATATTGCCAAAATAAACCAAAGCCGGTTAGGACGGGTATTTAAAAAATTTAAATACATACATATATTGAAACGTTTTGCGATTTTTACACACTTTTCAGCTTTCGCTGTTACGCGCGTCTTATCAGGAGGTGGCGTGAAATCGCGTAGTTTTTAATTTTGTTTCGAGCGGTTTCTTTCGAGATCGTATGGAAAAGGGAGTTTGCTCGAAACCGGTTCGTGCCCTGGGCTGGATGGAGTGAGAAGTGTCTGTGTTTTTATGGATTTGCGATCAATCTATTTGGTTGTTGTTTTTGTTGTTGTTATTTGTGGGACCTCAGTTTAGGTTTTTGTCGTGTCGCATTAGTCCTTGTGAGACATGCGATTTTGTTACCCTCTCATCATTGGTCCTTTGATTGATTGGGTAATTCTTTCTTTTCTTTATGGTGCTGAAGGCACGGAATTATTTGATGAGGTCCTGATTGATTGTTAGTTCAGACAGGGTAGGAAGGATGTTCGTAGGATGATCTCGTTGTTTGTACGATCTTCACGTTCACTTACAGAATTTTTCCTACAAGCTACGCATGTGGAATTGCTTCCGGTGTGTCTGGGTTTTTTGACTCTATAATTCGTAAAATAATGAGATATCACTTTACGGAGCTTAACACTCAATTTATCTTTTAATTGGTTGTCGCGTTTGCTAAAACGCACTCTTCTAAAACTACGTAAATGGAATAATTTCCCGTCTCGATTCGGGTTTTGATTCCACCATTCGTGAAGTGATTGGATATCACTTGCACGGAGCTTAACACTCAATTTATTTTTTAAATGGGTTGTCACGTTTGCTAAAACGCACTTTTCTAAAACTACGTAA
This sequence comes from Cylloceria caligata, assembly GCA_963942595.1. NCBI lineage: Eukaryota > Metazoa > Arthropoda > Insecta > Hymenoptera > Ichneumonidae > Cylloceria > Cylloceria caligata. The sequence continues at coordinate 28,729,557 of OZ012703.1, forward strand.
ATGGAATAATTTCCAGTCTCAATTCGGGTTTCGATTCTACCATTCGTGAAGTGATTAGATATCACTTGCACGGAGCTTAACACTCAATTTATCTTTTAAATGGGTTGTCGGGTTTGCTAAAACGCACTTTTCTAAAACTACGTAAATGGAATAATTTCCAGTCTCTTCCGGTAGTGAATTTAGTATTCGTGAAGTGACGTAGTGTCGCTTCTACGGAGCTCAACACTCAAATTATCTAAAGAATTTATGCTGTTGTGATTTAAAATTTTTGAAGTTCTAGGATATGGTTGGTCGAATCAGGGGCTTCGCGTGTCTCTATGTGAGGCGTACGGTGTGTGGCCTATCTTTATTTGCTGCCGGCTTAGTCCTCATATGGGGTGTTCCTTGGTACCTTCGTTAGAAGTACTGGTCTGCCTTGTTTTTAATCATTGGACATCTAGCTAGTTGTCATGCTAGGGGGTGTTATTGTTTTGTAGATGCCCGTACGCGTGATCTGCCGTGTAAGGCTACGCTTTTCTGATGGTTGCGCGGTGAGTGTATAGTAGGGACGCGAGTGTAGTGCGAGGGGGGGAGGAGTGTGAATTTACCTACCTATCTCTACTCGTCTTTGTTATTGTTTGGGTCCCTCTCTATAGCTCGCTGTTCGCAACCGATACCGGGTTCGCAGCTTGACCAGCTAGCTCTTCCTATACCCCGGATACTGGAGCCTTTAGTTGCTCTCAATTAAGCCACCTTATTGCGCCTTAGAGGCTTTACAATTAGGTTTTTTTAATTGGTGCAATTGGCCTGGGTATTCGTTCGTCACAGGAGGTAGTTGGTGCTGGCCCTGACGTGGTGCTACCCACGCAGGTACACCCTACGTATCGGTTGCGCGTGGCGCAACAAGCCGGGATGCCACTCCCTAAACCTGGAGACACACGTGCTTCTCCACTCTGCAGAAGACGTGTAGCCACGGCGCTATGCGTGGAGACACGTTAATGCAGAGTGCCCTAACGCTGCGATTGGGGGCGGCCAAGGCGCAATGCAGGGGAGCCCTTTCCTCGCAGTGTATCCTAGATAATTCGTTCAGACAACCGACGGCCAGGACGCGATGCCAGGGAATCTGTAAGTCTGTAGGAGATATTAAAACACCAGTGCATGCTCGTACAGCTCGTACTGCAGAAAATATTGCTGCTGTTCGCGATAGTGTGGCTGAAGAGCCGTCCACCTCAACTCGTCGTCGTGCCCAACAATTGCACCTCTCACGCTCGTCGTTGATGAACATTATGCATAAAGACTTGCATTTACACGCTTATAAGGTGCAATTGACTCAAGAACTAAAGCCTCTTGACCATTCCAAACGTCGTCAATGGTCAGAATGGTGGCAAGAAATGGCAATAGTGGATGATCAATTTTCGAAGAAAATCATCTTCAGTGATGAGGCACATTTTCACCTCAGTGGATTCGTCAATAAGCAGAATTGCCGCATTTGGGCGAATCATAATCCGAGAGTGATTGTCGAAAAACCAATGCACCCACAAAGAGTGACTGTTTGGTGCGGTTTATGGGCTGGCGGCATCATCGGGCCGTATTTTTTCCAAAATGAGGCCGGTCAGGCAGTTACTGTGAATGGTGTTCGCTATCGTGAGATGATAACGATCTTTTCATGGCCCGAATTGGAAGATATGGATGTGGGCGATATGTGGTTTCAACAGGACGGTGCCACTTGCCACACAGCTAACGAAACAATGGCTCTTTTGCGCGACAAATTCAATGGCCGTGTTATCTAACGTGGTGGCGATGTCAATTGGCCGCCAAGATCATGTGATTTGACACCGTTGGACTTCTTTCTTTGGGGTTATTTGAAAGAAAAGGTGTACGTCGATAAGCCAGCAACAATTCAAGAGCTAAAGGATGAGAACGGCATAGAACCTCAATTATGCCTAAGCGTCATCGAAAATTTGGACCATCGGATGGAGGTGTGCCGCCGAGGTCGCGGCGGCCATTTGGCCGATATTTTGTTCCATACATAATTGAACCATACCATATTATCATAATAAAAAGAATTGGCAATAATTTCCTAAATAATTTGTGTTTTATTCAAAATCAACATCGGCCCTTAAAATTTAACCACCCTTTATATATTCCACTAGAGATATTTCTTTTGAGATTTCGTGGGTATATTTAGAGTATTGTTTACCGCGAAATTAGCAACATGCCGGGATTTAGGGGAGCAATACCGAAACGTAGAGGCAATTCGTTAGAAACTACAATGCCCAGCGAGGAGCCGGACCCTGCAGCGAGTTTAGCTGCAGCTGTCGGGGACGTCGTGTACGAAGCGCGCAGGGCCTTATCAGAGCTCTCGCCATCGGGACGAATCCCCGCAGACAGGCAGGAGGCCCTCGCAGGCCGACTGGGCACTGAGTTTGGCGTGAACTCACTGAGGGGCGCGTCTTTTTGCGACCACAGTAGTATCGATAGCGACGACGTGTTTGATATGGCTACCGGCGAAAGAACGCCTGAAATCGTAAACAGGATCGAGCGGGAAATCGAGAACATGCGTACGATAGATCGCGTAGGATTCCCTGCAGCAATCGGTACAGCAGCCCAGTCGGTACCAGCAAGAGTACGCGATCGGTTGGAGGCGGTCGACCGGAGCCACCGAGATATGGAAAGAGCTCGACGCCAGTGCGAAAGACTACAGTGCGAGCATGAACGAGGCCAACGCGAACTCGATCGTGAACTTCGGGAGGCTGAAACACCGTCGGCAAGACGAAACTTGGCCGACACGTTAAACGAGGTAGGCGACGGTTAGGAGGAGAGGGGACGGAGCCCCGTCAGCCTCCCTTACAGCCCCGAGACGCACGAGGTTCGAGGAGTTGTGAACGCCCTCAAATATGCTCAGCCTCAGCCTAGGAATCAAAATGGTGAAAACATTCGACGGGAAGGATTCAAAGGCCTTACCGCTCTTCTTAAAGTCCTGCGAGACGATTTTTCGCAGGGTAGCAGAGGAGGAGCATGATACCCTCCTGGAGTTGACAGTCACGAGTTAGAGGGTGCGGCAGCAAGACAACTGAAGCAAAAAACCATCACTACCATGGCGCAACTCAGGAGCGAGTTGGAAGCGTTGTACGGACAATGGAAGTCCCTAGCCGCGTTGCAGACGGAGTGCAGCTCCCTCCGGCAGGGACAGAATGAGGACATCGCCGCCTACGCGGCAAGAACGGAGAGAATTACCGTAGACATAACCGAAATACTCTGCGAACCGTTAAGAATGGAGGATCAGAAGATCACCGTAGAGAGCGTCACCCGATGAAGTGCTCAGGCTAACTTCGAAAACGGCCTGCACGTCCAGGTGCAAGTGCTGGTGCGTGCGAGAAATTACCAAACGCAGCATAAATATGTGGCAGGGGCCATAGAGATTACCAATATGGTGCAGCCAAAGGGAGGGGCAGGTGGACTATCAAGCCACCCCAGAAGATCCCAAGGCGCGCCATCCCGGCACGGAGAAAACTGTTACACCTGCGGAAAAGCTGGACACATGGCTCGAGACTGTACCCGGAAATCGAAAAGAGTGAGCTTGCCAATACCTAGCGAAATCAAGTCCATACACAACGTCGACATCGTGTGCAATTACTGTCAAAAGAAGGACTGCAGGAAAACGTTGTCACAGAACAAGAGCGAGCCAGCTCAGACGTCACAGCAACCCTGACATCAGAGCGATACAGTGGGCAAGACGGAAAAAACAACAGTAACAGCAGGAACTAGTCGAGCGAAACACCCGCCCGCTGGGAACGATGAGGCTGAACACTCTAACGGCCCAGCAAAGCTCGCCTCTGGATTTCACTAAATCCCGACCTCGCAGGAAGACATGGAAAAACGGCATTTTGCACTCCACAGGGTCATTTCGAGTACAACCGCATGCCATTCGGACTGGAGGACGCGCCACCAACTTTCCAGCGGCTAATGAACTCCGCGGTGGCTGGACTACAGGGAGATAAATACTATGTGTACCTAGATGACATAGTAATCCACGGCAAAACCTTCAAGGAGCACAACGACAGGCTGCGAGAGGTACTGCAGCGGCTAAGAGAAGCCAGATTGGCAGTGCAACCGAGCAAGTGCCAGTTTCTGCGCAAAGAAACGCAGTACCTTGGCCACATCATCTCCGAAGAGGGTGTACGTGCTGATCCGATGAAGCTGGAAGCGGTAAGGGAATTCCCGGTGCCGAGAGACGTAAAAGGAGTACAATCCTTCCTCGCACTTGCTGGTTATTACCGGAAATTCATCAAAGATTTCTCAAAAACCACGAAGCCACACACAGAATTAACCCTGAAAGGGATTAAATACGAGTGGACCGCAGTAAGAGATGCTGCCTTCGAAGGACTGAAGACAGCACTTACCATAGCACCGATACTGAAATATCCCGACTTCACAAAGCCGATTGTTGTAACAACAGATGCCTCAGACAGGGCGCTCGGCGCAATTTTATCGCAAGGCAAGATCGGGGACGATTTGCCCATATGCTACGCGAGCCGCACCATGTCGAAGGCTGAGCTAAATTACACAACGACGGAAAAAGAACTACTCGCCATAGTTTGGGCTCTCGCTCAATTCCGGCCATATATTTATGGTACAACGAGTACCATAAATACAACAACCACGGTAGTCACGGACCACCAACCGCTCACCTGGCTGTTCGCAATAAGGGACCCAGGTTCGAGACTAATGTGGTGGAAAATAAAATTGGCAGAACATGATTTCGACGTCGAATACAAGGCAGGTAAGCGCAACACTAATGCAGATGCGCTGAGCCGTATATTCCTCACTACGAGGGCCCAAGCGAGAGCAGAGAACGAAGTCCGTGGATCGGAAGAGGACGGCACTGCGGGGCAAGTAGGCATAACGAACAAGCGCACAAAGCGGAGGGCCGAAGATACCCCGTATAGCCATCGTAGATCGTCGGAGCGAGAGATCGAGCTCGCCCACGAGAAAGAAAAGGACAGCGTGTGTCCGGGTACGGACAGCCGCACAAAGCGCAGAGCCGAGAATACCACGGGACAGCCCAGCTACGGGGCAGAGCGAGAAGCAGCGCCTGCCCATGCAACAGAGAAGGATAGAGAGATACGCAGTATGCATGCAGGTCGCTTTACTGAACCCCACAGCCCCGCTGAGAAGCCGTGCGGTCGGGGAAGGGGCAGACCACGCAAGCTAGCAACGCAAAGCACTGGTAAGACTGCGAGCATCGCTGACAAAGACAGAGCGAGCCCAGTACAGCATGGCGGACCCGCGAGGCGCGGAAGGCCGCGAAAGGCAAACGTTGCAAGGCCGCTCGAGACAGAGAGCGACCCAACGGCGGAGCTACCAGTGGGCACGCCGAGTGATAAAACTGCGGGCCGAGCACCACACAAGCTTGCTGAGGAAGCGAGGCAAAGCGGGGGCCGCAGCTCGCAAACCTCCAGCAGCACAGAAGAAGACAGCATTATGAAAGATCACAGCGACTGCCGCAGTGGCGTAGCCATTCCCTTCTTCGACGACCGCCTGAAAATTATAAGAGAATACCACGACACCCCCATAGGAGGGCATCAGGGTATCAGGCGTACGTTACATCGGATCCGGACCAAGTACGACTGGCCCGGCATAAGAAGGGATTTGGAAAAGTACATATCGTCCTGCGAATCCTGTCAAAAGAACAAAATCAAGGAAAAGGAACGAGTGCCGATGGTGGTAACGGACACCCCATCGAGGTCATTCGAAAAAGTTGCGGTCGACATCGTAGGACCGCTACCAGAAAGCGCTACCGGGAAAAAATATTAGGTGCGCAACTAAGTTCCCGCTGTTTTTCAAGAGATGGCTCCAGTAGTAAGTGCTGGTCGATTGGGACATAACCAAAACGTCATGAACCAAGCATAGACATATGGTAAACAAACCGCTTTGACACATTACTGATTTTGTTTTTGCGTCATATACTTTTGGTTGTGTGAAAATGTCTAAATTTGTGCCAAATAATCGTCATTTGCGGAAAGTGTTGCTTTTCTTCTTTCATTCGAAGAAAACGGCGGCTGAAGCGCATCGAGAACTCCGAAAAGTTTACGGAGATGCTGCACTAAGTGAAACAACATGCCGTGATTGGTTCCATCGCTTCAAAGACGGTGATTTTGATGTTGACGACCGTTCGCGTGAAGGAAGGCCAAAAACGTTCGAAGACGCTGAATTGAAGGCATTGCTCGATGAGGATCCGTGCCAAACGCAAAAAGAGCTTGCTTCAGCATTAGGAGTTACCCGCCAAGCCATTTTCAATTGCATGCGTTGGGAATGATTAAAAAATAAGGAACTTGGGCTCCTTATGATTTGAAGCCAAGAGACGTTAAGCGTCGTTTTTTCGCCTGTGAACAACTGCTCCAGCGGCAAAAAAAAGAAGGGTTTTCTTCATCGCATCGTTACGGGTGATAAAAAATGCATTAATTACAGCAACCCGAAGAGAACAAAATCATGGGGATTGCCCGGTCATGCTTCTGCGTCGTCGGCTCGGCCGAATATTCACGCTGCGAAGATTTTGCTGTGTATTTGGTGGGACCAGGGCGGTGTTATTTATTATGAGCTGTTGAAACCGAATGAAACCATCACTGGGGAACGGTATCGAACTCAATTGATGCGATTGAGCCGAGCACTGCGCGGAAAAGCGGCCACAATACGAGCAGAGGCACGAAAAAGTGATTCTACAGCATGACATTGCTCGGCCTCACGTTGCCAAACCCGTTAAAACCTATTTAGAAACGCTCAAATGGGAAGTCCTGCCCCACCCGCCATCTTCCCCAGATATTGCGCCGTCCGGTTATTACTTGTTCCGTTCGATGGCATATGGTCTGGCTAATCAGCAGTTCAGCTCATATGAAGACATCTCAAAATAGCTTGATTCGTGGATAGCCTCAAAAGACGAACACTTCTACCGTGACGGTATTTGAGCTCTGCCAGAAAGAGGGGAAAAAGTTGTCGCTAGCGATGGGCAATATTTTGAATGATTCATTTGTAAATATTTTTTCACAATAAAGTTACATTTATTTATATAAAGTTACATACATCACGCAAGGTTGTAGGGTGGATTTTCAGGATTTATTTATTCTTTATTATTTTTTTTTTTTTCGTTTTATTTTTTTTATATATCTATATAATGCGAGCTACACGACCGAGGAAGGGTCGGGGGGAGGGGAGGAGGAGGATCACGCTGTATCCATCGATGGCGGACTTTGGGATCCGATATTGTACGAAAACCGATATCTTACACCTTTCTCGGTTGGGAGATATAGCTGTCCCGCTCGACGTACATCTACCAACGGTACGCGGCTATCCATCGTCAGCTATCAGCTACTTGCAGCGGTCCATCCAGATCATGGGGTCCATCTGCCGGACGAAGCTACTTTCTAACGTACTTGACTACTTTCATTATCGGTGGCTAATTTATGCGTTGTCCAGCTAAGGCGCTAGTCGCGGTCATCGTGCGAGGCAGGTTCCCCCAATTAACCGAATCTAGCGGGTTAAGTGGGGGTCATAGTTGACGAGCACGCGTGCCGAACGGACCTCGGGGCTTTTTCCCGGTGACCGTTGAGCGAATCAGACCAGCGGGTAGTATATCTTTGTCCCGTTCTGCTCTGCAACATCAAGCAATCGAATCTCTGCCACTCGACACGGTACGGGAAGGAAAAGAAAACGAAGGATATACCATTTCGAAGTACCCTCGAGATTTCCCGGATCACGAGAACATCGCTTCGTCATCGTTCCGGTGAGCTCTTCTCCCTTCTACGGTCTTTTGTTAATATTTATCGTACTTTCCGTTTATTATTCTGTTCATGGACTTACGTATTCTGAATTTAACTGAATTTGGTCACCCCTGCGACTCTCGTACACTACGTGCGGAGTATTAATTTGTATCGGGAACTGCGTATCGTGTATCGTGTAGCGGATAAAAACCGGGGAAAAGTCGTTATATTAATCCATTAATGTTGTTAACGGTTAAACCGTGCGCGCGTTAGGCCGTTATCCCGGAGTGTTTGAATTTGTTAATTAGTTATGTGGGATATGAACGGAATAGACCGCGTCGCGGATTTTACCTGGTAATGGACTTAAATTCATGTGATTTAATTTATTTCTTGCCGACTTATTTTATTGCTTGGGACTGCGTGGCGTTAACGCCTTGGTTTTAATTAGGCTGACTTACCGTGATTCAGCATACTTTATTTCTTCCATTTATTTGTTCTTTTTCTTATTATTCGAGCGAACAGTACTTTATTTTTATTTTTTCATAGTTTTGCGTTCGGAAGTAGTGCGAGTTCGGCCGTCGTCCCGTCTATTGTATTTGGTCATGAGGGACTAGTACAGTCGAGAGCGTATCTTACTTTGTTAAACTGTTCGTTGCTTTTATTAGTTCGATTATTATTGTTAGTATTGGTTATTATTATCTTTGTTGCTATTCCGGACGTCAGTCAGTTAATTGCAGGTTTTCTTAATTTCATGTTATATATAATTTGGAGGTTGTGTTAATCATTCTTCGTGCTCGACTGATTAGCCGTTGCTTGCCGGTGATTATCGAGCTAGGGGGTTCGAATTAGTCGAAGCTCGCGTACGTGACCTCTCGACGTCCCGTTCTTATGATTCCTGTGGATGTATGTGGGATTAGCTCGGGATAGGCCGTACCGCGGACTGTGAACAGAGAGGACCTAGCTTTGAGATTTGTCGATGAATATTGTTCGACGCGAAACTTCGAAGCGAGCGAGATAGGCTATACAGCATCTAGGGGTTATGCGAGTGAGAGCGGGCGTCGGCATAAAACATACTGCCGAAATAATTAAAGTCATAGATTGTTAAAAACCAAACTGATTTTACGGGATATTTTATTTATACTTTCCTTTGTTTTATTTTTTTTTGTTATTCTTGTTGAAATATTAATAACCGCTCCGACCAAATAAAGGAGCTGCCCGAGTTGGCTGTTGTAAATCCCGTACCTGCCTGTAGTCTGAATTATTTATTGGTTTTATTTCTTCACTTTATTTAGTTGTTACTGATATTACTTTCATTGATTTTATCTAGGAATTCTGCTTCAGTTATATTATTTATTTGTTTTATTTGTTGACTCTATTTATTGGTTATTGGTTTTATTGTTATGAACTGGTTTTATTTAATGACTGGCTGGATTTTTGACCACCTTGGCAATCCGAACCACCCACTCTGCCTCGAACAGCTGTAGTTAGCCTGGGTTGAGTCTGGCCGAACATCTCGTTATTTTTCCTTCCGGCGCGTAAGTGCCTGGCGCCTATCTCGTAAGAGAAAATAAAAAGGAAGGAAAAATAGCTTGGGCCAGCTATAGGTGACGTGGTGTGTTGAGGAGACAAATTTACGTTACAACATACATACGTTTCAGGACGCCCTTACCAAATACAGTGCAGCGATCTCCCTGCCGAACCAAGAAGCTTCGACAGTAGCAAGGGCGCTCGTTGAAGAATTAATTTGCCGGCACGAAACGCCGGAAACGATACTGTCAGACCAGGGCACCAACTTCCTCAGTGCAACCTTCAAAGAAATGTGTCGACTGCTATGAATTAAGAAAATACAGACAACGGCATACCACCCGGAATCGAATGGCGCCCTGGAAAGGTCGCCCGCACTCTCGCAGAATACCTGAAAAATTTCATAAGCGAGGATCAAGGAAACTGGGACGAGTGGCTGCCGTACGCAATGTTTACGTACAACACCACTCCGCATTCGGGGACCGGACTATCTCCCCACGTGCTGGTCTACGGAAGCGAAGCTGAATTACCGACGGCCGTAAGACAGGAGCCCCGAGGCACCTATGCGTATGACGATTACGTCCACGAGTTACGCGAGCGATTACACACCGCATGGACAACAGCATGCGACAACCTGGAAGGCGCGAAAAGACGGTCAAAGAATACGTATGACCACGACGCACAGGTGCAGAAATACCGCGTCGGTGAACACGTACTCCTCCGTGACGAGACGGTGCGCAGGGGGCGGTCAGCCAAGCAGACCCTGAAGTGGACGGGACCTCACGAAATAGTAAAGAAGAGGTCCCCCGTCAATCACGTAGTCGGGAAGGGACGTAAAACTCAGGCAGTGCACGCAAACCGCCTGAAGCTCTTTATCGAGCACTAATAGGTCAGGAATATATGAAATTATAAAAATTACCTATAGCTAATTAACAGATTAATTAAAGCTAAGATTGAATGTGAGTAAGAACCCCTCAGGGCGCAAGGTGGAAACTTCAATAAACCAAGCAGAGTAGGTAATAACACTATATAATCGAAACAAACAAAAAACATTTTTCGATTAAGCTTATAGTGGTCGACGGCCTTGGAAGCATCAAGACCATCATAGGGAATATGGACGCTGCCGATGCCCAAAAGCTCCACAAAGAGATTGCCAGAATAAAGGCCTCACAGCAGACCCTGCAGGAAGGGTTGAAAAACTAAAAATAAGTGGTAAGGACCACCCTCAGCCTATACCAGGTGTATGCATAAGTTTTTTCCGGTTTAACTAAGAGATTGCGCCAGCGAAAAGTACGCAGCGTATTAATTTGACACATACGTCATTTTGTTCGTCTGACATTAACCTACAAACACACACAACTTGAGTCCGCCAAAAACTAGCGTCTTTGTTTTATCGTTCAGTGATCATGTCGGGTTTGGGCCTCAAAAAGAACATTTGCGGCACGCATTGCTTTTCTTATTTAATCAAAAGAAAAAGGCTGCTGAAAGTCAACGTTTGCTGAAAGAAACATATGGTGAACACGCTCCATCGATTAGAACATGTGAGACATGGTTTCGACAATTTAAAAGTGGTGATTTCAATGTGAATGACAGTGAGCGCTCTGGTAGACCACAAAAATGCGAAGACGAGCAATTGCAGGAGTTATTGGATGATGACCCAACTCAAACTCAACGGCAATTAGCAGAAGCATTACATGTGTCACAAGAAACAATCAGCAGACGTTTACGAGTAATGGGGAAGATCAATAAACTCGGTAAATGGGTCCCACACGATTTGAATGAACGTCAAATAGAAAATCGCAAAGTCACTTGTGAAGTGCTGCTTTAACGCCACGAAAGGAAATCATTTTTGCATCGAATTGTGACGGGTGACGAAAAATGGATTTATTTTGAAAACCCGAAGCGGAAAAAATCGTGGCTTTCACTTGGCGAAGCCGGTCCTTCAACACCAAGGCCAAATCGCTTCGGCAAGAAGACCATGCTCTGTGTCTGGTGGGACCAGAGCGGTATTGTGTATTATGAACTCTTGAAGCCCGGCGAAACCGTTAATACACAACGCTATTGCCAACAAATTATTAATTTAAACCACGCATTAATCGAAAGACGACCGGAATGGGCCAGAAGACATGGCAAAGTGATTTTGTTACACGACAATGCGCCGTCTCACACAGCAAAAGCAGTGAAAGACACCTTGAAATCGCTTGGATGGAACATCCTTCGCCAGACCTGGCGCCATCTGACTATCACCTCTTCGCATCAATGGGGCACGCGCTCCCAGAGCAGCACTTCAGCAATTTCGAGGAAGTTGGAAAATGGCTCGACGAATGGTTTGCCGCAAAAGACAAGCAGTTTTTCTGGCATGGTATTCATAAGTTACCTGAAAGATGGGCGAAATGTGTAGAAGCCGATGGCCAATATTTTGAATAAAACAAAAATTAATTTCCCTTGAAAATTACGTGTTTGTTTTTACCAAAAAACCGGAAAAAACTTATGCATACACCTGGTATAATGAAAGCGCGCATCGTATAAAGGCCAACGAACAGGCCCTGCTGGCCCAGATACAGCGTATCAATCACACACTCAACGACAACCTGTACTATGTAACGAGGCGCCAACACTTGGAAGAGACGCTCAACGCGATAAGTATTGCAGTCGAGGCATTACCACATCTATCGCAACGTAAGCAATGCGGTAGTGCTTGTACGAGAGATGCCGCTGATCGGGCAGCAATAGTACTATGTACAAAAAGTACAGTATACAAAAATACTTTAAAAATTGCAAGGTACCGAACAAATCTTACATTTGCCCGTCGACACACCTACAATGTCGGCTACAAACTACGCACCCTCCGAAGTCCCAAAATACGCGAAAATGGACACAAATAACCGGAATACTGGCATTGGTAGGGGTATGATATTGAGTGTGAGTAAATTATATCCGGCTCGAAGGACCAAAAAATGTATGTTAATGAGTATGAGTACATTATATCCGGCTCGAAGGACCAAAAAATGTATGTTAATGAGTATGAGTACATTATATCCGGCTCGAAGGACAAAAAATGTTATGATAATGAGTGTGAGACTGAGTTTGAGTTTGAAATTATTTTTAATCTGTCGACAGGTAGCAAGTCGATACATTCACACGTAGCATGTCAAGTGACAGATGCGAATAGTAAGATTAAGGATCCTGGTGACAAGTATAAATAATTAAAAGCACTCAGTAATGAACAATAATAAATTCAATGTTTATTTAAATTATATAACAGTGATTGCATAAAAAATACCTGGTGATTATAACAAATATATACTGTGATTTGTCTGGCCTGCGTGTTGATGTACTGTTGGTGAGTAGGTTCTCAGGCCTCTGAGTTGACTTGTTGATTCCGTGTGGTTGATCCTGGTGATACAGTCTGGTTGTAGAGCTCGAGTAAAGCCACACGGCAGGCTGGTGAGTGTCCGGACGCCGATGATCGGTGCGAGGCAGAATGGCGTCTCTGCTGCCAACGAGCGAACCACGCCGCTGACGGTTATGTGAGTGCTGCACTAGTCCTGTTGAGTTGCTGTGATTCGCACTGACACTGAATTTACACACGGGTGATTTGATCAAGAATGTACTACACTATAATAATGAATGCGCGCAAAAGTGAGTGGAACGAATGAATATCTCTGTGAGTTTACGCGGGAACGTGTACTGCGAGCGACTCGAGTGAGAACAATGGCCACATCCGTCGACAACGAGGCAGAGTATCAAGAAGACGGACGTGCGTCACAGCTTGCTTGTGATTCGCTGTCAGCGATGGAAAGCGAGCCTTGTGAGTGGTCTTGCTGATGGGGCCACGCTAACAGCGTTGGCCACTTGAGTGAGCTTCGATCGAGGATGTGAGCAGATGGAAAATATGCATGAGTGCGCGGTCGATAAATCGATATAGCATACCTGCGAGCTATACCATATGACGCGAGGCGTCAGATGATAGTGAGTGTAGCGTGTGCATGAGTTGAGTGTGTGCTTGGTAGACGTGAAAACTGAACAGTAGGCGTATGTGTAGTAACCGCCCGAGCCTTCAGTATCGGAACCATTAGGCGAACGTCGCAGGTCATCCGAATAAAATTACCTTCCGTCGTTCAATTTAAAATTAACGGAAATTGAAGCTCAGGCGCTCCCGACGCAGACCAAGAGGACCATTCCACTACAGAGCGTGCTGCGAGACCCAGCAGAGCTTCAAAAGCTCGGAATTCGAGCCGACCAAATCATGTACAACCTCAATACTGCCGGAGACGGGATGCAACACATCCACAACCTGAGTTTCTACTCACTGGGTGCAGTAGCACCAATAGCTTTGGTTGCCTATGTTCTGTTTAAATGTTACAGGTACCAACGAAACCGAACACCAACAAGGACAAGCGAGGCAACGACCCCGGCAGCAGCTGAGGTAAACATCAACCTCGAGCCGCTCGGATGACAACAGCCAGAGGAGCAACTGCGATCCAAGCTGGCCAGGGTATGCACCCGTCCCCCCAACCGAGAACGACTTGCTCGGCCCGAAAGACGATAAGAAGCAAAAGAAAAACTTCATCGTTAACAAATGAAAAAAAAATAAGAAAATAAAAAATAAATAAATATAGTATTGTTAAAAGTGTATCAAATTGTACAGGTACGAGAAACCAACCAAAGAAAAAAATTTTAGAGAAAAATTTTTCCTTTTAAGGGGGAGGGATGTTGTGCCACGGAATATTCCACTTCGTATTTCGTATATTCGGGAATATTCTATAGCAAAAAAACATTGAAATTCGTTTAAAACAGGAAACGAAGTCCAATGCCCGATCGTACGATCGACACCAAGAACGTCGACGCAGCATGAGGCGACTCGCTTGGCGATCGACGATAGGCTAACGCTAAAATTGCGAATTAAGGGATTTTCGTGACCACAGTTAGCAACTGCTTTACGAAAATCAGTTCTAAAAGTAGACTCAAAGAGAACGGGTTGGTTCCTCGTCAACTATTCGGAACAACAGAATTATTGTACATTCTTTTATTGACTTTTAAATAGACAACGGAAAGTTACCGTTGCCTATAATAAATACTTCTACTTATATAATGTAACGGTATTTTTCTCCCGTTCACATATATTTTTATTTTTCGTGGGGTTTTGGGCTCGACACATAACTAATTAATGTAGACTTCAAGGTGGTTGACAGTGATGCTTTATTTAAGACAAATAATTTATAGCCAAACATCACTTTTTTAATTACAATCATTTAAATTTTCGAGGATCTTCCTTTACATTTGGTATGCAACCGATTATTTCCGCAATTTATTATCTTATTTGTGATGCGCGATTCCTCGGTATTACTCGGGAGTCTGTTATGGTTCGTGGCACAGTTTCACTATACCTATGTTCAATACGCCGCTATATCCATACCGCACCGCTCGCTCTCTCCTCGCACTCACTCCTTTGGTCAAGCGTCTCAGCTCTCTTTATGATTCTTTCGCTCTGACTCTAATGGTGCTCCCTTCTTGCTCTGTGTTGCACGGTATTATCGGATATTTGTCGCACCAAGATTGCGCTTTCTGGTTATGATACTTCGCATTTTCTCTTTTTATAGGGTGTAGGAACCCTATTCACAATTCTTTTGCTCTCACACTTCTTTCGCTCATTCACTCGTACTTATTTATCCTATGTGTTACTGCTACTTATTCTTATTGAATTACAATTATCCTATCTTCTATATTTCTTAATTCTATCTTTTCGGTCTCGAAAATTAGGGAATTCCCTCGATTTTAGTTATTATTATTTCTGCTTATTCGAGCATAAATTCTTGGTATTTCGGGGCTCGAGCTACGGTGACGGGTTGACGCCTCGTCTTGTCGCCTCTCACACACACACACAGCACTACTTGTATAGAGTGTAGAAACTCTATGTACAATTCTTTTCACTTTCTCTCCCGTCTTACTCGCACTCGGTCTCCTTTCTACTTATGTGATTTTTCGTTTCGCAATTCTCTCGTTGGTTTAAAGATCCGATTTATTTATTTCTTTTCCGGAATCTTTTCGCTGAATTCGATGCAACTACACTATACGCTTAACTCTATCCTCTTAATCCTATTTCCTTAAATACTACTCGCAGTCGATGCACTTAATTCCCTATACCTAACTCTATTCCCTTAATCCAAAACTTTTATGAACTACACGCTTAATCGTATTATTTAAACCTAGCCGCCTATTCTATTCACTTAGAGTCTAGTTAGATCTCCAGATTTGACAATTTCCTCACCGTTTCGCTGATGATTATCAATTATCTAGAGATTTCTCGCCTGTCTTTTCCTTATGGCCTCCGAATGCCACTCACTCGTTTTCTTATTTTTGAGCAACCACAGACTCTACAATACGTACTTTTAGAAAGAAACACTGAATTTTCCACTGGTGATTTTAATTTTTCGTAATCGATTTTCACTGTCCTCCAATATTTGTTCAGTGACGCCAAGAAGACAAAAGAGCAGAGAGCTCCGCACTCCCCGCACCGGCCTTTTATAGCCTTCCCCTCGCTCCGCCTAGCCCTACGTCATCATATCGTTCTTAATTCGAATTTCAACGCATTTCCTTCTTTCTGCGGTTCGCCGTTGCCGCGCTTACCGCCTTCCCCTCGCCTCCCGGCAAGGCCGGTTGGTCGCTGACCTGCTGTTTTGGTCAGCGAGGGAATTTCGGAGCGGCAACGGCTCCTGTTTTTATATCGGGGTAATGGCCTATTGCCCGCAAGCATCGGTACTCTTGTACCGAGCCTTTCGCACAGGTGTTTTTCTGCTTCTTCAATATCCCTAATCTATTTTGCCTCCTCGAGCTGTTTGAAATATCGATCGATGCTCGAAACTATATGTTCACCTCGATAGTCATCGCATGAAATCCTGTGCTAGTCCGTGTAACTATGTTACAATAAATTCGCGTTTTCACCAATTACTCGAGATCTATCTCCTAATCTGCAAACAATCCCAAAAAATAATAACGTTTTAATTATATACCGAATTCCGAATAATCCAATTACGCGGTACCGGCATAATAGTACGCATTCCATAATGTATTGTTAAGAACTTATTATCATGTTTACATCATCTCAGCTCAAGGATCCTTTGCCATAAAATATGAAATACCAGGTCTATAAATATGAAACCGGAATTTGCCCATAAATGGCCCTAGCTGTCAATGTAGTTACCGTCAAACACAACAATACAAGTTTCATACAACAGCATAGTAATAGCGTTGAACATGTCGAATTTTGTGCCTGGAAACTACGATTTGCGGACAGCATTGATTTTCTGTTACCAATTGAAGAAAACAGCTGCAGAATCGCATCGAATGCTTGTCGAAGCTTACGGTGAGCATGCTCTTGGTAAATCACAGTGCTTTGAGTGGTTTAAAAAATTAAAAAGTGGCGATTTTGACGTGGGAAACGAAGAACGTGGAAGACCACCGAAAAAATTTGAAAACAGCGAATTGCAAGCATTGTTGGATGAGGATGACGCTCAAACGCAACAACAACTCGCGGATAAATTAAATGTGATACAAGAAGTCGTCTCCATACATTTGAAAGCCATCGGAAAGATCCAGAAGATGGGAAAATGAGTTCCACATGAACTGAATGAAAGACAGCAGGAAAACCGAAAAACCACTTGCGAAATGCTGCTCGCCAGGTACAAAAGAAAGTCATTTCTCCATCGAATTGTGACTGGCGATGAAAAGTGGATATATTTTGAGAATCCTAAGCGTAAAAGATTATGGGTAACTTCAGGCGAACCATTGACATCGACTGCAAGGCCAAATCGCTATGGACGGAAGACAATGCTCTGTGTTTGGTGGGATCAGAAGGGTGTGATCTATTATGAGCTGCTAAAACCTGGCGAAACCGTTAATACTGAACGCTACCGACAACAAATGATCGATTTGAATTAAGCTTTGCGTGAAAAACGACCAGAATATCAAAAAAGGCAACACAAAGTGATTTTGCTTCATGATAATGCACCATCACACACAGCAAAACTGGTCAAGGAAACGATTGAGGCGTTTAGTTGGGAAATACTCTCGCATGCGGCTTACTCGCCAGACTTGGCTCCGTCCGATTACTACTTATTTGCATCGACGGGACACCCACTTGCTGAGCAGCGCTTTACTTCTTACGAAAATGTACGAAAATGGCTCGATGACTGGTTTGCCTCAAAAGAGCAACAGTTTTTTGGCGTGGCGTCCACAAATTGTCAGACAGGTGAGAAAAATGTATAACTAGCGATGGGCAATACTTCGAATAAAATATTTTTTATCATTTTCATACAATAAACGTGTATTTTCTATACAAAAATTCCGGTTTCATATTTATAGACCTGGTATAATAACGATAGATATAATGCCACATTTAATCGGACATACATGATGTCTGAAAAACGAATAAATGTTATCATCAGTATGGCCGTTTGTTCAAATCAATCAACCAATAGAGTTTTATTTGCATAACTTTTACAAAGTTTTTTACAAATCTTATACCTATCCTGCCGTTATTTGCATTTCTTACATTTTCCCACTTTTCATCCATTTCCTTAAACCTATTAGCCTTACATCTACTCAACTCTCGCTAAACTGCCCACTTATTCCTCCACTCTCACTCTCCTTAATTCCACACTCCTTTTCATCCACACTTCTTCAATTTCCCTGACATATGCACATATTTATTTTTGTATTTTTGCCCCTAACATATTCATCACCTCTCCGCAGATCGCCATCTCATCGATCCCTTCCATCCACACTTCCACACGTTTTCCTGTTTTATCCATCACCAACTCTCTGCTTTTCTTACACATCAGTAAATGCTCGAAAGTCTCAACTTGCCCGGCACATATTCTGCACATCCAATCATACTCTTCTTTCTTACCCGCTCTCCCTATATTCCCGCATCTTATTCTAGCCCATACCTCTTTGTCCTTGCCCTTTACATTTTCCTTAGACCAATACTTCCACGGCATATTATCATTTTCCACAATAAATTTATACTTAACATTGTACGTTGATGCTTTTATCTTCTCCTCCTCCTTCTTCAACGTCTCATTCTTTAAGTTTTCTAACCCGATCTTTATTCTTGCTTCAATTTCTCCCACCTCCCTCCTTTCCCATATCATTCTTCTTACATCTTGTATGCCCGTATCTTTTAATACAGCCTTTAGGTCCCTCCCCCACTTTGTCGGCATACGATTTACAATCGCCTTTACTTCCTCCATCAAGCATACTTTTGGCCATCTCTTTTCATTCATTCTGAATATCTCCACTATATATCTTAGTGCTCTTTCTCTTATCAGGTATTTCATTGTAGGCACACCCAGCTCTCGCCTCCATATATAATTTCGTGTGTTTCTTTTTACCCCTAACGCCATCTTACAATATCTACTCTGAATTCTTTCAAAGATGCTTATTTCCCCCAATCCCTAAATTTCCACCCCGTACAAAGCTCCCGCCCTTACTATAGAGCTCAACAAATAAATCCTCTCCTCCATTAAATCTCATCCTGCTCTCCGCCACACACCCCATACTGCATTCATTGCCCTTTGCGCCTTCCTGCAGTCTTTTTCCCGTGCATCTAAATAGAATTTTTACACGTAAACCAATATCTCAAGTATTAAAAATTGTTTACTATCTGCACCTCTTCTCCTTTAAATTTCCAATTCTCTTCATTCTTAATCTTTCCTCCATTTCTAAATATCATTACTTTTGTTTTTTTTTTTTGCATTTACTTCCATCATATTTTCCTCTGCCCAGCTTTCTAAGTCCTTTAGAATACTTTTTAACCCACTTGCCGTCTCTGCAATTGCCACCACATCATCTGCATATTTTATTGCAAAGACTTTTCCATTCCTATTACAACTCGACGTTCATTTTTTCTTTCTCACATATCTTTTAAATCATCTAAATATAAATTAAACAACACAGCGCTCAACGTACATCCCTGCCTTACTCCTCTCTTTGTTCTAGTTATCCGAAATTTTTCAGCAACATGTCCTGAGATTTTCTTTTTCCGTAGTCCTCGTCATCCATTTCCTCTATGACCATCGCTTGTTCCTTTCCAATTTTCGCATTCATGTCTCCCAAGAACACAACTTTATCCCTTTTGCCAGCTTCCTCAAGTATTACATCACTTAAATCCTTTTCAATTTTTCCCATTCCAAAGTTATTATATACTGTTATTATAGATGTAGTTTCTCTTAACTTACGATTGCACAAAATTAACCTAAACTCCCACTCTTTTACATCCCAGCCTCCTTCCCATTCCTTCTTTACTCCTATTGCCTGCCCCTCTTTTGCTCTTCCTTTTTTACCCCTTTTTCTTTGATCGCCGCTTCAAAATTCCAACTGAATTTTGAACTCATACATTGCACTACTTTACACTCATCCTTTTTTTCAACCCAAGTTTCTTGCAAGACCACTATGTCTGCCTTTTTTAAGATATCCCACGCTTCTCCGATTTTAAATATTCCCGCAACATTCCACAATATTACTTTAAACTCTGTTTTTTCCACATCTTTCTCCCCTCTTCCTCCTATCAGTTTCCCGGTCGAATCTTCTCTCTTCTCTCTTCTTTCTTCCTTTTCCTTGCCTTCATTGCTCTCTCCCAATCCGAAAGGGCTGCTGCACATCCCGACCAGATTGCCTCCCCTTCCTTTCATACATTTAAAGCTCGATGTTGCCTCTCCGGTCGTTCCATCTCCACCATCCATCCCCGAATTTTATTCTCATGTAGCTTACTTCCGCCCTTCTTCCAAGCCTCTTTTCGTTCTCCGCAACCTGCCGCAGCCATTTTTGAACGTCTTTTTCTCTTTTAGTCAGGTCATTTTTTATCCAAATGTCCGTCCCCTTCAATTCCCTCTTTCTATTCATCATCTCCACCTTTTCGTTCCAATTCTTATATCTTGCTACCACCAGTCCCCCACTCTTAAACTTCTTCATCGTTTTTCGTCTGATATCTTGCCCACATCTTTCAGCAACCTCGTCCAAAATCCTGTTCTTTGAAATTCCTTTCACCTCCGGAAAATAAATGCTTACGTTGTTTTTCCTGTACCTCTTTTTTTTCTCCTCTTTGAAATGCCGCTCGTTTAGCGGTCTCGGCTTCCTCTCCATTATTTGCCTTAGATTTTTCTCCTCCCTCGGCGCCTTTCCTCTGTCGCCCCTTGCTTTCCCCTGTGTGGCCGTTTGTTATACTACCTATAACTGAAAAAAAAAAATGACAGGTACAGGGATCGAACCAGGATCTCTTAGTTTTCGAGATAGAAAAGAACGCTTCATACCGCTCTACAATACATTCTCTATTGTATATGCATATACTGCAAAAGTAGATTATTGTTCGTACGCCACCCAATATTTGCAGAGGATTACAATGTCATTCTTTTCATTATTATCGGTCAATATACTATCAAAAGATGCATATTCATTTACAATTCCGCTTGCTTTGTAGGATAATTGCATGAATACGAGTGAAAAATACCGACATCTCAAAAGCATTTGAGGGCTCGTGAGTCTGAGCACGTTGGTCGAGAGAGACACACAATCACCCCAAGCGCACACTGTTTGTAGCATAGTAAGAGGGCGGAGCTAACCATGTGGCGGTGCATTTGTACACACCGTGCACACTTATACACGCAGCGCTTGCGGTGATTGGGGTAATCACTAACCGATCACCCCAAAAAAGTCTGCCAAATGCTCCCATAAGGCATGGGCTTCCATGTAAATCTCTGTTCGCTGGCCTAGTATATAAACCACTTCTGATGGGATACGAATTTGGTATGACCATCGCAGAATTAAATCTGGGAAGTGAATGTAACTTTTTTCTTACCTCATCCACTACCGCAACATTCAGACATACTTCATCATTCATCTGCACATCCGTCTTCTCATATTTATAATTTCGTCCGGTATAGGAAGATAGTTTATTGTACATTCTGGTATTCATAAAAATGTATCGCTTTCCTGACGAAAAAAAAGTAACAATGAGTACCAATGCACTGATTCTTCAAAACTTTCCTTATAAATACAGTAAAAGTCTATTTTTTTCGAAGTCTTTAATTATTTCATTCAGTGGGATACATGTAATCTGCTTAATCTATTTTTCACAGCACGGTATATTTAATTAGAATAAAGATTTTTGAATATAGATAGCAGTAAGAAAATGTCAAACTTTTCACATACACATATGAGAACAAATCCAAAGTTTAACCTCAATACTGATTATTGTAATGTGTAAAAAAAAGTGTGGGATGAAATTCCTGGAAATGTGAGAAAAAATTTGGATCACACAGAGTATGATGATGATTCGGACATTGATTCATATAATCAAAGAATCTCAACTGTCTCTGATGATCAATTTGAACAATTTTGTAATACAAACATTCAATCAACAGAAATGAACATGGAGAGAGAACGTTTGCGTAAAGAAAGGATCGCCATCGCAGCGGAGCGAACGGAGATCGAGAAAATGAGATTAGCCTTGAAAGACGAACAAACCTTGGCTGAGGAAATAAAACAATTACGTCGATTGGCTGAAACACAGCAAATAGCCATAGAAAGATTAAATGAGGCCAACGCCGAGCGTCCACCAACGAACAATGAAGGTATGTTTAACAGGCTTATACATGGGTTCAACACAATCAAATTGGACCTTCCGTCCCCTAAGTTTGAGCCAGACATGGGCTGCAATCCCAAAGAATTTTTGGATCGTCTCGAAAAATATTTTGCGGTAAAAAGAGTAGATCCAACTAGTAAATTATTAGTTGCTGAAAATGCCTTAGAAGGGTTTGCAAGGATCTGGTACAATGCCAATGCGGATCAATGGAACGATTATCGAGGTTTTCGTTTATCCTTCTTAGAGGAATTTTACTCAGTTCCTATAAGAGTCAACTTGAAAAATCAATGGATAAATAGAAGATATTCTCCACAATCTGGATCTTTACAGCAGTTCTTTTTAAAACAGCTTACGGAAGCACAATATTTGTCTAGTATGACAGAGCAATATGAAATTAATTATACGATAATACAGCAGTTACCGATACGAATTCGAGAAGCAATCGTCAACACTGACTTTAACGATCGTCATGCCGTATCAAACGCGTTGTCTTTGTTAGATCGTGCGAATGAGGATAGGGAATCGGTCCGGCGGAATAGTAATACTGGAAATCGAGCTTCCCCGAATAATCAGATTAATCAAGGTTCGAGACCGCAGCATTACAACTCACCCAGAAATAGCAATTCCCCAAATCACCACTATCGGGCGGTTGAGAATCAACCCGTACAGAACGCAATACAACCGAACTCTTATCGCGCCTCGACTCCAAACTATGAACTACCAAGGCCTATTGCCCAAATATCAATGGATTCAGAACAATCTTGTCGAGACGCGACTGGAATTGCGCGTTTCACCATACCGCCACGGGTTCTGTTGAGCCAAAATGCTAAAATAAATTCGGAACATCCAATAAACTAGTTATGGGTGCGTTGAATGAAGGTCGTCAAACGAAATCACACCCATATGATATATTTGAGGACCTTAGTGCCGAAGTACTCCAAGAACCGAGTATGAGTATAACCGTTCCGACATTACGGAAATGTCCACAAATAATATTGGATATGTATGAGTTCCCGGTCGCGGCTCTTCTGGATACGGGAAGTCAGGTTACCTGTGTATCGTTAGAATTTTATCATTATTTTAAGAAATATTTCAAGCGAAGTGAGCTACCTGTTACCAATGTTACGGTAACTACGGCGATTGAGCGAAAGCCTACAAGAGTCACCAAGCAATGCCAAATAGAAATTGTTCTTGGGGATCTAAAAATTTCATCGGTGTTTTTAATTATTCCATATTTGACTTCTCCAGCCATTCTAGGAAACGATTGGTTTCGTATTAACCGCGCGGTTATCGACTATAATCACAATATAGTGACGATCGCTGGATATCACGTCCCGAACCAGCTCGTCCACTTAGACAAGCTCGTTGAAGAAGAAATCAGATCCTACAAGAGGGGGTCACATATATCCAAATATTACAGTCGCGCTCGATGTATACCTCGAATGAATTCGCGAGGACCTCAAGCAAGGAGAAGAAGCCTTTTCACCAAATAGAGAAAGGACCTCCCAAAGCCGAAATTCATCTCCCTGAACTCCCAGAACAAGTTTGTGCTGAGCGTCTCATGGAAGTGAGCCTTCCATCTGAATTCCACCGGTGCGACCAAATCATCCCTAGGGGGATAAATACAAAAAGATTAGAGAGTATGAGTCTCACGAAGACAGGTCCACATTCATCGATGCCAAATGAAGACTCCCAGAGGGGGATTAAGATAAGGTCTGCCACAGAAGTATCTCCGACGGGAAGTGAACTGATTGTGAATACACCCGATTTAGAGAAAAGGTTGCAAGATTCGTCCGGAACGAAACTCAGTCGGTTATATACCGTGGGGGAAAATCAGAATTTCTTTGACGACGTTAAGAAGCTCGTCGAAGAGGTGTCCTCAATTTCTGCGGTTGAACGCGATTTGTTGGCCACTACCGTACTCAAATATCAAAGGTTATTTACTCTCAAGGAAACTGGAGCTGGTTCATATCAACATCGAATCAATCTGATCCATCCCAAAACCATAGTTCGTCGATCTTACCCGGTTCCTCTGAGCTTGCGTCCCGAAGTAGAAAAAGAACTCGAACAAATGCTCAGCAATGGAATAATTGAACGTTCCACAAGCCCTTATTGCAGCCGCTTGCGTATAGTACAAAAAAACGGTCGCATAAGAATTTGTTTAGACGCCCGTTTTATCAATCAACTCATAGAATCTGATAATGAATCGCCTCCATTGGTGGAAGAACTAATCCAAAAGTATCATGGGGTTAAACTCATGTCCACGACGGATTTGGCTTACAGATATTAGCAGATCCCCTTGGAAATAACCTCTCGACCGTATACCGCTTTTTTGTACGGTTCGACGTTATACCAATTTTGCCGCATTCCTTTCGGACTTAAAACTGCCGGAAGCGGATTTATTCGAGCGGTAAGCCAAGTCCTTGGTAAAAAGTACCAAGGATTTTTGACATTATACATCGACGATTTATTGATTACCTCAAGATCCTTCAGAGAACATCTGAATCATATCGAATTGATTTTTTCTGAATTACAAGAAGCCAATTTTACCCTTAGGTTAGATAAATCACACTTTTGTCGCACTACCGTCAAATTCCTGGGATGCGAGTTATCGATTGATGGGATAAGACCGGATTCTTCTAAGCTTGAACTAATACGTAATTTCGCTAAACCGAGAAACCGAAAACAACTGCAACAATATCTCGGATTATGCAATTATTACCGCAAATTCTGCATAAGGTACTCTACGTATTTGGACCCTTTTCGATCATTGCTCAGCAATAAAACGTCGTGGCAATGGACGGCATCGCATAGTGAAGCGTTCACCGCCTTAAAAGAAAACTTCGCTAACGCGGTCACCCTGAAACATTTTGGGTTGAATGAACCGTTTAAACTCCAAACTGATGCCTCTAATAAAGGGATTAGCCGAGTACTTTATCAGATGGATGCAGATGAGAATCCACTCATAATATCGCTGGTGAGTCGTTGCCTTAGTGCGGCCGAGCGAAATTATAGTACAACAGAAAAGGAATTGTTGGCTATCGTTTATTCAGTCCTAAAATGCGATCGTTATCTTAACCGCCGCCCTTTTGAAATTATCACCGATCATAAGGGTTTGAGCTTTTTAAATAACACCACATTCCAGTCGCCCCGACTGAAAAGATGGTGCACTACTCTACAACAATACACCTTTGAAGTCTTGCATTGTGCAGGCAAGGACAATCTGGTTGCCGATTTTTTTAGTCGAAACCCCAATGGATGTTTCGAGGAAGAAGAATCCAAATCTTTGACCATTGCGATTCTAATGAATGATATCGACGATTATCTTGTTCTATCGAATGCACCGAATCCTATTAATAAATTAACCGGTCAACTCAGCGAAATCCCTAATCATCTAAAAAGGGAACTACAACGAATGAGTGAATTACAATTGCAAGATGAGCGATTAAACAACCGAATCGCAGAAGTTAAAGCTGGTCGTTTTGCGTCAATGTACCAGTACCAAAATGAATTACTTTACCGTTACCACAACTCGCCCGAGCGATGGCAAGTAGTCGTACCACAAATGTTAACGAATGCCCTCGTGGCTTTTCTCCATACGAATTTAGGACATCCAGGGGTTACGAAAACTCTAGCACATGTTCGTCGTTTCTTCTACTGGGACAAGATGAATCGGGATGTTCATACCTATATCCGTACCTGTGATTTGTGTCAGCGCATAAAACACGTGAACCTCGCGTCGCAAGGAGAATATCAAAGAGTAGAGGCCACCCGAACTGGTCAATTATTGACGGTAGATTTCTATGGCCCCCTTCCGCCCTCTACGGCTGGAGTGCAATATCTTTTCGTGGTATTAGACATGTTTTCGAAATACGTTAAGCTTTATGTCATCAAAAAAGCTACAACTCCTACCGTACTTTCAAAACTATTGCAACATTATATTCCCGAATTGGGCAAACCAAGCGCTATCCTGGCAGATAATGGAACGCAGTTCAGATCACTGAAATGGATAAGGGCACTGCAAAACCAGTCGATAAAGGTAAAGTTCTGCTCCATTCGTCATCCCCAAAGCAACCCCACAGAGAGGGTTATGAGAGAGTTGGGGAGGTTACTTCGAGCCTACTGCGCCGCATCTCATGTCAGTTGGGCCCGATACGTGTCTAGTATCGAAACGCTCTTGAATATCACCACTCACGCTAGTACTGGGTTTACACCCCATGAATTACAATTTGGTCATGCTCCCCATGATGAACTACAGGAGATTTTAAAATTCCCGGCGGGGACGGAAGTGCCCCTGTCCCAGAAAATTCTAGTAGCAAATGAACGGCTTACCCGTTGTTACGAGACCCGGAAAAAGTTTCAAAAGAAAATCTCCCCGATTTCCTATGAGGTGGGAGATCTTGTGTTAATCAGGCAACCCCTACCTTCAAATTCTTCGGACGGAGTGACGGCTAAATTCTTTCACCTTTATGTAGGACCATATTGCATCAACGAGTTTTTAGGGCCCAATGCCTTCCAACTCGTCAATCTAGAGCAGGGGTCTCCAAACTACGGCCCGAGGGCCACATTCGGCCCGCGGACAGATTTTGTCCGGCCCGCGGAGAGCTAGCATACTTGAAAACTCCTTTTAGAGAACATATTTTTTATAGCAAATTAAATTTAGTTTACTGAAGTATTCTAATTTTATGTTGAATAATTATTAATATGACATCTACATTGATATGGTCATGGGCTAACTACCCATAACATTGTTGTAGGCTTATGGTTTTGGCCCTCGGAACTTACTGGAGTAATCAGTATGGCCCTAAGGCTGGAAAGTTTGGAGACCCCTGATCTAGAGGATCCAAAAATTGTAAAAGGAATATATAATCGAATGAACCTACGTAAATATTATACGCCTGTTGAACCGGCCTAAATGTTCTCGCACTAATCTCATTCTTTCAGAACTCTACGTAAATTATTGTTGAATGATAGCCGTATGAAATGCCTGTTAATTATATTATGTACAAAGTCTCAGGAACATTAGATATTATTTAATCTCGGTATTTGCTCGTTGAACAGCGACTTGTGACTATTCCCTGTTCATCGAACAAAGGGGGATAATTGTAGTAGCCTATTTCTTATTCGTATTTCGCGCCCTACTGTCATTTGGCGTGAAGGGTCGCCACTGCTGCTAGAACGTTCGAGAAGCATCTTCGGACTGCCGTGAGCTAGGGGAAGGGAACCCCGAAGAGAGTTAGTCGTTGAGAATCTTCCAACAGAGATACTAGACGGTCTCGGATACTATATTCGTGTGAGTAGAGTCACACGATTCACTAAACGGTGAACGCAATTTAATATGTTGGGATATGGTGATCCCTGACGTCTCACCGAGTTGCCGAGGAATACGAGAGTCTACGTGAACCTTAGCAGAACAATTTCGACGAAGGAAAAATCATCACGACGGACACTGCTCATAAGGAGAAAGAATCATCTCTACTATTGTCGAGTCAAAACGGAAGGATTCCTGTGGAAGGACGCTATACGGTCACCAAAAGGGTATTTGATTCTCTCTAATCGAATATAGGAGGTGAGCTAGATTTATCTTTTCTAACACAAGGAAACCGCCTCAACGGAAAAATTCGAGCTTGTCGGTTGATCTCACATAACCTTCGGTGAATGCAAAAACGCTCAGGAAAGTAAAGTCGTCAGTTCACAGATTCTGGCGAATCTCATAACAAGTTTTTCTATATAATCAGCTCAACGCTTCCTTTTGGTACGCGCTCATTGTCAAGCTGGTTTGTTATGTTCAAGTGACTTACAATACGGTGGATCTACCGGTGAACACATTATAATAATGTAAAACTATTTCTATCGTGAAAGAGAATAATAAGTTTTTTCCGTCACTCGTCGTTACCGAGTTGGTTGTTCTGTGAATCGAGCTAGAGATATTGCGGTGATAACATAATGATATATATCAATACCAAAGAGTATAACGTCGGTATAGAATCATTATTATAAACTATCGATATCTGTCAATCGAAGGGATTCTAATCTGTTAGTCATCCTAATTTCTAACTATCGATATCTGTCGATCGAAGGGATTCTAATCTGTTAGTCATCCTAATTTCTAACTATCGAGCTCTGTCAATATTGGCGAGTCTATGTAATAATAATCGTTATGATGTTATTTTGGTGTTAGGATATTCCCATGAATGTATAACTTTGAATCTCGTCACGGTATATCAGACATTTAAGAAAATAGTTTCTCGGAAAACAATGTGTCGAGAATATGTATGAGTATATTAATCGAATTATATAAGAGGAGCACGTGGACTCCTAAAAGTCTGACAATGAATTGTACCTGCGTACCTCCATGCGAGGAGGCATTTTGATATTTTGCTATATTAATATTTTGCCGGTTTAATATTCTGCAATTTTGCTATACTGTATTTATATACACTAAAGCAATCTGGATGTTTTGACATTTTGGAAATTTGGTCATTGAATATTAGGAAATTGCGTCTACAGGGCGACAATTCCCCTGTGATATGTAAATTTAATGCCATATAGTACATTTGACATGTTCGGTCAAGGCAATATATAGTATGTGATTCATATATTTACTGCAATATCGTGTATGTGATTTGTGATATATTTATTTAATGCAATCTCTGTTATGGGATCTATTTATTGAATGCAATCTCTGTTATGGGATCTATTTATTGAATGCAATCTCTGATATGGGATCTATTTATTGAATGCAATCTCTTGTATGGAATATATTTAGTTAAGGTGATATCTGGTATGCGATATGTTTTATTCTGGTATGTGATACATAGACTTAATGCAACATCTGTACAACCTTGAATTGAGATTTTGCAACATAACCCAAATGTTCAGATAAGGTTCTCTCATAGGAGAAAACCACCAATAGTCAGGTGTCATTCGTGGACCCAAAAATAATAAAGAATAATATTACATGCAACTATAGTCTCTATTTTCATTGATAATAGGGAATATCATCGTGACGTATCTAGCTTGTTGCCCTGCCCGTTCAAAAATAAGCGGGAACAGACAAAAACGTTACAGTGGACTTTTTATAATGTTAAAATAATTAAATAATTAAATATGTCATCAACGAAAGTTCTTATATTCCCAATACCAACGGCAATACGACAGTGACAGGTAATTCACTAATTTACTAAATACAAAATACGTAAACCTATGTCTCGCCGTCGGATGACCACAACTTACCGTTAACCGCGGCAGCACCTCTGTCGGACAGATGCGGTCATTTGTATATCCCATTCAAACGAAGAACCAACAAATTATTCGTGACCTACAAACTATTCTGAATCGATTAAGCCCCCTATGAAGCGGAAATACTTCACTAATTAAATATTTTGTGGCCAACTATTCACGGTCATATGACGGCTCCACGTAGATTACCAAAAGTGTTTTTTGGAGTTTTTTTTAGGGAAACAACGATTAAACAAACGTTGTAATTAACTTATTCGGCACCTACAAACGATTACACATCGAATGACCCCCTGCAGGACGCAGATCGGGTTATAATTTAAAAAATTGAGCCAAATTCACGCTAAATTTTATTTTTCGTTTTTTCAAAGAGGCATTTCCTACAAACGTTTTAATTAATCAAATAATCAACTACAAACGTCAGACAGACGTTTGAAAGAAAAAAAAAACGAAAAATCAAGATTACTGGGCCAATTAAACACAGCTGCTTTAAGAGAAAGCTGGAGTAGATACCTTGGTCGGTAAAAATATACTATATCGTGGTCTACACTATGCATTGTTGATATGATGTCACAGACATCAAAACGGATCGGACGTCGGTTCTTTGAGATTTTCCAAACATTTCAAAATCGTCAAAAAGTCGAGCACTTAACAGAAATGAACGTGGAGTGTATACTGCGTTCACGTAATCTGGGTGCTTACGGCAACAAGAATAGATACAGTCTACACTAACTCACGTTAAGGGTAGGCAAAACCACCATATTCCACCCATGAGTGCGAAAAAGATATAATTCGGATGACGCTCACAGCGGAATAAAGTGAAGCAACTCATCAGTGTAAGTATGGAGGTTTCACTTCCCCTTAAGGTGATGTGGTATACTGGCGGAGCCCCAATCAATGCTCGCATTGATTGAAAGACTAGAGGGAAGGAGTGCTATCGTCGTATTCTAGCGTTCGTAAAAGTGTCCCGCGGCGTTGCGGACGCCAAAAACCGCATGTGCTATATATATACGTATGTTTTGCACATGCGTTGTTATCAGCTGTCACATTAGCTGACAATTCTCATTTCCTTAACCTTAATTCACTTTAGAAATCAATCTTGTGTAGCTATAACAGTGCCTTAAGGTATTTCTACATCCAAGTGATAGTGCAATCACCCAGCTCAATCCGAAAAAAACACCTAAAAATGCCATAACAATTTATATACGTCAAAATAATTTCCATGTACAAGTAGTCAGATGGCTGAGATAATAGCGTGTCAGATTCCTGGATTTTTTTAAACATTAAAATTATTTATTTTTAACTGCAATTATTTATTATGCCTCTTATCTGTAAATTAGTTTGATTATTGATTACATCTATGTTATAATAATCATAACAACCCAAACAAAAATAATA
Source organism: Cylloceria caligata (assembly GCA_963942595.1). Classification (NCBI taxonomy): domain Eukaryota; kingdom Metazoa; phylum Arthropoda; class Insecta; order Hymenoptera; family Ichneumonidae; genus Cylloceria; species Cylloceria caligata. The sequence goes on from OZ012703.1 coordinate 28,760,097, forward strand.
ATTGTTAAAACCAATTAACGTGTATCTATTGATGGTTGACGGTTTTTTTAAAACTGTTTAAATATTCGTTATAAAAATTATCCGTAAATCCTCAATACATTTTGCATAGGTAAACAAAATTTTAAGAACTTTGGAAAAATGTTCATACAATTATTATATTAAAATAATTACTTTTTTATTTAATGTTATATTAAATATTGTGCGTCTGAAATAAGAATTGTGTAAATCTATACTTTATATTACAAAAATATATTTTGTCATGTAATATTAATTTGTTTGATAAAATTTTTTAAACAAAAAAAAATTTGTCGTGTAAAAAAATGATTTATGGTGGACAACTTCAAAGTCAGCATGAGAAAATAGAAGAACGACAATCGAAGTATGTATTTTTATTGTTAAATAAGAAACTACTATTTTACTATTTCTTATTTTATATTCTTTTTTCAGTGCATGGCTTCAGAGAAATCTGTACCTCTAAATTATTATCCAGTCTTCAAACATATTTAGGATATAATTTCAAGGAATTGTATTATTTGTCCGGAAGGTTCGAACATTATGCATATACGAAGAACAGACGTATTGAATGAAAATCCGTGTTTCAGACTGGACACTGATACATATGGTACGACGGGTGCTGGTCTGGGATTTGCTATCGCCGCTGCATTTTATTACAAAGATAGAGCGAGTGATAAAAGAGTAATTTGGGTTGAGGGTGATCGCGCTTTTGAGTGTTCTGTAATGGGGAAAGGAAAAATTCAGATTATATTTGTAATTAAAAAGTAAATTACAAGATACTCCATTCGGCTCTCTCAAAGTTGCCGGCGCAAACCCGTAATATTAAACGCAACCGAGTACGTAAACAAAGTAATCACAAATGATTAAACCACCATGGCGGTCAGTTTCACCCTGTGCACTGACTGTATTACTATATTTTCGGTTCCTAGCTACAATGCAACGCCTACAGGTCGAATTGTCGCAGGACATATTTACGGACGTTTTCTGTACAGTCTTGCCATAAGAAGATAGTACTCCTTTCATCTAGTCTCCGTGAATAAGAGTGTGATATACCGCCATGGGTGATAGTGAGGAAGTGAGAGAAAACGACTAAAAACATGAACACGTTAAATACCGTGCGTGAAAGCACGTCGGTGGAAACTGGCGTTATTGGTTCCTAAGCCTCGTTTGGCCGTCCGCCCGCAAGATGTCGACACATTAGTATTTAACGGGAGCTGGCCCTTGCAGTTTTTTCGTTGCCAAAACGGGCACTGGCTGTGAAGTATCCCGGCTCAAAAAGCCAAACGTCTCAAGATCGCCAAATTCATCGAAACTTGATGTGGTACCTCCTAGTAGGAGTGAGTAACGCCTGAAATAAGATTGTCTGCGGCTGCGGTATAACATACGCGTCGCAAACCGTCAGTGTTTGTTTGTTAAAACGTTGGAAACACGGGCGTGCCTTAGCAGTACATCGAAGGATTGGGTATGCCTATCGTCTAGAGAGGATACCAACACGGGGGCCCCCGCACACAGGATTTTTTAATGTTCATGGATTTGTAACTGTTAACCGCTGAGAGATTCGTGAGTCGCGCCAGTTGCCTCGCTCTTGGCTCTTAACAACTCTTAAAGGTGCTACGATATTTTCCTGATATTCTCTGATATATCGTCAGCGTCGCTTTCGTCGTACCTACGGAAATTCCGTCTTCTTTTTACATGGTGTCGGTGTATTTCGCCGAGCGAAATTAATTCAATGACCATGGACCACGGCATGTGTAACATCGAGATAGGCACCAGCATAAACATCAAAAGGACCGACGGTGAGTGTATTTTATAGTTTTTCGTTGTCTAGACCATTTTGCCATCGTGTTAACATGCCACACATATTGCATCTAATTTTACTTAGTGCATAGAGAGACAAAGCATTTGCCTTTTCTATACATGACGTCGACATTAACCCCTGATTACCATGACTGCCACCGTTGTGAGTTACGCGCTCTCGTGCAAACCGTTCATCGTCCTATTACTTGAATACCATGCCAAGCGAGGACACCAGAGCTTGTCCACGGTTAGGTCGAATGCTCTTGTTACTTTTGTTTCTGGATCTCATGCTGCTGCTATAGGTAGTTACTCGCGCGTGGGTTCTCCAAATGACATGACCGGCTTCAACCGATTTCTTTATTTGTTCCGATTGGCACGCTCGCCCGTCCGCCTTTCTTTTGACATTTGGGAATTTTTCCCATCGCCGTTTATGTACATCACCCTCATTGTATAGGCTGTACGTGGCCTTTGGCTATTCGACTTTCTAGAGCATTTCCAGTTAGAATTACGTGAATTGTTAATTATAATTACACGAATAAGATTGCATTATGTTTTTGACTTGTTTACAGACTATTTCACGTGACATTTATAGTTGGTTACATTTTACGATACAGTAAAACATAGACAATGTCAATACCAATTAACCGAATTACTGGAAGTTAGCCCCTAATATTTGAAAATTTCAGGCTGTGAACATTGTTCTACATTGTTGTAGATTTGTTTTATAATGTTCCACAAAGATAAGTTTTCAAAATAAAACCTATATTAGTAAGGCAAAGAAATACTTTTTTACTCAAGCTCGGCACTTTGGAAAATATAACTTTTGCTGGTTGTAACAGGTCATTCTGGTCTATCATTGTTCCAAAATAACTATGCCGCCAAAAGAGTCTCCAACTTGGATCATAACTAGACTTGTATCAAAAGTTTCAATTTGATAGCTTGAAATTTGCACGTTTGTGTATTTATGTAGCTGAAAATATCAGTGGGCACTAGCGAAGCCGAAGGTTTTCCTTTGGACCGGGAAGCATCGTAACAGCGCTCAAGAGTCAATGACAAATAACAATCTGATCTAAATTCTATCTCATTTTAGTATTAACTGTGTACGACTAAGCGAGTAATCGTCGTAAGACTCGCTCTTGTAATTGTTATTAATTTTCAAAGATTTATCTATGTTGTTTTTCTGTCTCTTGGTTGATAGCAATAAATGATTCATCCAGAATTTTTGTCACAAATAATTCACAGATTTGAATTTTACGACGTTTTAAATTTTGTTAAAAATGTCTGGAGTTGCCATCTAGTCAATGTTTAGCTATCCAGCTAAATAGTTGTTTGCAAATAGAATGTGATGGTTAGGGACATTTGGGATTGAATGTGAGCTCAATCTATAAAGAGGTTCAGATTTTTTAGAATTTTTCAAAAAATAATCGTCGCTCTAACACGTAAACTTTATCCAGGTCAACTCAAATTTTGTAGAGACAAACTAGTTGAGAGGTATAATATACTTCATTTGGTGAAGATCGGTAAAAGGATTAAAGTTTTATAGCAGTTTAAGTTTTTTGATGTATAATGGATTTTACCTCCAAAATATCTGGCAAATCGAGCTATTATTTTACTTTATTATTTTACTTTATTACTTTCTACCATTGACAAAGGTTCCTCATCGAGGATACATACTATCATTTCCTCATTACGCTCTACCTGTATGACATGAAAAACGAATCGGTTTTTAATATTGGGAACTATTTCTTTAATATTTAACATATTGAACATTGCTGATTGTATGTCCAACCAACTTTATTCACTACAAAATTGATATTTTAGTGCAAATCCATAGTAACTTATATTTTATCGTGACTAGGACATTTTCATATGAAAATACAGTTTTATGCCGACATTTTTTTTTTAAATTTAGTTTTTCATTTCGTTTACCAATGAAGCGCATTTTCTAAAATAATTGATTTCAAAATCTGAAAAAATTCACAGTAAGTACTATTAAGTAGTAGTACAATTTAGTCAATTATGAAAAATATCCGAGCAGCTTGAAAAGAAGTGGCTGATTTGACAGAAAATGCCTCATACACCATGTACAACCGATTAAGCGAGTAATCAGAATGACTGACCTCTCGTAATTGCCATTCATATATGTTGCTTGTCTATTTCATGTCCAATAGCAACCTTTCAAGTCCATCTTGTTTTAAATTCACACATTTCGCTATTTACCGTGTAACAATCCATTGAGGGGAAACTCTAAAGCAATAACAAATACAATAGTATACAATCACAAAACGATAGTATTTGTTATTGCTTTTTAGAGTTACCCGCTGAATCGATTGTATACGTTAAATAGTACATTGAGTGTGAATTTAAAACAAAATTCTTTGCTATCGACCACGAGACAGAAAAACAACAAATATATAACACCCGTAAAAAGGTAACAGAGGAAAATTGCGAAAATTACTTTGTACTCCCGACTGCCGAAGGAAAGAAATCTCCTTCCACTGGCATGGCGCGAATATGTCTGCGTTTCGTGTCCAATATTCCTCGAAACGGCTAAAGTTGCTTAACAGAACTTGATACACAGATTCTGTGCATCGTAACCTGTATCTGCGTTCATAGATTGTATATATTAGGGGTAACTTTGGAAAAATAATTATTCTCGGGAAGCAACTTTGCATGTATTGAATTTCAAGATGGCCGTCACTACTACGAAGAAACATTTTATATATCTGTATCTAATGGCGTTTTTGGTTCGATATAACGGTTTACACTCGGTCTATCTATCACACGAGAACAAGAGAGAGACAAATTCCTCTTTTGTCTATTTTCCTGTTTCTGGTGTTCTCGTTTGATGGATATACCGCGTGTAGCCTGGTATGGCCAATCGGAATCCACATCGAACTTCATTGCGCCAACATGTGGAGTGAGAGAAAGAGCATGTGGAACTCTTTATATTTGTATATCGACACAGCATCACAGTATATTAAAATGCTATGAAAAATCATTATTACTTTATAATTTTTAAACTTTGAATCACGTTTTTTTAATGACGCTGAAGCTGGTAGACACAGATGTCTATACTATACTAGATCGCTACAGCGGCGAAAGAGCTGTGTCGGGCGGATCTCCGGTTTCGGCCATGAAACCTTACAAGAAAATGGCCGTTCCCGCCTCTTATCAAATACAGCCTAAGATGTATTAAAATATTTTTATCGTTTCATTGATGTTCTTAACTGAATTGACATTCAACTTTTCAATTTAATATTTAAAGGACACTCACAATGCTCATAAAATAATAAAACATCATTAATTTCGGCTGAGGACGCAAAAAGTTGCAAACTGTTTTGGCCTAATATTAGTATCGTCATGCTGATTAACCAACGCCCAACTATTGGTGAAGTGTTTAATTACATATTGTGCTACCATTATAGCAATTGTTAAGTGATGCAGGCAGCCAATTTTGTGATTGTTGTGAAAATGTAAGCATGAAAAGGAAGTGAAGGAAGTGCATAAATAGATGGATATTATGTTACTTTTATAAAGATTTCTATTATTAATAATTAAAGGATAGGAATAAAACTAAAGTTTTGAATAAAAAATACATTTTATTATAAAAATTGCACACACAGGCACGCACGCACGCACGCACGCACGCACGCACGCACGCACGCACGCACGCACGCACGCACGCACGCACGCACGCACGCACGCACGCACACACACACACACACACACACAGAGAGAGAGAGAGAGAGAGACAGAGAGAGACAGAGAGAAATTTGAACATACATATATTACTGGTACAAAAGATATATAGTCTATGTATTACTAAAAGCATCATTTTCGATCATTTTTGCCGTTTACTGACGGGAATTACAATGTCCTTGGTTAATGTACGACAATATGAATGCATTCGAATCGTTAAGTATTCCCGGCAGATAATATTTATTAACTGGAGGCGATGTGGTGTATCTACACCTATCTCGAATCCAATAGATATCCAATAGGAATCCATTACGGATATATCATCCTTTACGGATATATTAATATAATCGCATAGTAATAATAATAATAATAATAATAATAATAATATTTTTTTAAAGTCCGCACCGGGATTAGATCCGGCGACCCAGCGCTTACGAAGCGGAGACGTTGCCGACTACACTACGCGCCCTTGTTGAATATTATTTAACGCAGAGAGTATATGAACGCTCGGAAATTTTTAATATTTTATATCTCGAAAAAGGCTGAGAAGCGCATCCTATTACTTGCACCTATTGTACCCCTGGGTGCGACCTACCTGTAAAAAAAATTTGGTCCGAATCGGTGTTCCACGTACCTGGAGATCCCCTTGTTAGACTAGTTTTCTGGTAGAATTATATCTGGTAGAGATATAAACGTGCCAAAATAATAGCTAGGCGGGAATACATATTTCCAGTGCGTGTTGCTCAGTTAAAATCCGTTTTTTCGGTATTCTGCGGTTACTGTCGTTTTTTTTTGTTTTCTTTGCGCAAGTTTTGAGATCTACTTAAATTTACCTCAAGCAAACTACTTCTCTTGCCAAGAATATCAATATGTCGTGTAAATATCAGTTTTTGCAAAAATCAACGTTTTGTCCCGATTTTTGTAACTTCGGTATCAGAAATATTCATTTTGTGTTGCGAGAAAGAGGACTGCAAATTTGTATCAGTTTTAAAACGTCCTGGAAATGGTGTCTTATAAAGGTGTAATGATAAATTCAAATCTTACAAAAATGTTCATAAATGATAAAGGTAGCAGTTTTTTAAGCGAAAGCTCATGGATACCAAATTATATTAATTAAACGCATGAATATGCGCGAGGTAAAATCGAGCCACACTTTCTCGTCGTAATGAATAATCGTAGAATAAAAGCGAAAGTAAACGAAACCGTGTAGAGAAAATGTCAAAAGCGAGAATCGCAAAGAAAAAAAGATCATAAAGCAGCATCTATACAGAACGTTAGAAAATGAAATGATATCAACTTCACGTGAATTTCAACCAATTCTTCTATACAACAATCAAGACAATCACGACACAAGTTTTTTTTTAATCGCTTATTTTTCACCTTATTTAGTCTTCGATTGTTATTGCCGAAGAAGGGCTATAGTCTTTACAATTCCACAAGGCTTGCAAAGCGGGTCATTCCTGTGAAAAATAGGGGGATCGATATTGCGAGTTTCCGTTAACTCGAGTCGAATCCGTTGGTAGATAACTCTGATCAAGGGGAAGCCTGGCAAAAGCCATTGACTAGGTGCGTAAGGGGTGTCGAAAAGTTTTAAGGGAGAAAGATGCAAGGCCATTTTTTGTTTCCACAACTGAAAATATTTTACATGTCACACAGTTGCGAAAAATATTGGCCGACAAAGTTCGTCCGAATACCACACTATTTTCGACAACCAATTTTTTTTATGATACTTTATAAAATGTTAAGCATGCAAGTTTTAAATCTAATTCTATATAAATATCTACATTCAAGTAAGCTGACCGGTTAAAAAATTGCATAGCTTCGGACTTATTTGCTGTAGGCAAACATTTTATATCACCTTTCTCGTTGAAAACTTACTAAAGTATCAGAACAAAAAATCTTGATCGCAAGATACGTGGCATCCGGACAATTTGCTCAGTTTTCTACACAGAATATGACATGTTTCACCAGAATTTATGCCCCCCCCCCCCCCGTATGGTTAAAACGAGCGACGTAACTTAGTTCTGTTACTACGACCACTGCTATTGCTATTGTATGAATTGGGGAATTCCGTATTATTACATATCGGAGTGTAGCCAACAACCACAGAGGAATCACGCGGGAGCATGCTGATGTAAAGAAGTATCACGATTGTAGTGGCAGTGGTGGTGGCAAGTCGTCGATGTGCTGAGAATTTCCACGGCTAGACAAGATACGCAACACTAGCATGCGATTAATATAGCTACAAGAGAGTAATTCTCTGAGTGCTCTGTTGCTATTCATTATAGAATAGCAAGATAGCAATGATTCATTCAATTCCGCTGATGATCGAGATTTTGAAGCTTTCCCGATCGGCAAACTCGAAACGAATTGCATTCCCGTTCCTCGTGACCTTAGATGATCCGCGTTGTATAAGACAATCGGTTCGAGTTTAATTTTGGCCAACGTCGCTGAATGAGTCGGAGAGCCAAGAAAGGAGAGGGTTTCTTAACGACCCCTATCAGATACTTAGGTTGCACACATTTGCATGTGACTGACGCGACATCTCCGCTCACCTCGCTGTCCCAGTCCCCTCGGCCTGTCTTAATACGTGTGCGTCACGCTGTTCAATGAGCCTGCGCAAAAAATGATATCGTGGGTGTGCGAGAGCTCCGTTCACAGGCTTCCTCCTGGCGATGCCACCTAGAATAATCGAACTGTCATTTAAAATGTGTGTCATTCATAATGATAAATAATGCAATAAATAATTGCGGTTTTTCATTAATATTTTACGATTTCGGTGCAAAATTAAAGCGTGATTATATGGAAACACTTTAGATAGTTACGTTACATACACATGATAGTAAATACAATATCGACTACAAACCGAAAATGCATCCAAAGAAATATATCAGGAGTACAAATTGAAAATGCGGGATTTTTTTCTATTTTTGAACGTTTATTCTGAAAAAATGGTAACAAATGAATTATTCAAAGTATTGTCCATCGCTAGCCACAACTTTTTCCCATCTTTCTGGCAATTTACGGATACCGTCGCGAAAAAATTCGGCCGGCTTGGCTGCTATCCAGTCATCGACCCATTTTTGGGCTTCTCCGTAAGAATGGAAGCGCTGGTCAGCTAGGCCATGTGTCATCGATCGGAAAAGGTGGTAATCGGAAGGAGCAATATCTGGGCTATACGGCGGGTGGGGTAAGACTTCCCATTTCAGCGTTTGTAGGTATGTTTTGACCGGCGCTGCAACATGTGGCCGAGCGTTGTCATGTTGCAAAATTACTTTGTCGTGTCTTTGCTCGTATTGTGGCCGTTTTTCTTTGAGTGCGCGGCTCAAACGCATCAATTGAGTTCGGTATAGTGCTCCTGTGATGGTTTCGTTCGATTTCAATAGCTCATAATACACCACACCCAGCTGGTCCCACCAAATACAGAGCATGAGCTTGGCGCCGTGAATATTTAGTTTGGCCGTCGATGATGATGCATGGCCGGGGTAACCATATGATTTTTTGCGCTTCGGGTTATCGTAATGGATCCACTTTTCATCACCAGTGACAATGCGATGCAAAAAACCCTTCCGTTTTTGCCGTTCGAGCAGCAGTTCGCATGCAAAAAAACGGCGCTCGACGTCTCTCGGCTTCAGCTCATACGGCACCCAATGTCCTTGCTTTTGGATCATTCCGAGGGCTTTTATACGATGGGAAATGGCTTGTTGTGTCACTCCCAATGAATCTGCGAGCTCTTGTTGAGTTTGACACGAGTCTTCATTGAGTATTGCCTCCAATTCAGCATTCTCAAACTTTTTCACTTGGCCCGGCCGCTCTTTGTCCTCAACGTCAAAATCACCACTTCTAAACCGCACAAACCATCTCTCGCACGTTGAAACCGATGGAACATGACTCGGATAAGCCTCGGAGACCAATCGATGTGCTTCAGCAGCACTTTTCTTCAAATTAAAGAAGTAAATTAAAACTTCCCGCAAATGCTGTTTTGTTGGCACGAAACTCGACATATTGAGAGCTCAAAAAAACTATGAATTTGACACTGCGACAAATTGACACATACTGAAAATTAAAGCTATAAGACGTAGCTTTGACATGAACATAGTCACAGTACTGCCTGATGCGTATAGCGTTAGTAACGCCATCTGTTATCAAACCCGCATTTTCAATTTGTACCCCTGATAGAATAAAATTGAAAAAAAAAACAACACTTTTTCTAAATAGAATGTAATTTTATCGAGTTTCTAGTTTCGAATGTAGTTTTATCTAAGGGTCGCCAAATACTATTACTATACAATATTATTGGGCGACCCTTAGAGCCTTAGGTTTGTCACCTTCCGTTTGTGAGCGAGAGCAACGTATTATTCGAATAAAAATCGAAATTGTTCTGTCAGGATACTGAAATGACCAGAAACTCTTTTTCTCTCTCCCTCTCTCATTCGTACGTGTGTACTGGCTTTCAAAAATTCAAACTCATATATCTCGAGGAGGCCTCCACCGATCTTACTCAGTGTTTGCCTAAAAGTAGGGCATCAGACTCCTTTTTCAATACAATTTTGCATGAATACAACGTGACGCGAATTCAGTTGGTAACAAACCTTTCCGTGCAAACTTTTTTCTGGCTTATTGGGACTTTAAATATAAGAGCAAAGCTTTAGTCGGAGCTCAGCGGATGAATGTAACGTAAAAAAATGTCCACGGAAAGGTTTGTTACTAAGTAGGTTTCGCCACTCCTTAAGATGGCATTATGAATTCTGCCGTATACTTTTAACTTAAAGCAGGCTCAATCCCGATGAACATCGCGTGAGTGCCAGGGAGAGGATGTTAAGCCTCCCTTTAATGGAAAACGCGATGATAAACACTACGTGTGTGTAGGCTCGAAAAACCTAGGAGACTGCAGCGCAAGCCGCCAAGTGTGTTTGCATCGCACATCTCTACTTAGCGCAGTCCGCTTCCTGTAAGGCCAACTAGGTTCAAGCTTAAACATAAAAAAAAATAGATAAGCATTATGAGTTCTTCCTCGAGCAGACAGAAATTTGAAACCTGATCGAAATAATACGGTAATTGATTAAATCGCTTGTCGCATCATCTGTCCAATATTAAACAAGCTAGGCTGACTGCATTAGAATTTCAGCATAAAACCTATGTCATATTTAATGGCTATTTAAGGGCTTCAATAATAATAAGCCGACTTTCTGAGTGCTGACGAAGCTAGGATAATCACTGCCAAAACAGTGTTAAAGGTAATTACCAGACATTTCTGAACCAAACGAACTCATCTCTAAGTGAAGTTCGATTGTAATAAGGAGGGACTTGTTCGAGACGATTACAACGTAATACCGCCCACTTTCGCTATATTTCACCACGTATTTGGAGACAAAAAGGGTCCAAGTAAAAACTAAGGGAGGAAAATGACCCTACTAGAGGGTTAGGTGTATTCATCTCAAACGAGACCCTCATATGGTTATAATCGAACTTCACTTATGGGTAAGTTCATTTGATTCATAATTATATTTCGTGGCTCGTTCTTCGAGATTATCTATTATGCTTGCAATGAACAATAAAGTTATAAAACCTAGCAAACACGTTTGACTTAGGAGACAACACCGCAATGTTTCTCCGCATGACGAGAACTGTGAGTCTTAAAAACATCAGTACTAACGTCAGCCTGTCAAAAAACATCCTTAATCCAGCAGTTTAAGGGCGACGCTGCCTTAAACAGCTTGTGAAAAGTTTATACTGTCATCGAGATCCTTGGTAACTTCTAAGTATCTTAGAATCGCGAAGGCGATACACAAACTTCGTTACTCGTTAAAAAACGGTTGCAACAGCAAAGGCTGATTCTTACCCGGCTTGAAGTCTTGACTCGATCCGGAATGACGATCTCTATTCTAGAGTCAATCACGGCGATATTATTACTCTTAATGAGCGAAAAATTTTATGAGTGCAAACAACATTAAAAACTTCTCGGATAATTATTTAAGCGATAGCGATTCCAAAGAAAATTGCTTTTCAAGATAATTCAGAACTACATCAATATTCGAAGTTGTCGAGTATTTCGGCTTCATTGATTTGAGTCTAAAAACTCATTTAAAGAATTGAGAAATAGTCGCATCGTCAGTGACCTTTAGAACCACTAAGCCCAAAGATACTCTGCTAGAATTTAGCGATCCATAAGAAGATCCAGCTTTAAAAGTGATTATCAGAGATTCCACCATATTTTTCGTACTCGACAAGAAACTCTAACCCTTCTCCGTACAAAATTTCCACCACCTTTTTAGTGGAGCGTTGTATTGTCTCAAGGTCGAATCTGTCCATGTTGGATCGATCTACATGGCGACAATAGAAAATTCACAGACGAGTTAAAAATTGGTAAAGTAAAAGGCGGGAGCGCGTAGAAAAACCAACTTCACCATGAAACTGTGAAAGCATCGATCGCAACGGCATCCGGGTCTTTATGCCACGAACAAAAATGATAAAGACTCTTGTTTATATGAGTCACTAATATAATCAATTTTCAGAGAGCCGAAGTGATAACCGATGGAGTCAAAAACCTCTTTCGAGGCAATATAAAAAGCGATGGCCAAAGGTTTCTCTGCTCACACCATTACTAAATTTGACGAGCTAACTTAGAGAATTTGGAATAAAAATCTCGCAATCATTCAGTCCTGAGTAAAACATTTGAAGGCTAGAAAAATAGCTAAAAGCTCTAAAAAATTAGTCAATTTATCGGTCAGAATTGTTAGTCTAGCGTGATTATTTAATCAGATTAAAAGCCAAAAGAATAGCGTCTTTCTACCAAAGAAGATCATACATTGAGATACTCCGGGATGAACATTTCCTGATTATAATTGTCTTCGCTAATACACGGTGCAATAAACTTTTCTTTTTCCAAATGTTTTGTATAAATCCAACCTTAAACTACATCCGCGTAGGCAGAATAAAAATATTCGATCAGTTGATTTTCCCGTATTATTTCTTATTTTCCTGTACGTTGATTAGCGAAATATCGAATTTCATACCATTGAGTGTCCAAAAACCTATGAATTGAGCCGATCAGACTTGTTTTCTTTTACAAGGTTAGTTCCAAACCCATTGTGGTTGAATCCAAGACAAAAGAGAAGTACTCACATCTTGTACTTGAGAATGAGACTACTCTTTTTTGTGTTAATTACAAATCTCAGATATTAAAAAATATTCATTATTTTTAAATGAACGGCAAAATCAGTTGTCACGGTTATATTGAGCCGTAAATGAAGATGATTTTTAAGACCTAGTGCATTGCATTAGCTGTACTGGACTACTTTACTATACATCGCGATATTCAGCCGTAGGTAAATACCGGGGGGAGCGGGGGTTCGTATCTCGGAAAGGGGTGTTTCGATTTGATCGCACCTAGAGCCGTTCGAGAGCCGTTAAATAAGTTACAAGTAAGTTTTTTTTGTACTTTCCTTCAACATTGTTCTGGTTGTGGTCATCCTAGCTGAATTATCACTTAGAAAGTAGACACGTTTCTACCTTTAGGGGCGGAGCGGAAAAAATATTTTTGGAGCACTTAATTAACCTTTAATTAACCGTTAAATGTCGGGTAGGCTTTATCCAGAGATTCGAATGTGATCATTCTTGCTTCTTTGACATGATAATGTAGACAAATGCACACAGTCTTATAGCACAGCAGGACGAAATATGATACCAAGTAGTAGACAGAATGAAGCCCGCAATTATAGCATTATCACAGACTCGAGTGACTGCTGAAATTGGTGACAATGAAGTGTGTATGCCGGGCTATAGTGTAATCAGCTGTGATGCAGAAAACAGGAATATTTTATACGTAAGATACGATATTAAGTGTGAGCTGATACTGATGAGTAAAATAGAGTCAAACTGTTGGTGTGTTGCATTAGAGTTCAACGATAAACTATAAAGAGGAGTGATAATTGCTGTGTACCATTCATCAAGTACGTCCGATGCTGAAAATCAGGCATATAGAGGATGTAACCGAGTAACTAACAACAAATCGCAAATGTTTAATTATAGGAGATTTTAATGAAGACGTTAGAGTAGACTCGTTCTACAAAAGGAACTACTAATAGGAATGTTGAGCTTGGGGATGAAGCAATATGTTAATCAACCCACCAGAATAACGCAGGATAGCCGAACAACTATAGATCTATTATTTGCTAATATGAACGCCCAATTGCGAGCGGAACATGAACCGAAAATAACGGATCATGCATGGAACAAAGTCAGATTAGGCACGATCAAAGAGGAGAACAAATACAAAGAATATAGAGCAAGGAATTATAGAAAAATGAATGTGAATGCATTTATAATAGCCATGAGAACTACAATATAGGAAAATGAAGATGTAGAATTAAGTCGGAGAGCAAACATGTTTGTTGATAACATAGTAGGTACGCCAGACATGTTCGCTTCTGAAATAATTGTTAAGATTCCAAGGGTATGGGAAGAAAAAAAATGGTTTTCAGATGATACAACGGTAGCAGCAGATACAATGAACGATGCGTAGAGAGAAGCAGTTTAGACTGATACGGAGGATCATTGGCAGCAATTCAAAGTAGAAAGGGATGCTGTAGTTAAATTAATAAGGATAAGGAAGAACGAATATTACGAAAATATTATAGACTGTAATAAGAAAGACGGACGAAAATGAGGAAAACCTTCAAAGAAATAATTAGAGGAGAGCCAATGGTTGGAGGGAAATATATTGGGTCTGAGAAAAAGTTCGTGGCGTTTTTCCCGATAGATGGCATCAATTGCAAATAAGTCAGGAAACACAGATCGCAGCGACACCACGAAACGCTTGTTGGAAAGGTGACACTTCGAGCGTTACTTTGAATGTATAAACATCGATATTGGTGCAGTGGTTGAAAAGTTGTTTGCGTTTGAAAATGGAGAAAAGTAATGAACAATTGCGCTACATTTTGCAATATTATTACGACAAGGAGAAGAAAGCTGCGCAGGCTTGTGAAAAAATCGAGCCATTTCTGAAACGTGTCATAACCGGTGATGAAAAATAGATCACGTACGACAATCGGAAGCGTCAAAGATCGTGGACAAGAGATGGTGAGCCGTCACAAGCGTTCGCGAAGCCAGGATTGACGGTGAAAAAGGTGATGCTGTGTGTGTGGTAGGACTAGAAGGGAATTGTCCACCATGAGCTACTTCCAGTTGGTCAGACGAATGATTCCCAACTCTACTGTGGACAACTTGAGAGATTACGCCAAGCAATTGAAAGAAAACGGCCCAAATTGATTAATAGGAAAGGTGTTGTCTTCCATCATGACAACGCCCGACCACACACTTCTTTGACGACCCGTCAAAAATTGCGAGAGCTTGGTTGGGAAGTTTTGATGCATCCACCGTATAGTCAGTCCAGACATAGAACCCTCTGACTATCACTTATTCCGATATCTGCAGAACTCTCTCAATGGAATTAAGCTGCTTTCAAAAGAAAACCACTTGTTTCAGTTTTTCAACCAGAAACCACAGAAGTTCTTCACCGATGGCATCATAGCTCTACCCGAAAAATAGCGAAACATTGTCGATAATAATGGAGCACATTTGGTTTAAATACATTCATTTTCACACTGTAAGAAAACCAGTTAAATTTTACTAAAAAAACGTCACGAACTTTTTCCCAGGCCCAATATAATAGATTTTGTGATATTCGATGACATGGTGGGAGACAATATCGCTGATAATTTGAATGTGTATTATGTACGAAGTATAAATAACATAGTGAACTCTATAAAGATAGAAACGTCGGGAAGTCCAAATAGAAAAATAATTTAAACGGGAGATTGCATGGAAAATGACAGCATTATGGAAATTGTTTGGAGTATCGAAGTAGAGGACCTAGAAAAGTTGGATATGGGACTCCCGAGGAAGAAAGGCACGGAGGAAGGAATATCAAGTGAAGTACTAAAAATGTCATTTAGTACAACAAAAAAGGAATTCGTTGAAATAATAAATGGATTCCTAAGAGAGGGATTTTTCCCAGAGAGCTGGAAAACGTCCACGATCATACCGATCGCAAAGATAGATAAAGTCAAAAAAGCAAGTCAGATAGGCCAATTAATAAGTTGTCATTGTACAAGAAGGTGCTTGAATTAGTAGTAAAAAGTCAAATTGAAATATACTTAGAATCGAATGAAGTCATAACGTACATCAGTCACGTTTTAGCTAACAAGATTCGTGTGAAACGGTGATTCAATCTGTTGTAGCCGAATGAAAATTAGACATTAGTGAAGGAAAAATGGTAGGAGTAATCTTTATGGACTTGAAACGCGCTTTTGAGACAGTTAAAAGGAAAATATTCATAGACAAACTATACCAATATGGAATTAGAGGAAAGATATTAGAATGGTTTCTATCGTACTTAAAAAATAAAATACAAGTTCGATTCAATGATGAATGGTCTAAAATAATTACTACAGAATACGGGGTGCCACAAGGGTCAAAACTGGGTCCCTTGATTTTTATTATATACCTAAATGATCTAGTGAACGTGTGTCCGGTTGAGTGTGCAATAAAAATGTTTGCTGATGATACGGTAATAAAGGGTGTCCCAGCAAGAGCGCCGGATTAAAATTTGCCGCCATTTTGTTAATACGAGTTATACGGTGATTTTTTTTGACATTTGTCACGTACAGACCACGCGATTTAAGAATATGGAGAAGTATTCAAACCAACAACGTTTAATTATTGTAAAAACACATTAGAAAAATGGTGAAAGTTTTGCGAAAACAGTTCGCCAAATTACGTCAAGTTTTTGGTCGCAATAATGCGCCAAAAGAATCGACAGTGAGGCGTTTAATTACAAAATTTGAGACCAAATTTACGCTGATGGATCAGAAGACCATTTTTCGTCGTCGTCCTTGTCGGTCACTCGAAAGTATAGCCACAGTAACGGAATCCGTGGCCGAGAATCCAGGAACTTCCATTCGGCATCGTGGTCAACAATCCGCATTAATTTGATGATGTTCCAACACCCAATCAGCAAATTCACGGCGCTCCGCATGGTCCCTTGGCTTGATTTCTTGCACCAATTGGACCTTGTACGCGTGCAAATGCAGATCTTTTGCCAAAATTTGTTGCATAGTGCTACTGGAAATGTTTAATTGTTGACCACGATGACGAGACATGGGTTGTCTACAACAATGTTAAGTGCAAATGATCCTGGAGTAGAAAAGATGAACCGGCTCAAAGCACTTCGAAAGCCAATATTCATCAAAAAAAGGTTATGCTATCTGTTTGGTGGGATTTCAAAGCAATCGTTTATTTTGAACTTTTATCGAGCAACAGAATGACCAATTCTGAAGTGTATTGTCATCAGTTAGACAAATAGAATGATTCACTCAAAGAAAAAAGGCCAGAATTGGTCAATAGGAAAGGTATAGTGTTCCAACAAAATAATGCTAGACCACATACAAGTTTGACCACTCGGAAAAAAATTTTAGAGTTTGGATGGGATATACTGCCACCCACCATACTCTCCAAAGCTAGCACCTTCAAATTATCATCTGTTCCGGTCTCTACAAAAACTTTTAGACGGTAAAACGTTTAATTCAAATGAGGAGGTCAAAAGTCACTTAAATCAGTTTTTTGCCAGTAAAGAACAAAAAATTTATGAGCGTGGAATCATGCTACTGCCAGAAAGATGGCAAAAGGTATTGGATTAGAATGGACAATATTGGATTGAATAAAATATTAATTCACTATAAGAAAATCGTCTTTCATTTCTATAAAAAAAAACGAAATTACTTTCCGAACAACCCAATATAATGAATGTATATTTATTTTTGAAGCTGTAAAAAATCAACTACTAAAGGAATGAAAAAAATAGACTGCAAATAGTAGAAACGAGGGGTGGTAGAACAACACGGCAGGCTAGAGATAATACAATTTAGACGAACAAGAAATGCTCAAAAGAATATACCCGGTGTCCCATTTAAATCTTACACCCGATATACTACCTTGATCAAAAAGTTTTAGGACCGGCCACCGTGTGGCGCTGTTAGTCACCCGATTGGAATTTTTTTTTGTTAGGTTACCACATCTATCATTGATACTTCCTTCCAAACTCAGCGCCATAGCTTGACATTTGTAAAACTTACGCTGTACTGAGTACACTTACCTTTTGTGCGTGTTTTCGATTTTTTACAAGTTTGAAAATGGCATCAACTGTGCATCAACGAGTTTGCATTAAATTTTGTGTGAAAAACGGATTTAACGGTCCGCAGATCTTGGAAATGGTAGAGAAGTGTTTCGGAAACGATACTCTTTCGAGATCAAAGTTTTTCGGTGGCACGAACGTTTCAGAAGTGGCCGTGAGTCGGTCGAGGATGACGAACGCAGTGAAACAACGATAAAGTCAAAGAAATGTTGGCCGAAAACCGCATATTGACCATCAGAGAGCTGGCAAAGGACTTGAACATCGCTTATGTTGACATGGATCCAGACATCATCAAGCGAGTGAATGGCGTGCACTAATGAGCCGAGACCGAACAAACCACGTCGTTATCAGTCAAAAAAGAAGGCGATCCTCACAGTTTTCGTGGATTACAACGGTGTTGTGCATTATGAATTCTTGCCAAAAAACAGACAGTCAACAAAGAGTATTATTAGGGCGTTATCAGACGTTTGCGTAAAGCAATTCGCCAAAAAAGACCGGGTTTGTGGGAAAACAACTCGTGGATTTTGCACCACGATAATGCACCGTCGCACAATGCGATCCTGATCCGTGAGTTTTTGACCAAAAACAACACGAATACTATCCAGCAGCCTTCGAATTCACCTGATCTGGCTCCCTGCGACTTTTTCCTGTTCAACAGACTTAAAAAGCCGCTTCGCGGAACGCGTTACAGCACCCGAGAGGATGTCATGAAAAAATCGAAGACGGCTCTGATGGACATACGAGGGTCGATCAATAAATAGGCGGCTTGGTAAAGAAAATGGCATTTTTTTCGACAAAAATCTTTTTATTTCTCAACATAATCTCCTTTTAGCTCGATACACTTATTCCAACGATTTTCCAATTTTTTGATGCCCTCCGAATAATACGATTTCGGAAGGTCCTCAAACTAGGTCTCTGTTTCGGCGATGAGGTCATCTCTGGAACCAAATCTCTTTCCGCCAAGCCATTTTTTCAGGTTTGGAAACAGAAAGTAGTCGGAGGGGGCCAAATCTGGAGAATACGGTAGATGCGAAAGCAATTCGTATTTAAATTTATGAATTTTGGCCATCAGCTATACGTTCTGTTTTATGGTCGACAGTGAGCAAACGCGGCACCCATCTTGCGGATAACTTTTTCATACCCAACTGATCACTCAGGATTGAAATCACTGAGCCATATGTTATGCCTGTGGCCTCAGCAATCTCACGCACTTTTAGTCTCCGATCATTTAACACCATATCGTGGACTTTTTCAATTGTTTCTGGTATGACGACCTCATTTGGACGACCTGGACGTTTATCGTCAACAATGCTCGTACGACCACGTTAAAATTCAGCTGTCCAATATTTAATGGTTGATAACGAAGATGCAAGGTTCGTTTTCTTTTTCAAAAAGAAAAATCGAATCACTGCACGATACTCAATTTTTTCCATTTTTGTAAAAACACAAAAGTCGTTTGTTTTTCGACGCTGTCAAACGCAAACTAAACATCGTAGCGAGCTGAAAGGTATGTTGAGGGGGGGGGGGGGGGGGGTTTGCTCAACAGGTCACCAAATTCGCGTTCCAAAACTTCTAACGATTTGAAAAAATCATTTTCCGTCCAGAAGCGAACTTAAAACTCCCAAAATTCCTTTCCTTCAACGAAATTTTAAAAAGTTACATACCTCCAAATTTAATATGGTGGGCCATGAAAATTCGTCTTGTCCTATTCCTATTCAGTTTACAGAAAATGTTCAACGACACATTCAAAAGAAAAACAATCCAAAGAGCGACAAGCCTTATAAAAATTATTATAATACTGGCGGCTATTCAACTAAAGCTGATTTCAGTTCAACGAAATCGTTGATATGCTTCTCATTTTAGGGAGATTTAGGGGCAATTATTTACGACCCGAAAATTTGTATTGACGCGAATATCCTTATCGTCGTCACCCATCACGGCAAGTAGGGAGTGCCTGTACGCTTCGCACTAGCGCTACAGCACACGACAGGCAATGGACGCTCCCTAGTCGGACGGGCTATGGCATAGATGGTAGTACGTCGATTTATTATTAATAAATTGTAGTCAGCGGGATAAATTGAAATGCGATTTGTTTACCCAAATCTGAAGAATATTCATGCAATATAACAAATGGATGAGATTGTTCGCGCAAAAGTTGTACGTAGTTCTTTGTACGTGCAGTACGTTACATGAGATAAATGAATATTTAAATTTTTGCACCTAAAAAGTACTTCCACACGCATGACCACAGAGACTTGTAGATTCACACATATATTCTGTGGGTCAAAATAATTAAAACTGTATATGGTTTATTCCGGTAACGGTCTTTGTTAATATAAAAAAAAAATTGCAAAGTTTAGGAAAGATATAGGTCTGTAGCTCTTTTTAGCGTATCTGGTACAGACAATCCGAACTCTCGAACGGAGAGTGAAGAAGTTACATGTGTTTCAAAGTAAAAAAAGCATGTTTTGTCGATTTTTTTTTACATTCTATATCAATTATTTTATTGAAATGTTAAGTACATCAAAGAATAATATTTCAACAGTATTTTAAAAAATTTTCATCCAAAAATGTTGAAAATTCAGCCGGCGGGACCTAGTTTCCAGAGACCCCTTTAAAAAAGTGTCCTCGCGGTGGTCACGATAACCCGTGATAGCTTTATCTGAAATTAAAAAACAATATATTTTCTGTTAGTAGACAAGTATAGCTCGTGATTGTAGGAAGGATTTTTTAAAAAATGAAAACAAAAATTTTTGGTACACTTTACACTACGTATAGCCTTGTAAAGTTAGTTGTATTAAAAAAAAATCCTTCGTTCAATCACTAGTCAATGCTATTTTGAAGAAGCGTGCAAAATTTCAACAAGATCGGTTAGATAGATAGTTTGTGCGAAATCGTGCCCATCGACTTCAACAATAATGTTTCGAGAAAAACGCGATTAAAGTTTTAAGTAGAAATAGAACGACAAAATTTTTTTTTTTTAACTTTCATAGAATGATCGATTCCAGCTCCATAAAGTACAGATCCTGCTGCAGCTGCGATGTCCAGGGCATCCTTTTGTTCCTGCCTGAGACGAATCCTTGCGTCTCAAGTACAAGTCTTAGCTTTTTTCTCAGCTATGAGTATACGATGTTCATCCTCTTTTCGCGCGTACACATGGCTATTTCGGCAAAGTCTGATGTCCATCCCGTGCAAAAACAGTAATAGAGCTGAAATCCCTTCGTTGAAAGTACAAGCAGCAATTTCAACTATTTTGAAACCAGCACGAAGTATTTTTGGAGTGATTTTCCAAATTAACTGGTTTAGACTCTCATTATTATTTTGCATAAAGCCACCAACACACCGCTCTAGAAGCACATCTTTGCTAAGGTCCTCTTAAATAGGCTTGATAGCTGACAAAACATCACTTGGTAATGGAGCATAATCGTGTTTGAATGATTATAAGGCATTCATAGCTGAAGCACGCTGCCAAACGCAGCATGGGTCAGGGCCGCTTGGGACCGCTTCCCAAAGGCTCTCTCTCTCTCTCTCTCTCTCTCTCTCTCTCTCTCTCTCTCTCTCTCTCTCTCTCTCTTAGAGTTTTAATCCGATTGACTTAAAAATTTGGGAGTATATTCTAGACATATTGTGCTATTAGATGAAAAAAATTATCATAATTTATCATGATAATATTATCATGATAATTTTTTGAAATTTCCAAACCTCCGTAACCTCTGAAGGCAGGTCGGATAATCCGCCACCGTCGACGTCGCCAAAACGTCATCAATCATTTTGAAGGCCCGCATGAGGCTCGAAACATGGCTATTTTAGTTATGATAGCAATCGATTCTCATTTGAGTGTTCGGGTGATCTCGGAACGACTGGGGTTTCCCATATCCACAGTGCACCGAGTATTGAGTGGTGTAAAACTCCACCTGTATTGGGTACAATTCCACCAAGGCACGCCTAATCCTGATCCGCTGTGAAGGATTGCGTTTTGTCGGTGGGCATTGAGACGTATTGATCGTTTCAGAGACTTTTTTTAGGTTCGTTATCTTCAGTGAAGAATCTACATTCAACAACCGAGGTCAGGTAAATCGATGGAACTTCCGATGTTGGTCTGATCAGAATCCACATTTGGTGAGACAGATCGATCACCAGCATCCGTGGAGTTTGAATGTTTGGTGTGGCATTATTAACGGACAAATGATAGGTCCTTACTTCTTTGAAGGAAGTGTCACCGCTGTCCGCTATCTCGAGTTTCTGCAAAATTAATTGCCTATTTTGCTAGAAGATCTTGATTTAGGTACACGTCAGCAGATGGGGTTTCAGCAAGACGGTGCACCCGCTCACTGGGCTCGTGTTGTTCGAAATCATCTGAACGAAATATTCGGTCGACGGTGAATTGGTCGAGATGGTCCTATCCATTGGCCTCCAAGGTCACATGATTTTTTCTTGTGGGGCTACTTCAAAGACGCTGTTTACCGGCAAGCACCAACAACACAAGAGAATATGAGGGAGCCGATAAGAGCTGCCTACCGTGCAATCCCGGTGAGATGTTCTCCTACGAACACTTGATGGTTTTGAGCGGAGAGTTGCAGGAGAGGCATGTTTAAACATGAATGGTGGAATATTTGAACAACTTTACGAAGGGTTCAGAGTACACTCACAAGGAGGGTTTGGGGTCTAGAAATACTGCGGAAGTGACGAGCTGCAGAAACTTGATCCTTGTGAGTGTTCCACGCGCACGATTACACTTGGGATGTTAAAGACTACCTCCTCGTGGTACATCCTGAATAGCGCTCAAATAGTCAAAAAATAGTGTTCTAACCTAAAAATGATGGACCTTATCAAAAGGTTTTCCTACAAAAGTTGTTAATTTTGACCTGACAAATTTCTTGATGAAAAATGTCATATTTCTATTTTTTTAAACTTGTCGGCCATCTTAACGTTGCCGCTTTGAATTTTGGACCAAAAAATTTTTTTGACCGTCCTTTGATCCCTAAAAGTTTCACTATACTCAATACTTGATCGCAGCAGTATTTTTCGAGATAAATCATGTGTAAGATAAAAATGGGACACTCAGTATGTTACGAAGAAGTGAGAAGTATGCATTGCCAGCTAATGTAGAAGGCTGCGAAAAAATTGAGCAGTTCAAGCAAATGTTCAGGGAATATATTTTGTCAATAGTGAAATAATTGCTATGTAAGTTCATATGTAATATTATGTACAACACAGCTGAAAAAGCTAATAAACATATCTCTCTCTCTCTCTCTCTCTCTCTCTCTCTCTCTCTCTCTCTCTCTCTCTCTCTCTCTCTCTCTCTCGATTTTCTGTCCCTTCAGGTTTCAACTGACTCCTCGATTGGACAGTTTGGGACGCGATTGAGACAGTTAACGATCGTTTTCCGACAAGAAAGCTTCTATTTCGCAATTGAAGCCTTTGAAGTTTAAATTCTTACTCGAAGGTTCCTCTACTGGTTGCTGTTGAACAGTCTTCGTCTTTAAGTTATCACCAACTTTGAAAATAGACTTAACCTCCTTAATTTTGGTTTGAAGATCCGAACCATACAAATATTCTTCCAACCTTGAATTATCCAGCGCAGTACGTAACGGCTTACTTATTCCGAGAGAGGTGAAGGCCCTTTCGCGCTATAGATTTCTTGTAGTGAGTTACAGCTAATAATTTCGCTGCGTCGCAGAGATGTTCACTAATAACATAGTGATTGCTGTACCCAAAGCTGGACCGATCATTTTTTGAGATGGCACAAAGTGTTTTTCTCTCGTAATCGTCACCTCAGACAACGAAGCCCCAATGTTGGGATTAAGCCTTGGTGCGTCTAGGAGACGGTTACCCGACCGCTCATATGCAACCTTTCCATCTTTAAGCAATGTCCTAATGCAAAGAAAACTTCTTTGAGTCATCCTTCTCAGGGTCATCTCCCAGAGGCTTTAAGGTTTCTTTGTCCAACGAAGATACATTCGGCACAACTTTCTGAACTGAAGACACCTCACTTGCTGTAACGCCTGGTGTCTGATTCATCCACGACGCAATTGAAAGTGTTTCCCGATTTATTTTGCTATACTACAGGCAGATTTGGATTTTAGGTAGCAAGAGCTAACGCAGTCACTCACCTGACTTGAAATGCTGGATGTACCTGGAACTGATTGAGGGACCGATTTTTCCGCACTCACATCTTCTTGCCTGTTTTTATTAGAGTCATCCTCTATTCTATGCAATAAGAAAAAACAAAGGGATTAAGGGGGGCATACGAGTTTGGAGCCCGAAAAAAGGCCTTTTTGCGATTTTTTTTCAGAGCCAGGAGACAACCTAGACGAATGGGACTTTTTGCATAATGAAACACCACTTTTGTACTTTACATACAAATTTTAATAGAAGAATAGAATAACAAATTCCCCCTCTTTCAACGTCATAAAGTAAGCCCCTTTCGATTTGTCATTTTTCGCGGTTACAATGATATCTACTTGTCCACTTATCTGAAACACGAAAATCAAACGGCGTTTTAAAGAAGAATGTTATTTGTTGTCGCTGACGCATCCGGATTTTTACAATTCAAATTGTGAACAATATGGTGGACCTTCAAAAATAGGGTATCGATTTTCGACCAAAAATTTCAAGTTTTTTCGTCAAAAATAAAATAGAAAAATTTGTAATTTTAAAAATCAGAATGCGTCAGCGACAAGCGACAATTATAAGCTTTAATTTAAAAAAAAAATGAGGCCGATCGGTTGATCCGTCTTCAAGTTATCATTGTAACCGACTTGAAAAACATGGTTTTGAGAAAAACGCGTTTAAAGCTTCAGAAAGGCGAGACGCATGCCAATACGCTGCCCGACAAAACGCGTTGTAACTTCTGTACTTATTCGAATTTCCAAAAACGGTTTTAGGACAATATTCTTGAAAGTTCAAACTATCGAAAAATGCAAAGAAAAAAAAATCGATTTTTTGAAGCCGTCAAACTCGTATGCCCCCTTAACTGGATGCCTCGTAATATACCGAGTCCTACCAGTTACACTGAGAAGGATCTCCTGAGATTTGATTAGGCAATGACCTCAAAATATAATTAAAACAGTGGGAAAATATCCACTGCAAGGTAAGCATTCTTCCTCGACGATACCTTCTTTGACGAATCCTCCTTCGGCGACTCTTTGTTCTTCTCTTTCTACTGATGCAATACGCATGCCAACCTCGCTTCGAGGTCACGCATCTTTTTTGAAATATCCTGAATATTGTCTTTTCTATTTTCATTAGTCCTATTCTTCCGAACGAGTACACTTCTTAGATTCGCTCATAATTTATAAACTTTAAAATACAAAAGACCATATAGTACAGGGTGCGCCATCTTTTATGTCGATATGTAAACATTGAATAACTTTTTTTAAAAAACCGATTTCCATATATGAGGTATTTTTATGTAATTTGGTCCTTTACAATTTATTTGGACTAGTTTTTGAATACAACATCAATTAAGTGGCCGCCTTTATTGGCGAAAGCAAAATGTGCCCTTTTTGCTGCGTTTTCCATCACTTTTTCGAGCATCTCGGGCGGTATAGCGATGATTTTGGCACGAATGTTTGCCTTGAGCTCGTCAATGGTCTGAGGCTTGTTGGCGAACACTTTGCTTTTCAAATAACCCCACAAAAAGAAGTCCGGTGGGGTCAAATCTAGAGATCTGGGTGGCCAGTCAATGTCGCCATTTGTTGACATCACACATCCAGGGAATTTTCGTTGCAAAAACTGCATTGTTTGATTTGCAGTGTGGCATGGCGCACCGTCTTGTTGAAACCAGTAACCGTCGAGACCTTTTTCACACATTTGTAGGCAGAAACATGAGCCAACATCCACCTATATCGATTCCCATCGACTGTTTCGACTTCTCTGAAGAAAAATGGCCCAATGATGGTTTTGGCGCAAACACCAGCCCAAACAGTAACTTTTTGCTCATACAATGGTGTTTCATGGATCTCGTGTGGATTCTCCGGTCCCCAAATGCGGCAATTTTGCTTGTGAACGGCGCCAGAGAGTGTGAAATAAGCCTCGTCGGTCATCAAAATTTGCTTCCAACAATCAGGTTCAGTGTCAGCCATTCGAGCGACTGTTTGGCCGTATTTCAAGCGATGTGGACGGTCTGTCGGGGATATTCATTGAGTCAATTGCACTTTATACGCAAGCAAATGCAAATCATCCTTCAAAATGCGCCGCAAAGTGGTTCCACTGACGCTAAAATGTTGAGCGCGGTGACGATACGACACATGTGGATTCTCGGCAATACTTTCTCTTGCCGCTTCAACCAGTTTATTGGCACGTCTTGGGCGTTGATGAACGGCACGTGGACGATCTCCCACTGTCTCGTGCTCAACAAAATTCGACACCAAACGACGAATAGTATTGTCAGACGGTGCTTGTTGGCCACTATATTTTCGACGATATGCACGTTGAGTTAACACAACTGAACGACTATTTTCAATGTACAATGTCACTATCACGGCACGTTGTTTCGGTGTGAAGCGATTCATGGTTAAAATTGTACGGAATTGACGTTTCAAAAACATGTCTACTCAAGTAAATCGGTTGATAAATGTCAAAGTTACTCAATGTTTACATACCGACATAAAAGGGTCAATGGCGCAGGGAAGGACATCGACGACCAACAGCAGATGATAGCACGACAGCAGGCTAACAGCACCCCGATAGAATATCGCCATGGAAAGGGTCGTCTTGAAGATCATCATTCTGCGGCGGTTACAATTTTTAATATCACATATCTTACGAAAAGTACCCAGCTTTGCTCAGAATTCCTCATTTGAACGAGCCACCATTGAGATATTGTCAAAATAATTTTTTTCCTGGTTGGTACATCTGTCAGTTGTATACATGTCCCTTTTAAGCGCAATGTGTCAGATCATTTGTGCGTAATAGCTTTGTAAACAAGTCATTGTTTGGTGTACTCTGCGAATTTCGATATGTCGAATTTAATTCAACAAAGAGTATGCCTGACCTTCAATGTTTCTAACAAAATATCATGTGCGGAAGCGTTGAAAAAGTTAACCATAGCTTACGGGGATCCGACAATGTCCAAAACACAAGCATATGAGTGGTACAAAGAGTTTAAAGCGGGCCGTATTATGGTTGACGATTTGCCTCGTTCCGGTCGTCCATCTACCTCTATGACGGACGAAAACATCGAAAAAGTTAAGAAAATTGTGCTCGAAGATCGTCATGTGAACATCACAGTGATAGCAGCCGATCTTGGTGTCTCGTTCGGATCGGTGCAGAGCGTTATGCACGATGTTTTGGGCATGAGACGAGTTCAAGTGCGAGAAACAACTCGTGGTTTCTTTACCACGACAATGTACCGCCTCACACATGTCATCTTGTACGCGACTATTTGAGCAAAAATAACGTTAATACCGTTCTACAAGCTCCGTATTCACCTGACATGGTCCCGTGTGACTTTTTCCTGTTCTCACGACTTGAATTACCACTTCGCGGAAATCGTTTTGAGACGATTGAGGCGATAAATGAGAATTCGCAGAAGGAGCTGAAAGCGATTCCAAAATCGGCTTATGAAAAGTGTTTTAAAAATTGGAAGAAGCGTTGGACTATGAGTATTGCTTACGATGGAGATTACTTTGAAAGGTATAAAATAAATATCGATTAATAATTGAACCGTTTTCGTTTTATTGACAAATTCCGGGTACTTTTTAATCGTAAGGTACAACCTGAAAAATCCAAAGCCAGTTAGGTTGCGCTAGTGCAAAAGGGAAAATTACATGTAAAATTATTTTCGCGGAAATATCGTTGCGAAGTAAAAGTTTCTTGCTAAACATAAAGTAACGACGTTCGCGATAGATACCTCATGCCTTGAAATCGTGACGCGAGACAAATACGGAAACTCGTTAGACTCGACATTGCGTGGCAATGGAGTAGACGTCGCGACCGGCCTAGAACCAGCAATAGGCGATATTACATACAGAACGGGTAGGGCATTGCAGCAATTCTCGCAGACAGGGTGAATTCTCGCTGACAGGCAAGCAGCTATCTCCAACCGTTTCAACGCTCAATTTGGAGTGAATCTGGTTAGGGGTTCGTCGCTTAAGAATTACGCCAATACACTGGGGGACTGAACGAGCGAGATGACCGTTAGAGATCAGAACCTGCTTCAACATATCACTGATTCCATGGTGGACACGGAGATTGAAATCTTGCGAACGATAGACCCCGTAGGTTACCTGAAGGCAACAGGAACGACGACGAGCTCGTTGCCGGAGCGGGTAAGACAGCGCTATGAAGCGTTTGAGAGGAGGCAGCATGCGCTCGAGCAAGAGCCCAGTCTCCTGGAAACAGAAACATCGATGGCCAGAAGGAAGCTGGCTGATACGTTGATTGAGATAGAGGCTGACGGTGTGAACTCATCCGGTCCGTCTGGGAGCGCAATGCAGACTTAAGAGGACGCTGTCCGCTTCGAATATGTTAAACATCAGTCTAGGTATCACAATGATAAAAACGTTCGACGATAGCGACGCAAAAGCATTGCCATTATTTTTAAAGTCGTGCGAGACTATATTCCAAAGGGTAGCAAAAACCAATCACGAGACCCTGCAGGAATTTGTCGCCATGAGCAAACTGGAAAGTGCAGCTGCAGGGCAGCGGCATCACAAAACCTTTGGTTCGATGGCATAAGTTAGGAGTAAGCTAAAGGATCTGTGAGGGCAGCGATAATCTCTGGCTGCTCTACAAATGGAGTTCAGCTCCCTTCGACAAAGTCAGGGAGAGGACGTCAGACAGGTGCAGGTGCTGGTGCGCGCGCGAAACAACCAGACGCTGCACGACTTGGTAGCAGAGACAATAAAATTGCCAACATGATGCGGCCTAAGGCAGGGGTCAGTGGAAGATAGAGCCTCACCAAAAGGTCCCAGGGTGCGCCTCAGGGTGCAGGTAAGATTAATGCACCTATGGAAATGCCGAGCATCTGGTGCGCCACCGTAGATCTGCGAAGCTGACCCCTACATGGACGGGACTATACGCTGTATTAGAAAAGAGTTTCCCTGTCAACTATTCTATCCAGAAGGGATGGAAAAGGCAGATGGTGCATGCCTACCGATTAAAGCTCTTTATTGAGCGTTAACAATAACATTGAATCAGCTTATAACTAGAATAAATAAAGAGAAGAAGCTTCGCAGAGTATAAAGCCGAGAGCTTCATAAAAAAGAGGTTTCATCCTTGAAGAATTAGTATGTAATTAAGGGAAAAGCCCTTTAGGCGACAATACAACAGCATCGCATGACTATTTACGCAGACCGCAGTCCCACAAGTGACGCAACGACAAGTGGGTCCTACGCAAAACAAGCGGCGGAGACCCACAAAGTCGAGGGACGACTCGAGGTCGTCGCTGACCCAAGCCCCATAAATTGTCCACCGCTTCGCGGCAGCTCTCCCGGCGGCGACGAATAGCAAACGCTTCAAGGACGGCTAATACTCAATCTGCGCGGTGGTGGCATCCCTGACGAGGAATGATCAAAGACTCATGCAACAATGGGAAGATACGACGAAATTAAATGGCTCGCGGATAAAACCGACTAATCACGAGAAGTAACAAGGAGAAGAGAACTTACCGCCCGAGCAACAACTTGTGGAGTTAGCTCCTTTCCTCGGTAAATCACCACCCCGTGGATTAAGCGTTGCATGGCTGACGGTGGTGATCGTAAGAATGAGCCCCGGAAGCTTCGTCGCGAGATCCTTACCAAGAGTTGAAGTAGGGAGAGATTGAGCTGAATAAGGAGTCCCACCGGAGAACAACCTCCAGCACCTCCAGTCTTATAATTTCAGGATGATTGGTGCAATTCTACGCATGATAAACCCCACCAAAAGTACAGTGTAACGGTAAATTTTATCGTTAACATTAATTGTGTCTTCTGAGGGGAAGAATTCGGTCTCGAACACGGGGATAATTAATTTAGACTTCTAGGTAGGCAAAAGTAGGGTTTATTTAACAAGTTAATCTGGTGAATATAGGTGTTCGGTTTATTGGCACCGTTTGCTAGTACATTGCATTTCCAATCCGTTGATTCCTGCGATTATTCTACGATTCATTCGTATTTCTCGTTACACGTAGCTCCTCGATACACCGGGCTACGTAGCCTGTTATTTGTATTATTCGTCACTAGCGTGCCTGTCACCCAATATACACGCTCGAGCCACGCACGTGAATTTACTTTTAAAGGAGTTGTGTCTCTGTTATGCTGATAATACTCTCTATTGACCGGTTGTTTTGCTTGCTTCCTATACGCTTTAAAACTACTTGCTTATATAATACTCGCTTAAATTCTACTTGCTTAAATACTATTCGCTTAAATACTGCTCACTTAAATACTACTCTATCTACAGGATGCGCCATCTTTTATGTCGGTTTGTAAACATTGAATAACTTTGACATTTATCGACCGATTGACTTGAGTAGACATGTTTTTGAAACGTCAATTCAGTACAATTTTAACCATGAATGGCTTCACACCGAAACAACGCGCCGAAATAGTGACACTGTACATTAAAAATAGTCGTTCAGTTGTGTTAACTCAACGTGCATATCGTCGAAAATATCGTGACTAACAAGCCCCGTCTGACAACACTATTCGTCGTTCGGTGTCAAATTTTGTTGAGCACGGGACAGTGGAAGATCGTGCACGTGCCGTTCATCAACGCCCAAGACGTGCCAATGAACTGGTTGAAGCGGTAAGAGAGAGTGTTGCTGAGAACCCACATGTGTCGTATCGTCACCGCGCTTAGCATTTTGGTGTCGGTGGTCCTTACAAGCATATTTTCTCGATCTCTACGACGAGTTCTCCGCAGCTCTTACGCGGTATTCGTCGATTTCGTGGCAAAAATTGTAAGTGTCGTAGCCGTACTTTGATCGTAACACTGTCATTACTTCAAGATGTCCTTTGAAACGCTCATTAAAAAGTATAGCCGCTATGTCGAGATTCTTCTTACCGCTAGAAATTTACTTGGGACCTATGCACACACACACACATACTTCTACTTACACTTCGGTTGTCAAAGACTTTACCTTCTCGTGGGACATTCTGGATAGCGTTAAAGTAGTAAAAAATGGTGTTCTAATCTAAAAATTATGGACTTTATCAAAGAATTTTTCCTACAATAGTTGTTGGTTTTGACCTAACAAATTTGTTCTGAAAAAAGTCATGTTTCCATTTGAAAAAAACATGACGGTCATCTTAACGTCGCTATTTTTTATTTTGATTTGAAAAAAATTTCAAGCCCCCCTTTCAATCCTAAAAGTTTCATTATGCTCTATACTTGATCGGAGCAGTATTTTCCGAGATAAATCGGGTGTAAGATTACAATGGAACACCCGATAGAATGCATAGCGTGTAAGGTATAAATCTTCGGAACGCCGTAACATCTCAAGAACTGCGGCCACTTCCATTTTACCCACCGATCCGCTATCCCACTTTCGTATTCGGCTGTATCGCGCATCCTGTCCCATTGCTCGCAAAATTTGGAGTTCTTTGATTTGACAAGGACGTCCAGCACCTCCCCAGTGTGCCATCCGATCAAAGTAGTAAATCCGAACACCGAGGAGAAACCTCTTTTCCGTCACGACGCATCACTTGAAACCGCGAGGCCCGTCGATTGCCCTTGGCTGGCTACAATACTCTTTTATTCTTCAGCTGCTTGTTTACTTGATATTGTTCCCACGGCATTTGCGGCTGTGGCTGTCAGCTTCATAATAATATCATATGTGCTTTGGTAGATAGACTTAGGCGAACTCGTTAGAGCACAAAACTTTGAATTACCATAATGCCTTATTCCAAGTAAACGCATCGCAAAGATCAGACGTCTATTTATATGATATACATTTTCGATATACGGACTTTTGTTAATGTGAGTTTCTCTGCATGTGCCGCACGAAACAACGATCTTGAAACCACGTCCTCTCTTGCATTTTCTGTAAAGCTCACACTATTACCACACTCTTTGCCCCCAAGAATTTGAGCGAGGACCATATATATCGTAATACCAAGTGTATAAGTATGAAATGTGGATTTCAGACAACAGATGGCGCACGAATGCAGTTTGTGCTATAAAGATTTGACACTGCGCCATTTTGTTGTGTCATCAACAAGTGTCAGGCGCGCACGAGTGATAAATTGGAAAAATGTGTGCATAGTGTTGTGTTGTTGTGTTCAATATGTCGAAATTTATACCGAACAAAGAGCATTTGCAGACAGCATTAATTTGTTGTTTTCATTTGAAAAAAACTGCTGCTGAATCATACCGATTACTTCAAGAAGCTTATGGTGAATATGCTCCATCGCAAGATACGTGAGAACGATGTTTCGGTGTTTCAAAAGTGGTGACTTCCATGTTGCAGACAAGGAACGTGAAAAGCCGCCAAAAAAATACGAAGATGTGGAATTGCAAGCATTGTTGGACGAGGATGATTCGCAAACACAAAAACAACTCGCCGAGCAATTGGGCGTTAGTTAACAAGCTGTTTCCAATCGGCTACGAGAGATGGGACAGATTCAGAAGACCGGTAGATGGGTACCACATGAGTTGAACGACAGGCAAATGAAAAAGCGTAAAAACACATGTGACATTTTGCTCGCTCGGTACAAAAGGAAGTCATTTTGCATCGTATAGTTACAGGGGATAAAAAGTGGATTTATTTTAAGAATCTCAAGCGTAAAAAATCATGGGTAGACCCAGGCCCACCATCCACATCGACCTTAAAACCGAATCGCTTTGTCAGAAAGACGATGCTCTGTGTTTGGTGGGACCAGAGAGGCGTGGTCTATTATGAGCTGTTAAAACCTGGGGAAACAGTTAATACTAAACGTTACCAACAACAATTGACCGATTTGAACCGTTCGCTGCTTGAAAAAAGGCCAGAATACCGAAAGAGACAACACAAAGTCATTTTTCTTCATGACAATGCTCCATCACATACGGCAAAACCGGTTCGCGACACGTTGGAAGCACTCAGCTGGGAAGTTCTACCCCATGCGGCTTACTCACCAGACTTGGCTCCTTCCGATTACCACTTATTTGCATCGATGGATCACGCACTTGCTGAGCAGCGCTTTGGTTCGTACGAAGATGTGAAAAAATGGGTCGATGGTTTCGCAACAAAAGGGGAAGATTTTTACTGGCGTGGTATTCACAAATTGCCCGACAGATGGGAAAAATGTGTAACAAGCGGTCGAGCATACTTTGAATAAAGCACTTTTTATCATTCTTCCGAATTTAACATGTTTTCTTAGAAAAAAATCCGCATTTCATACTTGTACACGTGGTAAACTTTATGAATCGATACCCAAATGCAGCGTCGACTTCGATATTTATTTTCTATTTGACGTCGTACCCGAGCCCCCTGTTTTTCCTTTTTACCTTGATACAACGCACCACTCATTTTTCAACACTTTCTACACAAATTAGTCACTTGATAAATGCACAACAAATAAAAATAGTCGGAAAAATATGAAGCAAAGTAAAACACGTGTGCATGTGTGTTCAGCAACCATTACAGCTGTCTACATAACTGTAGTTGGAAAACATGCCTATATTTTAGACGAGTATGGGTGAACTAACGCCATCTATACTTTATAGAAGTAAACATAAACGCTGTGACATCTTATCCTAGTACCGACTGGACTAAACGATTCCGAATTACTACTTGCACCGTCGAGGCTGTTCCGTGCGTTTCGGAGCGCTCGAAGGCGCTCCTATATTATAATTCCTCAAAAAATGCCGCTTATATCCCGCGAATATACAAATTCCTTTTGTATATTATTCTTGGGATGTTCATGCATCATATAAGCTAATAAAAATACGGTTAAAAATTTTTTTTTCAATTTTCAAATAAAACAGAAGACTACGGAATAGTCGACGGTGAAAATCGAAATTGTTTCCTTTTGAGGGAGGAGTAATGTTGAGACACGGAATTTTCCATTTCGTATTGGATTTCGCTCAAGGCAGGAAAAAAATTCCAATGCGCTATCGCCCGATCACCACCGAGGCCGCCAAAGAATGCTGAAATAGCATAAGGCGACTCGCCTGGCGAACGACGATAAGTTAATGAAAAAATTGCAATGCAATGATTGTCGGCAAACGCAGTTAGCAACTGTATTCACGAAAATCAGTCTTTAAGTAAAATTCAGATTGAGAGGTTGGTTCCTTGTCGGAAGACTCGAAACTTGAACATTTCAAATTATTAGCTATTGTAATTGTATCGAGATGTAATAATTGAGCGGATTGCCGTTAATTATTATAAATGTCAATCTCTTGATTTTTCCTACAAATTCTCGTTTGTTTTTTTTTTTTTTTTTTTTTATAAATATTCATCAGGGTTAATTTTACGTAAATACGCTGTTTACAAATGTCTAGCTTGGTAAAATAATATTAAAAAGTGGGATTGATCATCCTCGTCGACGGCTTACTCACATAACCACATGTTAAAAGTACACAACATCAAAACCGTATATTTTTGCTTCTGGACGGGGTCAACCTATGTGAAATTTATCTCCAATGTACAGTGAAACCTGTGTTCTGCAACATGTGTTTTCCCCGAACAAAAATCATGAATACCACCTAATGTTCCATGCTCCATAAAGGTTAACATGATCCACCATATGGTTTGTAAGAAATTAATAACTAAAATTCGAATTTTTGTGTTCGAGCGTCCGTAACGGAACGGGGATGATTGTCGATAAACTAAAAAACTAAAAATGGACTAATACACAATATGCACATTTTTTACTTGATATAGACGTACGTGCAATCTTTATTTTAGTGTCGTCTTTCTGGAAATCTTGCAAATCTCGCTCCATTGCCGCCTTTATGTATCTTGCGCATAGTCATTTGATAGTCATCTTTGCAAAATTGTTGTAAGCGCAGCTGAATTGTCACGTTTTCCCTTTTCAAGGTAAAAGATGTAAATTATGCCGCGTGTATCCGAAAAAACTATAGCCATAACCTTGTTGGCCGATAAGGTAACCTTAGCCTTTATTCGGTACCGATTCACCACAAGAAGTCTACTATTTCGACTCTTCCTTAGTCTCTGGTGTACTGTAATGGATCCGTGTTTCTTCCACAGTTATAACTCGACGCTAAAAGTCCTTCGGATTGCGCTTTAACTTCGCCAAACATTCCATCGAAGCTGTCACACATGTGCGTTTATGGTCAATTGTAAACAATCGCGGCACCCATATTGCGGAAAACTTTCTCATATCCAAATGATCTTTCAAAATGTTCTGTACCCGTTCGATTGAGAACCCGACAGCCTCAGCAATCTCACGCACTTTCAATTTCCGATCATTCATTACCGCATCGTGGATTTTCTCAATAATTTCTGACATGGTGACCTCATTTGGACGACCTGGACGTTCTTCATCAGAAATGCTTGTACGGACCCGTTTAAATTCAGCTGCCCAATATTTTATTGTTGTAACTGGAGGTGCAAAGTCCCCATAAACTTCGCTTAATTCCACTTTTATTTTATCATTCGTTTTCTTTCTTTCTTTCTAAATTATGGTAAAGTGTTTTTGGGTAGAAAAATAAATGGGAGAGCCGTCCGGCACGCGCAGTGCGAGGCAGATAGTGTTAGAGAAGTCCGCTGTACGGAATCCCGAGCATGCCGGAACAGTACCTGAAAATTCAACTTCACTCGGGCTAGCTCAAAATTTGACGGTAAATTGCTTAAATAAGAGCAATGTTAAATACCTAAAATTGCGTTGTCAATATCTCTGCAACTAAATAGTGAATCTATTTCCAATTTCGCAACTCCTAACTACATTATTAACTTAATTATCTACTAACCTATACTTTTCTATTAATCTAAATATCTACTTTCTACTTATTAGTTATCTATTAGCTTAATTATCTACATCGTATTTTATATTCACCCTGCATAACTGAAATGCTGGCGCGCTCCACCCGCCTTAAGTGCTCATATAATAATCTTTCCTCTTAACCCCTAATACTAGAAACGTGTGGACTTTCTAACTGTCGATGACCACAGCCAAAATAGCGTTGCAGGTAAGTGCAAAAAAAAATGCAACTAGATTCAATCGAATCGAAACACCGCGCCCCAACATACATACCCCCTGGGATCTATATACCTATTGTAAAGTAAATTTGACCTCCAACTCTCCACACGTTACCTAAAGCTCGTCTAGAAATGCTCCACTCTTTTATTTCGCACTTGCGAGCTAGACGCCAGGCTCTTATACGCTAAGAGAAAAATCACGACGTTAAAAACGAGTCTCAGCCTAAGTTAACTGCAGCTATTTAAGGAAGAGTGAGTAGTTCGACCGTTGAGAGTTCGTAACATAATTATTAAACCTCGCGGATTATAAACATAAGTCAAAGTAGTAATGAATTACAATTTCCAGAGTCAATAATAAAAAGAAGAAATACCAAATAAGACTTCTCTCTGGTTTTCACAAATCATAATTCATTTTACACGAAATTTTCTAGAACACAGCTTGTTCTCGGAAAAATAATATACTGGATTTTCCCGTGTACTGTAACACTCGTAAAGACCCGCACATGATCCGTTAAAATTGCGGCCGAAGTCCTCCTCGCTCTACTCAAGTTAAATGTCATACGATATGAAAATATAAAGACCAATAACTTCAGAAATGTGCCTGGCCATACAAATCGCCCATACAACAACCAAATTCGGGACGACGACGCACCACGTTGAAATAATTATTTTGTCTATTACGAAGTTGAACTGCTAACGGGTGATACGTCCTGTACTGTACAGATCCCACAGAAACAAACCTCAATTCTCTCTCTTTCTCTCTCTCTCTCCCTCTCCCTCTCCCTCTCCCTCCGTACATCCATAAAATAATAATACCGACAATTAGTAATGATTCTATGAGATTAGAGTGTGATTAGAATGTCAATTATAAGAGTGTGGAGGATGGAGCAGTTCATCTATCGCACCGTTCTTCCACGTTACATTATGTTCGTCTAACTCGACATACAAAAAAATAGAGCAAAAATTTGGACCGATTTTACGGTTCTATCTCTTTGGCCAAAAAGTCAGCCCCTACATAAATGTGTTTGCGTATATCGACAAATAGAAGAAATAAGACATTTTGGTATGTATTCAATATCATCGTAAATTTTGAAACCATGATGACCTATCGCCTTTGTACGTCAATGTACGTAAACCCCGGTACCCAAGGGTTGAGTTTTTGGCCAAGATGGTTATTTTTAAATATTAAAGAAATATTTTTTCACGATTTCGTTAGAATTTAAAAATCGTCAGGTCTGGTTGCCTCATTAATTCTTAATGAATGAGTGAGGCAATTAGAGCTGATAAATAATTAAAGATTCGATTGTTAGAGATCTTTCTGAGATCGATAACACAGGAATCCAGGCGGCGCTGACTCTAAACGGGTTGCGAACTGCCAAAAATATTCCATCATAGAAATTTGGTCAATTACATTGTCGCTTAAGATTTATCACTCTAAAGAAACATATGACCGCATATTGATTAATTAATTAATCTGAATAAAGTTATGACCTTTCGTTCGTGATAATTCGATTGCGATATTATGTCATGCTAACGTTAAATCGAGATGAATTTAAAGATCAATCGCAATGTTCTAGCTCTATTGTACTCTAGTCTACTGTACGTCGAGTTAGAACATAGATATTGTAATAAAATATTGTAACCAGTTCCACCGGGGCCTTGGCTCGAGCCCGTCACTCACCATAAGAATAAGGTGTACTTTATTTCAAGCATTATATTATTATATTTAGCAATAATGACCCCCCTCCCTTTTCTATATCGCGCGAGGCTCGAGGACGAAAAACAGCAACTTTCAATGAATAGGACGATTCAACAAGGACCCTAGAAGGCGAGGGGGAAAGATGCCCTTCGATACAGCCAAAGCCGCCGACGTCGCACGAAAGAAACCGCCAATATCCGCCGAAACGCTGCCTGTTCGGATCCTAGCTACACACTATCGAGCGACAATCCAGCGAGATAATTGCGGTCACCTAACGTTACAGTGCAGAAGCCGCCGGTCGTGCCGATCGCCGATCAAAGTCGACGTGCGCATCTCTCTCTCTCTTTCTCCCACCATAGCCATCAACGAACGGCTCCGAGGAAGAAGTCGACGACGAGGATCTCCAGCGCTTCGAGCCGAGCGTTCCCCGCGATAGCACGTGTGAGTGTGGCATCGAGTAATTATGTTACCTTTGTATAGTGTGCGGAATTTGAGCGATTGAATTTTTTCCGTAAGTTTTTGCTTGAGTTTTCCCTACTCGTTTATACCCATTTCTCTCCCTTTCGACCCGTATTAGTTATAGATTATTGATTTTTGAGAATCATGTGCCACGTGTTTGCCGGCATCGCCATTATTGGATATCGAATCACGATTGTTTGCGCGCGTGGTGAGTGGTGATAATGCAGATTTAACAATATCATTGAGAGTTCCGTTCCCTTCAAATCCTCCTTTCCGTCTCTTAATTGCTGAATTATCAATTCCCCTCCCCCCCCCTCCCCCCGTGCATCAAGAAACCGAGGTAATAAGTTAGTAGCCCTCCAGGTCGGGAATTCATGCCTCGGAGATACCCTCTCGTGCCACGCCGCTCGCTAGTCCCACCGTTATCGAGCACGTTCCATTGTTTTGTGCAAACGGTATTACGCCGTCACGTAGCTGCCGCCCAAATCAACCATTGAATCTTTATTTTCGCTCATTAGTTAAACTTCCTTTTTGTATTACTTACGCTATATTTTCGTCTCGTTATTTGAGCATTATTGGGAAATTATATTTCCGCTTTATTATTTCTGCGCTCTCGCCTGACTCTTGTTTTGCATTATAGTTTAAGCTTTTAAATTTACGTTCTTCGTTGCGGGCATCATATTTGCATTATTATTTCCGCATTTATTTTAGTGCAGTACCGCCGCTTTTATTGGTATTTATATTTGACCCGTCATTTTACGTTATTTTTCTGCGTTGTCCTTTTGACATTATTTGGCGATGCTATGTCGAGGCTGCGTTATCAATTATAGTTTTTTGTTATTGTTCGAGATTATCTTGGGTAAATAGAGTTATTATCGTGCATCATTATTTCAAGACCGCGTTGTTTCTTCGAGTTCTGTTATCTTTATTATTGTTATTTTTTATGAGCGGATTAATTATACTTACTCTCGTTTTGGTTTTCTTTTTATTTGTCACTTTGAATACACCAGCATTGTTATTTTACAAATTTATGTACCGCTATTTAACTTTCTTTGTTGACCCGAACCCTTCCTTCAATGAAGAGATACGGTCGTAGTATATAGATTCCAAGCGGTGCATACGTATTGATGGGGTATTCCGCTTTGATCGAGTTTAGTCTCCTTTGGAATCCTTTAAAAAGTGGTTAAGTAATGTATAGGTTTAATTTTTTCGAACACTTTTAACATTTTTTTGGATGTGGTAATCCTAGTTGCATCGATAATCAGAAAGTACACACATTTCTAACATTAGGGGCGGACCTGACTAATTCTTATTGGAGCTCTTAAATAACCCTTAATTAGTCTTTAATTATGACGCATTGTGAATTATTGTGAAATTTTAACATGGTCATCCTAGCTCCTTTGACATCGTTCGCTATATATATCTAGAAAAATGATCAGTGTTCACAGAACATCCTAGAACAACAATTGATCCAATCAGAATAACAAACTTGACAGAGTTTGCTCTTCAAAGTTTTTTTTTACTATCAACTTATTTACAACCAACCGATCGTTACACAAACTTGAAACTCTAGTTTCTGTTTCTATCTGCGTATGTTTTATTTAGCAGTATTGTTGTTTTGCCCTTCTTGAAAATCAGGACGGCATATTTTGTATAAAAAAACGTATTTGACTTTAAATAATCACTTAACGTCACAAATTGAGACAGAAAAATGGAGCTCTTTTAGAAAAAAAAATGAAGGCGGGCCTCTGGACTTCAATGTCTAGTCCTTCTCTTCCACATTTCGTTTAGGTACATTATGATTACTTATACACATTGCTTTTCACACTAGCCTTACTGTGCATACTCATTTTTCTAGTCACTTCAAATTTCAAGAGTCCTTTTTACCACATCTCAATTGTGTACATTTCGGTTTTACCTATTACTTCACGGAAGGGTAAACTTGCAAATTCTGACAATATTACTATCGAAAGCAATTCATTACAGTGGACTTCTCTTTTCAAGCACATCTCCATCCATTTGTATCCGACATGGAATAATTTGTCAATACTACAGTTCGTATCTCTTTCTAAGTGTCGTAAGCAAATCCACTTTGTAATGTCTGGTGGCACTCAAGATGTGCAAGCCATTCAGGTTTAATATCCCAAAGTATCTGCAGCAGATCAGGCTGCCCTTTTTCACTCTACTTAGGTACTGTTGTGCGATTCTCACAGGCGATTCAGATCTATTTCTGACCTTGCTCCGTTTTGACTACAACGATATATATAGAGCTCCTTCTCAGTGGACGCACACATTCGGTACTAATAAGAAACTGAGAATAGCAACAGAATAGATACTAATGTTGGCCTAGGATAAGTCACTTGTATTGCAAGCTTGCCATCGGAACACATTGTTCACTTGAACATGAAGCTTATCATTCATTCGACACATATTTTTCATTGTGATCTACAAATATTTTTTTAACAAATAAAGATTACGATTATCAAAATTAACTGATGAGGCGTACGCAGCGTCTTATCAACTCATCAAGGCCGCAAAAATACCTGACGTCACCGCCGCCGCGGTATATTGTAACGTACTGGCTATCTAATAACGCGCGGTGCACACACCAAGTCACCGCTACCGCGCGTTACGCACACCGAGTAAGTCCGGCCTATATCTGACAACTTAAGACGCGCGGCACACACACAACGAAGCGCCGCTACCGCGCGTCACTGACACCATTAGGCCGGCACGTCGGAGACCAAGTCCCGTTATTCCTTTCGAAAAATACGAGTAACGAAGTATTAAAAGACCAACGACGATTTTTAAAAAGAAGTACCAAGGCTACCAGTGGGCTACAGGACCGCTACCAGCTATAGTTATACCAAAAGCATGGGTCAGCCGAAGGGGAGACTGGTATAAAAAGACCAGAATTTCGGCATTCGGGGAACAGTTTTGTTCGCAGGTCCCGCCAACGCAGAAGTCCAGGAAGGAAGAGCAGCCAACCCTCGCTAGGTGCAGCCGCACTGATACCAAGAGAGCCCAGCTGTGGTACCTGACACACATATTTGACGGGAAGCAGCGGAGTCAGTGCTGCGTTCGAGGCCAACGCACCGCAGACCCAAACATCAACAAAGCGGTCTATCTCTGTCTCTCTTTCTCACTCTGATAGCCGAGGACAGCCTAATACACGGGCTAGACTCTCGAGAACGGAAACTAATGATCTCCACTCATTAAAATACTGAATATAAATATCATTACGTTAAAGACCCATCAGTAATTCAACAGATAAACAAGTTAAACATATATCGAAGTAGCTCAGGAAAAATATAAAAAGGCGATAACTGAACAGGGTACCGCCCTGGTATATCAAGTAGCTGCGCATGCACCCAGAGTGCATCCTAATGACGCCGGATCGCAGCGGCCGTCGGGTGGACGCGTGAGTCGACCTTTAAAAAGTACCAGCCGGGAACTCTACTCCCACCAACGGGCCTGTAGCGTTAGAAGCAGGTGTTGAACAACTCGGTGGTAAATTCGAGGCTAGTCAGGATACCGCAAGCAACGGCCGACCAGTTACCGACGGTCCGCATGCTAAACCTCTTACCTAGGGAACGCGACGAATAGATAAAATGTATCAAGCGACGTTTATTTTTCTTTTATAAATTCAATATTAGTTAACGAATATCTTCAGATTAGGGATTATATTAGGTGCGCAACTAAGTTTCCGCTGTTTTTTTTTTTATGAAAATGCAACTTTATTATGAAAAAATGTTTACAAATGAATCATTCAAAATATTGCCCATCGCTAGCGACAACTTTTTCCCATCTTTCTGGCAGAGCTCGAATACCGTCACGGTAGAAGTGTTCGTCTTTTGAGGCTATCCACGAATCAAGTCATTTTGAGATGTCTTCATATGAGCTGAACTGCTGATTAGCCAGACCATGTGCCATCGAACGGAACAAGTAATAATCAGACTGCGCAATATCTGGGGAATATGGCGGGTGGGGTAGGACTTCCCATTTGAGCGTTTCTAAGTAGGCTTTAACGGGTTTGGCAACGTGTGGCCGAGCGTTGTCATGCTGTAGAATCACTTTTTCGTGCCTCTGCTCGTATTGTGGCCGCTTTTCGCGCAGTGCTCGGCTCAATCGCATCAATTGAGTTCGATACCGTTTCCCAGTGATGGTTTCGTTCGGTTTCAACAGCTCATAATAAATAACACCGCCCTGGTTCCACCAAATACACAACAAAATCTTCGCAGCGTGAATATTCGGCCGAGCCGACGACGTAGAAGCATGACCGGGCAGTCCCCATGATTTTGTTCTCTTTCGGTTGTTGTAATGAATCCATTTTTCATCACCCGTAACGATGCGATGAAGAAAACGCAAAAAGCAAATTATATCTATATTGCAGGCAGTGTTATCTGAAGCAAGAGTAACGACGTGCAATTTTGCGCGCATAGCAGATGTAGCGCTCCTACGGTGTATATGCGACTTTGCGCTAAACGTTTTACAGGGAAACGTAAGTCTGAACAACGAGCAAAACAATCATCTTCGGAGGCACGCGACAATTCTTCGACGACTAGCAGCCAAAAAGGGATATTGGAGTGGTAAGAGAATGATCGTCGTCGAGCACTGTGTCAGATTTCTTAAGTTGCTTCGTGCGCCTCTCTTAGACTGTATGAGCCATGGAATATGTCATATTCCAGATAAGATATTGGGTTGTTCGGAAAGTAATTTCGTTTTTTTTTTTTTTTTAAATGAAAGACGTTTTTCTTATAGTGAATTAATATTTTATTCAATCCAATATTGTCCATTCTGATCCAATACCTTTTGCCATCTTTCTGGTAGTAGCAAGATTCCACGCTCATAACATTTTTGTTTTTTCCTGAGAAAAAACTGATCCAAGTGACTTTTGACCTCCTCATTTGAATTAAACGTTTTACCGTCTAAAAGTTTTTGTAGACACCGGAACAGATGATAATCTGAAGGTGCCAGGTCTGGTGAGTATGGTGGGTGTGGCAGTATATCCCATCCAAGCTCTAAACATTTTTTCCGAGTGGTCAAACTTGTATGTGGTCTCGCATTATCTTGTTGGAACACTATACCTTTCGTATTGACCAATTCTGGCCTTTTTCCTTTAAGTGAATTATTCTATTTGTCCAACTGATGACAGTACACTTCAGAATTGATCGTTCTGTTGCTCGGTAGAAGGTCAAAATAAACGATTCCTTTGAAATCCCACCAGACAGATAGCATAACCTTTTTTTGATGAATATTGGCTTTCGAAGTGCTTTGGGCCGGTTCATCTTTTCTACTCCAAGATCTTTTGCGCTTAACATTGTTGTAGACAACCCATTTCTCGCCCCCAGTGATGATACGCTTAAAAAATGGATCATTTTCTTGGCGTTTGAGAAGCAAATCACAAACGTCAATGCGACGGCACAAATTTTTTTCCGTAAGAAGATGAGAAACCCATATGTCGAACTTTGAGGTTAAACCTAGCCGTTTCAAATGATCATGAACGTCGAATTCGATAAATGTAATCTTTCAGCGATCTCACGAGTTGTTATTCGCCGGTTTGCATCAATTAATGCCTTTATGGTGTCTTCATCAGCTTCAACTGGCCTTCCAGAAGGTGGTGCATCTTCGAGGTCAAAATTGCCGGATCGAAATTTTGCAAACCAATTTTAGCACTGGCGCTCACTTAACACATCTTCCCCAGACACATCGGATAATTTTTTTCTTGCTTGAACAGAATTTTTACCTTTTCTATAGTAAAAAAGTAAAATATGCCGAAAATGCTTTTTTTCACTTTCCATATTTAAAAGGGTATCAACCAAAAACTACTGTGCAGAATCAATTGAATTTTTTCACAAGCAAGCCTTGCCATATCAGCTGTCAAAATACATATGATTATGCGGCTTAAGTGTGAAGTTGGTTGTAAAAAAATACAATTAAGTCCTCTGTTGGGAAAAAACGAAATTATTTTCCGAACGACCCAATACATCGTCTCGCGGGTATCGCTACAGCTGCTAGAACTACTCTACTACTACGACTACTA
This sequence comes from Cylloceria caligata, assembly GCA_963942595.1. Lineage (NCBI taxonomy): Eukaryota > Metazoa > Arthropoda > Insecta > Hymenoptera > Ichneumonidae > Cylloceria > Cylloceria caligata. The sequence continues at coordinate 28,804,075 of OZ012703.1, forward strand.
CTACTACTGCTGCTACAAAGCTGTCACCCTCCGTACAGACCACCGAAACACCGTTATCATGCCTCGACTCTGAGCTGAGTGGGATTCTAAACTCTCACGCGTACAAGAGCGAGAGAGAAAAATGCACAGCGTACCAGCAGGTTCTACAACGTTATCTTCACTTGATAGAGAATGATAATACAGTACCGAATACGTCAAAACGAAAAACAGCAGTACTCGACAGCCGCGATGCTCAAATCGATGACATCTTAATGAACGAAGTAAAATCTCGGCTCAATGACACAATTATTATCGATAGTATACCAAAAAAATTTTGAATCTAAAGCAATTTTGATGCTTCGCAATTTACATCACAGTGCAGTTAGTAAAAAATTGACATGGGATCGTAACGGTGTTGTTTCCATAGACGGTAGAAGAATTTCAAATTCCATTATCATTGATCTTGTTAATGATGCTATGCGTGCTAGAAAACGCGAGAAACCCGTCAGTCGATCTCACTTTGCCAAACTCCTGCGAACAATACAGATGCCACGTAAAGTTATTGGCGATTCCGAGTTACTACAAGAGCCTACACGTACATCATCCTCGACACCGCAGCGGCGTCTCATTTTACCACGCGATAGTGACAGCAGCAGCAGTAACAACGAGTCCGAGACCGCACACTTAAACAGAAATTTAATGCTTACGGCAGACTACGACGTCGTCGATGGGGGTGAAGGGGAAGGACGAAGAGGACGAACAATTGCTAAACAACGCACAAGTAGAGATCCAAGGTCACCCCAGCGGATATCAGTCTCCCGCACAGCTAGTAAAGAAAAAGAATCCATTTAACTGGTCATCGTTAAAATTATGAAAATTCTTAAAAAAAATTCATTATGATTACAGTCATACTGCATCCTATTCTCGAGCAAGAAATTTGGCTCACGTGGATCAAAAAGTGCCGACAAAAAATGTTTTACCATTGCTCGAGACACAGGATCCATATAAGATGCATCGCGTCGTATGACGGCGATTTTCCCGTCGTATGTACAACGTGAGTAATATAGACCACGTATAGAAGGCTGATTGAGCTGATCTTCGCTCGATGGCTACGTACGATGGGTATGCATATCTGCTTATTGTTATCGATATGTTGAGCAAATACTCGTGGGTCGAGGCTTTGCGTTACAAAACGAGCGCAAACGTAGCACGCGGTCCTATACGCATACTTGCACGCAGTAACAACCGTTGCCCGCAGCAATTGCAAACGGATTGAGGCAAAGAATTTATCGGGGCTTCATTTCAGCAAATTCTAAAGGAAAAAAAATCGATTTTCGGGCTGCTCGTAACCCAGATATAAAATCCTCAATTGCCGAGCGCTTCAATCGCATGATAAGGGATCGAATGTGGCACTACCTTACATACGCGCGTAATAAGCGTTACATCACTGTCTTATAACATTTTTTATATGCTTATAATCACACTAAACACAGCGGAACGCGTATTGGTCTTGGCGATTTGGTGCGTATCAGTACAGCTAGTGCAGCATTCGCCAAAGGATATGAGCGCGGCTGGAGTAACTAGTTGTTCAAGATTCAACGAATATCAGTGAATCGAGAACCATTTGTGTATTATATATTTTACACGGTCTGAATAACGAGATTATCAACGCTATTTTCTACGAGGCAGAATTATCGCGAGTACGCGTGCCTCCGTCACCTGAGAAGACGAAAGAGAGAAAGAGCGTTTGGAATTACCGTCACTGATAAATATGAGTTCCAGGGATAACACTTTCTTTGCCGTACTACCGAGCAACAGTAGTATGCAGTTTTTTCCGGACAATACAACGGCGAAGTTTATTACAAAACTACCGCATCAAATACGTTTGCATGGAGAGTGGTCTGCTTCTCTTGTGGAAATTGCTTATCCGATATCCCTTTTACATATTCCTACTGTAGGAAATTTCGTACCTTTTGAGGATGGTGATTATGATTGATCGGGTTTAAATCTTTTATCACGGAGACGTATAGATAAGTATCAAGTTCCATCTAGTGTATATCGCTCTATAGACACTCTTTTTGAGAGTATAAATAAGTTACCCTACGTGGCCATCTGCGCTTTTTTTATCGCTTCTTAGCGGTTAGGTCGAAGTGGCGCGCGTATGTGACGATCGACGATACCACGACTTTCGCATATCGCAAGCTTACTCGGATTCGAGGAAGAGGTCTGTAAGGTCTGTTATTATGAAACCGCATTGCGAGTGCACGGGGTCGAGGCCTGCATCTCTTATCCGTGCTATGCCAGGCAGCATGTTTATATACAGTGATATCTGCGAGAGCTATCCTGCAGGCGATGTATAAACCCCCCTCTTACGAATCGTCCCCATTGATGCTGACGACTTTCAGTACCGTTCGATAAAAATTAAATCGTTTCGTCGTCGCGGTATATATCTCTCTTGAGCAACAATTTACACACTATCGAGATCGATATGGTAAGATACGAGTTTGGTTATCCTATACCATTCGAACAGGGGACGATGACTGTGACACTACATTTCAATAGGTCCCACGATTGATTACTTCGCTATGGATGATATTGATGGTGTGCAGCACAGATGGGGCCGTCGCGAGTATGGCGGTATTTTAGCCATGTTTATATCGGAACGCCTAATCAACGAGGACACGGTATCGGTAACTTTCTCGGGAGCCTGTTTCGTCAAGTAATACCACTTTTAAAGACGGGTGCTAAAGTAGTTGGGAAATGGGCATTGCGGGCCGGTGTAAACGTAGCCGGCGAAATCCTCAATAGAAATATAGCTGTGAAAGATGCTATTTGCGAGAGAGAATTTGGCAGTAACCTCAAACGCAAGGCCTCTGAAAAAAATTGACACTCATGCAGGGATCCGGTCATAAAAAGCGCAAAATTTCGCGAGCTGCTCATTTACCGAACGAACGTAAATCGCGACGTATCACCCGTAAAAAGAAAAGCATGATGAAGAGAAAAGTATTAAAGAAGAAGAAGACTCGTCAACGAACGGTCGCAGATATTTTTGGATATCTGAAACAAGATGGCTTTTCTACATGCACACTCGTGCGAGTTCCTCAAGTCGGGACTTGAATTATTTTCACTCCTACCCACGCAAACAACTATCGACAGCTCCAATTACAAACCAATTTCTTTGCTAACAGATGATTCACCTATTGGATTTGTTATTCCAGGGCAGGGTGATGAGTATATCGATCTCGCGTATACGATGCTTAGCCTGAGAGTGAAAATAACATCTTCTACGGAAATTGCTACGGGTACAGCGCCAAAAGTAAGTGCTGGCCTTGTAAACAATATCTTGCATTCTATGTTTAATCAGGTGGATGTATACTTGAATCAAAAACTAGTTTCACCTCCTAATAATTCCTATGCTTATCGAGCGTACATAGAAACACTTTTGAATTACGGTTCCAGCTGCCAAAAATTCACATCTCACGAGCGTTCTTTTGTACGACGATACTCTCGGAAAAATGGATGATATAACATCGGGAAATGCGGGTCTTGTAAAGAGGAAACAATTTTTAAATTTCGGAAAAACTGTAGACTTGCTCGGTCATCTGCATTTCAATATAACGATGGTAATTCGTACGATCGCGATAATTATCCCAATGGATACTGTCTGTTTGCTTTCAATTTGACAACCGATCTTTCGGCGAACAGTAATTCACATCGGAATTTAATAAAGCATGGCAGCGTGAAAATAGAGTTACGATTTGAGGAAGCGCTTTTCTTCAACGGCAAATTGTATTGTCTACGCGGAATATGATAATGTCCTTGTGTTCGAGAATTCAGATGGTAGAGTTAAGTAGACTGTAAGATATTGAAGGAGTATTAATAATCATTACACAGATGTTAATTACAATAGTATTTATTGCTCCACCTGTCAGAGTGCAGTGAACAATATTACAGAAATAAGCCAAATAAAATATAGCAAATAATGTATTAAAATAAGCACAAAAAGAGAATGAATTAAATGCGGTGAGCTAATTACCACACACGATTGTATTAATCGTGTGTAATTGATGAGATGTGCTGTCACGATCGGGCCTCGCGGTGAAGCTGACGCCGGGTGCATGACACGATGAGCCAAATGTTGATATACTGGTGTGCCGACGTCGATATATCACTGCTGATATGATGGCTGAGTTGTAGAGGCTGTAGGTCGGCCGAGTTGATCTGTGAGTCTAATTTAGATGCACTTAACAATTATGACTACGCACGACACACGGTGGCGATGGAAACCGTGCAAGAGCAAAAACGCAAGATGGCTGCGTTATACAAAGCAGCCGATGTCTAGCCAAGCAGTCGTAGAGCGCGTGCCCGCAGCGACCTGTTACTTGGCACGATGATCTAGTGCGAGTTATACTGCTTCTGAGTGGTGCTGCCACTAAGTGGCAACATGCAGCAGTTGCCCATGCTAGTCTGCAGTGCGCAGTTCAGCAACGAGTAGCAGAATGCTCAAGCATTCTTAAACACGTTGAAATTTATGCTTCTTGCCAGGTAATGGTGAATTTTACCGGATAAGCGAAAGAATGTACTGATGTCGGGATAAAATTGTCTCGTGTTAAGCGGCGTTGAAGCGTCTTTGTAAGTAGCAAATCAGTCGAACTTGAGAATCTGCACGGATTAGATGTGAAAATGGATATCATCGTTGATATACAGGGAATGTGTGGTAAAGACTCGGAATTTATTCCGAAGGAAATTGCCGTAGTAGCGGTGGATAAACCGTACTCTGCTCACTGGATCGTCGCACCACCGTGCCACTTTGTCGAACTACCACAGAATTCTAAAAGCCAGAATAATTTTCTCTCGACATTTTTTCTCGGTCTTGAATGGTACGAGGGCGATGTGAGCTGGAGACAAGTATACGCTAACTTGTGTGATATTTCGCGAAAATCAAGACGTATCTATACACGTGGTCACGAAAAGGCTATATTTCTTTGCGATGTTACTAGTCGTGAAATTTCCAACCTGGAGGATACGGAGGGCGGACCATCGTACACATTTATGCCGAAGTCTTTCCAAAAGTAATCCAGACACGCTCTGATGAGCGATATATCGTCTTCGCACTGTGTAATACGGCAGGCTTTCCAAATAAAAAATTGGTTTCGCGAGCACCCGTTTAAAGGAGAATCGTACATGGATGTTTCATCGGCTGATGAAGAGGAAGAGAATAAGGAAGAAAATAAATCTTCAACATACAGTCCTGACACAATCGATGATGCTGTGAAATAAATTATATATACGTCTGTCAAAGTGTATAGGTCATCATTTAATTATTGACTGTGTGTTCAGCATGAACACTAGACAAATCTAGGAGTCTGCCGTATCTACGGCTTTCAACCGTTGAAGTGTATCCTGCTGACAGTATGCTTTGTGTATGGTCGTTACCGGCCGAACTCGTTGTTAACACGGATAACCACGATGGACCTCCAGAGCACTGGATTGCCATGTACGTTGACCATCATGGAAAAGGAATGTACTTTGATAGCTACGGGCTACCATTGATTATACCGCAACATCTCGCACGGCTACGAAGAAACTGCAAGTTTTATCGGTACGGTCTCAAGGAACTACAGAGTAATACGTCGGATGTGTGTGGACAATTTTTGTATTGTATTTCTGCATCTTTTGTCATGCGGATTCACCTTGTCACGATTTAATAATCTCTTTAGCGATAATGTAATGAAAAATGATTGATTAGTGCGTGAATATTACTATGCTTTTACCTCTCAACGATCGGACGGTGATAAAAATAAATTTAACGGTGTGTGAATCTCCGAGCGAAGATTACCGTGTTTGCAGGGATGCTGCATGCGACGGTAAATTTGTAAAGTGATTTGAATAAGATATTGATTAACTAAAGACTAATACCTCGTTTTACTGTGTCTCTTATTTTTATAGTGTAATAATTAGAGAATTATAATTGACGTCTCTCTCTCTCTCTCTCTCTCTCTCTCTCTCTATCCGCCTTCTTCGCTCTTCTTTCGGGACTGACTGACGTGTATCTGAGTGCTACGTACTTTACCTATTTTGTTCGTGGAAATAAAGACTTAATATTGTTCAATTTCGGCTCATTAGTTGCCTAACAGATTTTACTATTTAGTGGTCTATAGTGGTTTGACGTATGTCCTGTATTAGGCTAGTTAATTGTGTTTTAAAGCAGAACATTTTGCAGAGTAGCTGTAGGCTCGTCCGTTACTGCGTCGATTATTCTGCCAATCATTTTAGTGTATAATTCTTATACCGAACAATTGAACTTGAATTGTACTGACAGATCAGTGTGTATGTGCTTATTCGTTTTGGTCCGACACTGTGTAAGCAGAGTGGGTAGCGTGGCTGTGGAAAAATAGGGTGGTGGGGGTAGCCGCATGTCGAAGGAGGGAGTGGGGATAGGAGTGGGATGGAGTAAGTTCTGCCACATACTACTTAGGTATTACTTAGATTATTAATTTGATGATTTAGTTGGGAGTATGCGAAATTGGAAATAGATTCACTATCTAGTTGCAGAGACTTTGACAACGCAATTTTCGGGATTTAACATTGCTCTTATGGAAAATCCACTGCGTTATGCCGTATAAACTGTAGCTCTAATAATTTGGCAAAAGATGTTCGTTAAAGAAACGTATCTATGGCAACGAGATACTATTTGGAATGGGAATTTAAGCAAGTTACCATTTAAATTTTGAGCTAGCTAGTTTGAAGTTGAATTTTCAGCTTCCATCCCGGCACGTTCGGGATTCCGCACAGCGGACCTCACTTACACTACCTGCCCCGCACTGAGCGTGCCAGTCGGCTGTTCTCCGACGAGCGTAGCTCTCTACCTTTTTAGCCTCTTCAACTGTGGCCTAAGTTTTATGATGAAATTCCAATATGCTCATCCTAGCTTCTTCAACATTCCGTTACTTTTCTCTATATACACTTTACTGTCACTTGTCAATCAATTACTATTCTTTCGGCACATTTGTAGCTCCCGTTCATTTTTCTACCAAAAAACACTTTACCATAATTCAAGTCTTTGCGGGAACTTCTCTACCATAATACAAATCTACTATAGTACATGTCTACCACAGAACAACTCTCCGCCGATCCAAGAATGATGGTTACGCTCCCCCGCAGCTTAAATAGTGCTATCTCCCGCAATCTGTGTTTTACCTAGAATCACTCACAAGGGTTGTGTGATAAGTACCTCGCCTCGGCAAGTAATGGCGCCACTGATATTACTTCAATGGTAATTTTTGTGTCACCCTTGAAATGGCTACTGTACAATTTTCAACCAGCTGCGTCATTCAGTTTGTGTTTAACAGTCATTAAAAGCGAACGGCTTTAGTAATTTTATAGAAATGGAAAAAAATTGAGTAACGAGCAGTGTTCTGAGGAGGACGAAGGATCTTCTGGTTCTGAAAAGATTTAGTCACGGAAATTTGAATTAATGTCACCAAACTGAAGCGACCGAGAGAACCAGTGCGATTCCATTTAGATTTTTCAGAAGGAAGCTTTATTGACTGAATCCATACAGGCGCATCTCAATATACTATAATTCGTACGGAAATCTGTCTGTAACGAAGGAGGCGACTGTCTTTACTTCGCGCACTATTAGGCTCGCGTACTGGTACAGTGGCGTCCGCGAGTGAAAGGACCATTGTCGAGTTGTCCGTTGGCACTGGATTGTTCCGCATAAGTGAATGCAACGCGTCCGAGCACAAGGCAGACGTTTAGCGATACACAAACCACAACACCGATGGGAACTGAAAAGTCCGGAACGTAGCCTGTTAGAAGCGTCCTTTTGCAAACGGGTACACATGAAATGACGCGCTCGATCCAATGCCCGGCAAGGAAGTGTCATTGGAACAAAAAACCGGATTAAGCTTGAGTCGAAGAGGGGCGGAAGCCGGAAGTAACCGAACATCTAAAATGATCGGCTAGACGTTCGCCTGTCAACTGAGACCCTCTTGAGGACAATCAGTCGACTACAGACTTTTTTGAACAAATTGTGACAAGATTGTTATTTTTGAAAAAGAAAACGAACCATGAAATATAAGTGGAATTAAACGAAGATTATGGGAACTCTGCACCGTCATTTGCAACAATAAATTATTGAACAGCTGAATGAAGAATGTCCAGAACGTCCAAATGCGGCCACCATATCAGAAACTATTGAGAAAATTCACGATTTGGTAATGAATGATCGGAGATTGAAAGTGCGTGAGATTGGTGAGGCTGTGGGCATCTCAGTCGAACGGGTACAGAAAATTTTGAAAGATCATTTGGATATGAGAACATTTTGTGCTAGATGGGTGCAGCAATTGCTCACAATTGACCATATACGTACTCGTGTGACAATTTTAATGGAATGTTTGGCGAAGTTAAAGCGCAATCCGAAGGACTTTTGGCGTCGATTCATAACTGTGGACGAAACTGTGGACTTCTCGTAGCGAATCCGTATCGAAGAAGGTTCAGGCCACCTTATTGGTCAACAAGGTATAGCCACAGTTTTTTGGGATGCACGCGGTATAATTTACATCGATTACCATAAAAAGGGAAAAACGATTACCGGCGAATATTATTCCAGAATATTAGACTGTTCCAACGACGTTTTAAAGGAATAACGTTCGCACTTGGCGAATAAAAAAATTCTGTTCCACCTAGCTAATGCACGGGTGCATACGTGTGTCGTCGCCATTGCAAAATTCCATGAATTAGTGAGCCCCCTGCGACTATTTTCTGTCTCCGAACTTGAAAAAAGAATGGCGGAAAACCATTTGGCTATAACAATAAAGTCATCATTTAAACCAGGGGTCTCCAAACTACGGCCCGAGGGCCACATTCGGCACGCGGACAGATTTTGGACTATTTCACTTTTTACCACCGGCAACAATGATAATATGGTTTTGGCCCTCGGAACTTACTGGAGTAATCAGTATGGCCCTAAGGCTGGAAAGTTTGGAGACCCCTGATTTAAACGAACGCATATTTTGAAGGGTTGAGAAATCGTATTATTCAGAAGGGATCCAAAATTTTCAAAAACGTTTGACTAATTGTATCCAGCTAAAAGTAGACTATATTGAAAAATAAAATGAATTTTGCCCCGAAAGTTTTTTTTAGTTTTCTGGTCGAAGCCAAGTATTTATCATACAATCTTCGTACTATCACTCTTAAAACGCTGGGTAGTTATACCGTTGCAAAAATGAAAACTGGTAGATTTGTAATGCCGAAAAGTTTAATTATCTCAGAGTTGCTTCCCTCGATTATCAGGTAGGCTGAAAAGTTCGTAGGCTGGCACATAGATGGCGCTACTAGTATTAAATCCATATGATTTTTAGTTAGCCCTAACCTTCAAAAGACACGTGTATAAATTTAACAGCTGTCGCACTATTAGTTTGTGAGATATAGCATTTTGAGTGAAGCAACTTTTGTTAGTTTGAAAAAATGGACGTGTCACAAATCAATGAAAACGATGGCAAAATTGCATGAATTGGGCTTTGAATTACTTCCGCATCCACCGTATTCTCCAGATCTGGCCCCCAGCGACTTTTTCCTGTTCTCAGACCTCAAGAGAATGCTCGCTGGAAAGAAATTTAGCGCCGATGAAGAGGTAATCGCCGAAACTGAAGCCTATTTTGAGGCTAAAGACAAATCGTACTATAAAAATGGTATCGAAAAATTGTATGACCGCTATAATCGTTGTATCGCCCTCGAAGGCAACTATATTGAATAATAAAATCAAATTTTATCAAAAAAAAAAGATTTTTTCTATGTTAGCCTACGAACTTTTCAGCCCACCTGTTATAGTAGAGTTATTTCGTGGCAGAGATATTTACTCTGTCGCTTCTAGAGGAGTCGTATTATGGTAGCAATGTTTTCTGGAATCGGGGCAAAGATGTTTAGCTCCTGGTATTAAAAAAAACTGTTTTTATGAAACAAAAAAAATCTCAAAATTTCATGTCAGGACACTCAAATTGGCATAAACGATTGAGAAAAGTAATTTAGAACGAAATGTCATTATATGTGTACGACGCGCGTTAGTGTGTGTGGATGTGGGTATATCTCTCATAATTTCTGTGATATAGGGTTCAAATTCGGTTCACATGTAGGCTGTCACCAAAAATGGATTAATCTTGGCACAATCGATTCAAATTTTATCTTCTTTTGAATTGTCTTAAAAATCTCGGGTTGCGCATATATTGAAAAATATAACGCTAAATCTAGCGGATGTGGCCTCCCGGTAGGGTGTTATGGATGGCACTGTACGCGAAAGTGGCAACAGGTCAGCACGGCAAATCTTGCTTATACAGTGTCAAAAAAGTCTTGAAGTCGTCGAATAACTCGAGAAATACACATCGAATCGGAAAAAAAAGAAATACGTGTTCAATATTTCTAAAAAAGCTATCCAGTGATACCAAAGTTAACCCTCCCACCCCCTGGGAGTGTGGTGAGGGTTTACTTTAAAACCTTGAATAGGAACCCCCATTTTTCATTGCAGATTTGGATTCTACGCGATAAAATACGCAGGTTTTGTCAGAAACTTTTTTTTTATTCCTAATAAATGGCGCTGTAATCGCAAAAACTAAGTTTTTTTGCAATTCGTGAAAAATACATTTTGGATGGAAAAATAAAAAATCCATGTTCAATATTTTAAAAAAAGTTACCCAGTAATACCAAGTTGACCCCTCACGCCATCTTCAGGGGAGTTACTTTGAAATATTGGGTCTGGGAAAAAGTTCGTGGCGTTTTTCCCGATAGGTGGCATCAATTGCAAATAAATCAGGAAACACAGATCGCAGCGATACCACTAAACGCTTGTTAGAAAGGAGACACTTCGAGCGTTACTTTGAGTGTATAAACATCGAAATTGGTGCAGTGGTTGGAAAGTTGTTTGCGTTTGAAAATGGAGAAAAGTAATGAACCATTGCGCTATATTTTGCAATATTATTACGACAAAGAAAAGAACGCTACGCAGGCTTATGAAAAAAATTGTGCTGTGTACGGGGAATGTACTTTATCAAAATCTGCTGCGCGGAAATGGTTCGCTCGCTTTCGTTCTGGTAATTTTGATGTGAAAGATGAGTCACGCTCTGGTCGTCCAATCACTGAAAAAGCTGATGAAATTCTTGAAAAAGTCCAGCAAGATAAGCATATCAGCAGTGTCGATATTCGTATGGAGCTAGGCATCGACCACAAAACTGTTTTGAACCATTTACACAAAGCTGGCTACAAAAAGAAGCTCGATGTATGGGTTCCTGATGTATCGCTCGATGTATGGGTTCCTGATGTATGGCTCGATGTATGGGTTCCTGATGTATGGCTCGATGTATGGGTTCCTGGCGCGAAAAACATGATAGACCGAATTAACATCTGCGATGCGCTGCTGAAACGCAATGAAATCGAGCCATTTCTGAAACGTGTCATAACCGGTAATCAAAAATGGATCACGTACGACAATCGGAAGCGTCAAAGATCGTGGACAAGGGATGATGAGCCGTCCCAAGCGTTCGCGAAGCCAGGATTGACGGCGAAAAAGGTAATGCTGTGTGTATGGTGAGACTGGAAGGGAATCGTCCACCATGAGCTACTTCCAGTTGGTCAGACGATTAATTCTCAACTCTACTGTGGACAACTAGAGAGATTACGCCAGAGATTACGCCAATTGAAAGAAAACGGCCCGAATTGATTAATAGGAAAGGTGTTGTCTTCCATCGTGACAACGCCCGACCACACACTTCTTTGATGACCCGTCAAAAATTGCGACAGCTTGGTTGGGAAGTTTTGATGCATCCACGGTATAGTCCAGACATAGCATCCTCTGACTATCACTTCTTCCGATCTCTGCAGAACTCTTTCAATGGAATTAAGCTGCTTTCAAAAGAAGCCTGTAAAAACCACTTGATTCACACGGAAGTTCTTCACCGATGGTATCATGGCTCTAGCCGAACAATGACGAAACATTGTCGATAATAATGGAGCATACTTGGTTTAAATAAATTTATTTTCACGCTATAAGAAAACCAGTTGAATTTTACTAAAAAAAACGCCACGAACTTTTTCCCAGACCCAATATAAGTGATCTGTCTTTATAGGAGTTCTATAAAATCATTGCATAGTTCCAATGTATAATTGAGATTGTGATTTATTCGCAGGTAAGTTTTTTCTATATTCCTAATTGTATTGAATAAGTTTTGCGGACGGTTTGGAGCGTGTTAATACGTAAAAAATTACAGAATCAAATAGGTTAAAAAAATGAATTGATTATGAAAGTTAATGCTGTTACTATTATATTAAGTACAATATGAGTATCCATTGCAGAATTATTTTCTGAAAGTGTGTAGTTGATATAAAGGGTGTCCCAGCAAGAGCGCCGGATTTAAATTTGCCGCCATGTTGTTAATACGAGTTGTACGGTGATTTTTTTTTTACATTTCTCACGTACAGACCACGCGATTTAAGAATATGGAGAAGTATCAAACCAACAACGTTTTATTATTGTAAAAACACATTACAAAAACGGTAAAAGTTTTGCGAAAACAGTTCGCCAATTACGTCAAGTTTTTGGTCGCAATAATGCGCCAAATGAATCGACAGTGAGGCGTTTAATTACAAAATTTGAGACCAAATTTACGCTGATGGATCAGAAGATCATTGTTCGTCGTCGTCCTTGTCGGTCATTCGAAAATATAGCCACAGTAACGGAATCTGTGGCCGAGAATCCAGGAACTTCCATTCGGCATCGTGGTCCTTAAAGCTCCTTAAAAAAAGGGTCGAGGGTAAACAAGAGCAGTACCACCATTTTTTTAAATTATAATTTATATGATAAATACTTTAGCTAAAAAAAATGTTCAAACAAACGCTTTTTTTCGGCTTTATGATTAGGTATAACCTCTTAAATTAAAACAATCAATTGATTTATTTCACTGTCTGTGTTTCAGATGACTTGTGCGTGTACGAGAAACTGCAAGACAGCACGCTGAATCTGTAACAAGGCAGGATTGCCGTAAACTCGACTCTGCAAACATTGCAATGGAGAATACTGCAACAATACTACTGCTGCCACCGCTTCCGATACATTGGCAAACATCGTGCACAGACATACCGATGTAGATAATGCTCTCAATTCCAGCGAGTTTATCAACATGGCTGTAGAATTAGATCGGAACAAAATGAAGTGGGGCGTGATACAGACAGTGATAATGTTGATAAATCGATGGAAGTACATGTTAATTATGTAATGTTTCAATTAAATAAATTTTTTGTGTTTGACTATAAATTATATTGTACCATTTATTTTGCCTTCCATGACAAAGGATGCGATTTGAGCATGTACGTTGCAACCAATCATTTGAGGGGTTATACCTAGTCATGGAGCCAAAAAACGTTCTTTTGGGAATTTTTTTAGTGAAACTATTCATTACATAAATTTTATTTTTATTTCATATAATTCTACATATTTTTCAATAAAATTGGTAAATTTTGTATTAAAAAAAGGGTCGTAGGGAAACGATTGTAGCGCCGCCATTTGTTTTCGTAATACAAAATTTACCAATTGTATTTAAAAAGATGTATAGTTATATGAAATAAAAATGAAATTTATATAATGAATAGTTTCGCTACAAAAAATTCTCAAATAAACGCTTGTTTTTGGCTCCATGACTTGGTATAGCCCCTTAATTAATAATTGATCAATTTTAGCGGCCATAAAGATTTGCCTAAAACGAATTTTCAGCCGTACTGTAGACTAACCGAGGGGTTTTCGGACAAACAACACTATGGCATTTGCTTTCATAAATGAATAAATAAATTATTGTTTTTTCCTGCACTAACATATTCTTAATAGTTCGTACAGTACGTCTATCAATTCAAAAAAACTCACTCATAAAAAAAGAAAATCATCTGTTATACCGTACGATGCATATTTAATGGCAATACGGTCGCAGGTATAATATTTAAAGTATAGTTAGTAATTGGGATCGTTTGCCGTTGAGGAGTTGAAACTCGCGTGAACGAGAGTAAACCGCCGAGGTTGCGATAAACAAGTAAAATGGTTTTTTATTATAATTTACGACCATAGGTCGTAATATTATTATACGGTTGCAAATTTTTACAGATAATTCTCAATAACGTGGTTTCTATTCTCGAGTCCTTAACGGGAACCCTCCGATCTAATTCAACTGTAGTTTAAGACTGTCTGTTGTAAACGTAGTTACTAGCTGCATTTGCTTAAACTGATGAATTGTAAACTGAACGGTTAGTTGATCACGACCCGCCTCGTGCGTCAGCGCATTCTTTTATCGCCAGCGAACTCCCTCGCGCAGCCATCGAGCGATGGCGAAACAATTCGAGTCGACTAATAATTGAATTAATTTTGAAATAAATAATTGGAAAATTCCGGGGCACAACACAACATCAGATTAATCAGTTACATCCAGTGAACGTCCGCGCTTAGCGCTCACGCTACTCTAATCGCGTTTTGTAGTTAAACCATGATAACTACAACCTATGTGAAGTTGGAATCCAACTTTTCGATAAGTAATTTTTTTTGCACACGTTAGTAGTAGGTTTGTACCGGGTTGTACCACCGTTAATTTCGTTTGTACCTTTGGGGGGGGGGGGGGGGGGTATGGACGTTTGGAAAAATGGTCCGCAATCCATATTGCGCTAATCCATTTTTGTTAACACCATTACGAAGATAATCGTTTGTTCTCGTTTGTACAGTAAATGTTTTTTTTCTGTACTCGGTGTGAAATTTACATTGCTAGTTTTAATTCCGTTTAAATCCAAAGAAAGGAAAGAATATGAAGATATAAAAAAACTAGCCCGCCGCCAATTCGAAGATAAATAACTTTTATTAACGCCAATATGCAGACAATTGTTTGTAATCGTTCGTTTCAAGGAATAATCGTTTGTACCCGTTTATTCTTGTTTGTACCACCGAAAAATCGCTTGTACCCGTTTGTACCAATGGATAATCGATGGTACCGGTTGGTACGAGGGTCGATCAATGAATAGTCAGCTTGGTAAAGAAAATCGCGTTTTTTTGGACAAAAATCTTTTTATTTCTCAACATAATCTCCTTTTAGCTCGATACACTTATTGATGACACAAGATGAGGTCATCTCTGGAACCAAATCTCTTTCCGCCAAGCCATTATTTCAGGTTTGGAAACAGACAGTAGTCGGAGGGGGCCAAATCTGGAGAATACGGTGGATGCGAAAGCAATTCGTATTTAAATTTATGAATTTTGGCCATCAGCTACACGTTCTCTTTTATGGTCGACAGTGAGCAAACGCGGCACCCATCTTGCGGTTAACTTTTTCATACCCAACTGATCACTCAGGATTGAAATCACTGAGCCATATGATACGCCTGTGGCCTCAGCAATCTCACGCACTTTTTGTCTCCGATCATTTAACACTATATCGTGGACTTTTTCAATTGTTTCTGGTATGACGACCTCATTTGGACGACCTGGACATTCATCGTCAACAATGCTCGTACGACAGCGTTTAAATTCAGCTGTCCAATATTTAATGGTTGATAACGAAGATGCAAGGCCCATATAAACTTCGTCTAGCTCCGATTTGATTTCATTGTTCGTTTTCTTTTTCAAAAACAAAATTCGAATCACTGCACGATACTCGATTTTTTCCATTTTTGTAAAAACACAAAAGTTGTTTGTTTTTCGAAGCTGTCAAACGCAAACTAAACATCGCAGCGAGCTGAAACTTTGACAACAGTCATGTGAAGGATGGCACTACTAAACGTCGCTATTCATTTCTTTCCTCGACCAACAGATGACGCAAGGCCGACTATTTATTGATCGACCCTCGTACCAATAAATAATCGTTTGTACCTGTTTGTACCACCGAGAAATCGTTTGTACCTGTATTTACCATCGAGCAAATCGTCTGTACCTGTTTGTATCGACGAGTAATCGTTTGTACCAACGACCAAATCGCTTGTATCGGTTTGTACCAATGAGTATATCATTTATACCTGTTTGCACTACCGTGAAATCATTTGTACCTGTTTGTACCAATGAGTAATCGTTTGTACCAACAAGCAAGTCGTTTGTACCTGTTTGCACTCATAAGCAATCGTTTGAACACAAACAGCAGTAACAATTTATCAGGCAAACAATTTATCGGCGCTCCATTCCAGCAACTTCTATAAAAAAGAATATCGCTTTTCGAGGTGCTCGTAATCCCGATATAAAAGCCTCGATTGCCGAGTGCTTTAATCGCCGATGCAAGAGCGAATGTATCGCTACTTTACATACACGCGAAATAAGCGTTACATCTATGTTTTACAACATTTTTTATATGATTATAGAAAACTACTGTTCAGTTTTTGCATCACTCATGCGTTCTATTGACGCATGTACAGACCACATGTGAGACTATGAGCATAAAGTCAACTCAGAGTGAGGCCTCCCACCACGTAGCACATGTCACCAGCGCGCTCTACCCCCGAGCAGACGCAGTCCTGCGAAGCAAGTACATACAGCCTGGCACGACGTACTTAATCAGCTCGCTTCCTCGATCTGGACACATTCCAACGCTTGCTAACACGCAGTGTGACCAGCGCGGTGTGACCAATCACAGGACTCACTCACCACGCCGGACGATGAATCAACGCTCACGCAAGCTGTGATGCACATCCGTCCTCTAGATGCGTTAGCAGCCTCATGGTCAACCAGCAAGTCGCCATTATCATCGAATTTTTGCTCATAACGCGCTTCATACAGCACATTTACCGGCAGATCCATTCAGGATGTAGTGGAACTAGGGTAAAATCACGCAGAATTTTCACTCACGACGCAACTACTAGTGAACTCAACGTGTTGCACGCATTAAAGGCACCATGTCTTTACTGCGGGCAACACGCTGTAATCTTTTAGTACGGAGACGCGTAGATAAAGACAGTAGACAAGCAATGCCGGTTATAGATCAACGCGTGTTAGTGCACACGTATAGGGCCTGAAAGTGGGCAGACGGGCGGACACATGCGCGGGTCGAGTTTTCCAGAGCTGTAACGCCTCTCTCTCTCTCTCTCTCTCTCTCTCTCTCTCTCTCTCTCTCTCTCTCTCTCTCTCTCTCTCTCTCTCTCTGTGTGTGTGTGTGTGTGTGTGTGTGTGTGTGTGTGTGTGTGTGTGTGTGTGTGTGTGTGTGTGTGCGTGTGCGTGCGTGCGTGCGTGCGTGTGTGCGTGCGTGCGTGTGCGTGTGCGTGTGCGCGCCTAAAGTTTGGAACGTTGGGCGAATATTCGGAATTGTATCTGAAAACGGACGTACTCCTTTTGGAGAACATCTTTGAAAATTTTCGTCACAGTTGTAAAATTAGCTATGATCTGGATCCACTGCATTATAATACTGCTCCGGGACTTCCTTTCGATGCAATACTCAAGAGTGCGGGGGTTGAGCTGGAGCTCTTGACAGCCATAGACATGTTGATGTTTGTCGAAAGAGGAATTCGAAATGAACTTGTTCAATGTTCGAATAAATACGCCAAAGCCAACAACCGATATATGAAGGTAGATTTCGATCCGAGTAAAGAAGAATCGTACATAATGTATGATATTACGATGTAAATAATGTATACGATGCAGCTATGAATCAGTATTTACCATGTGGCTCCTTCGAGTGGGAAGAAAATTTTGAAAATTTAAACCTTCGTAATATTTCGAACGATAATCCAATACGGTACATATTCGAAGTTGACTTGAGATATCCGAGACAACTTCATGAATATCACAAAGATTTACCGCTGTGCCCGGAGCATTTCGTACCCCTTCTTCGAGATTGTGGGAACCCAAAATTAATGACAACACTGTACTGTAACATAGTTACACCCGCTAGTCTGCTTTATTATATTTCACTGCCAAAACAGGCGAGATTACGTCCGAACGCACCGAGCACTGCGGGCACTAGGGTATCGAACCCGGACGAAAGTAAGAAATCAGAAAAACGCGTGAAATGTAATAACGGTTCAAACGCACCGAGGACTGCGGGCACCAGGCTGTCGAACTCGAGCGAGTAAGACAAAAACGGGCTACGTCACACGGAAGAAATTCCCTCGCTACCGTAAACAGCAGGTAAGCGACCAGCTGGCCTCGCTTGGTGGCGAGGGGAACACGGGTGGCGCAGCAACGGCAAGCCGAGAAATTAGGGAATTGCGTTAGATTTAAAAGTCAAAGCCGATAATAATGTAGAGAGGAATGAGACAGAGGGGATCGCTATGAAAGAGCCTGCAGGAGGGAAAATGGGATCTTAATCGAAGGCGCTCTTCTTTTATCATACGTACATTTTACACTTCGCTGTTAGCTCTCAGCTTTTTAATTCTGAGTTCTTCTGATACTGAGTTCATATTTTACGTGCATTCTGGAAAAAAGTTAACAGTTCGTGCTTTATCAAAACGAGATGTCAATAAGTCCATAACGACGTTTTAGAAATAATTAACAAAATCGAGCCGGTGTAGGGGACAACGAAGACAGCGGGAAGAGGAAAAACAGGCGAGTAGTTAAAACGATAAGAAGAATAATCCGTGAAATTTAGAAGAAATTTATAGTAATCTAATATTGTGTAGGCTTTATTTGAATCAAATTAAACAGATAGTATTTAAGCGAATAATATTTAAGCGAGTAACATTTAAGCGCGTTGCATTTTAACAGGTAGAATAAGCGAGTAGATTTAAAGCGGATAGGAAGAAAGTGAAACGAGCGGCAAATAGAGAGAATTATAAGCCCGATAGACGGTAGCAAATTCACGCGCATGCTTCGCGCGCGCGTGTGTGTGTCGGGTGACAGGCTTACTACCAACGCACCAAACCAATAACCAACTACCTAGCTAGGTGTACCGAGAAGCTAAGTGAACGAGGTACTCGAAAAGAACTGTAAAATAATCGCAGGAAATAACGAATTCAAATGCACTGTACTGGCCATCGGTGCCAAGAAACCGAATATTCATATTTTTATTTAAATTGCTTTTCTAAATAAACCCTACTTTTACCTATCTCGAAGTCTAAATTAATTATCCCTGTGTTCGAGTTCGAATTCTTCCCCTCGGAAGATAAAAATTAATCTTAACGAAAGAAATCCGTTACAGTACGCCAAAGAAAAATAGGTTATTCACTATCAACATTTGAAGTAGTATTTAGATTTGGGGTTGAAGCTGGCGAAAATTCACCAAGTTTTGAAATTTCGACAAGATCCATGGCTCAAAAGGTATATCGATTTAAATACCAATATGAGGAAAAAATCAAACAACAATTTTGAGAAAATCTTTTTTAACACACGTGCTTTGAAAATAGCTCAATGTTGACCCGTTTCCATGGTAGAAAACGAGTCATTTTTGTTTTGCAATCAGCTGCTTACATTCCTCCCCTGTTTTTATATTCCTTCATTCTAATATTATGATTATTTCATTCTTTCACTGTTATTCTTCTGTTTTTCTGTCAAGAATTTCCATGTGACAGGAATGAACACAACTGTTTTGTTTACGTCAACTGCTAACCTAGCAGACGCGATGGTGTAATGATGTGACGTGGGAAAACGTTGATTAATTGTCGAAAATTGAGCTATTTCTCGCACTCATGTCAAAAAGCACTGTACGCAACTCTTTCAAAATGTTGGTCATTCTGAAAGAGTTGCGTAATGTACTATTACAGACTGATGAATACCGCAGCTTATGGTAAAACGGTGGAAAATGTTCGGAAATACCGCTATATCAAGCTAGTTACACGATGGGAAAGGAGGTACGGAGCTCGAACTCTCATCGCAAAATCCAATTTCCACAGCTGATTTCGATGATTATTTTTCGAAATGATGTTTTCAATTAAATCGACGACCCGGTATTTTACTGAACCGCATGTATCCTCCTCAAATAATAGAATTTGCCGTAGAAAAAGCTGTAGCTACAGAAGTCAAATTATGCACATCTAAAAACTTTTTCCATCTCTCTGCCTACACAAGTGTATTATGCGGTCCAAATGTATACCTGTTAGGGTTGGGAACCATAAAATTAGATGTTTTAGAAACATTCTTATTTAGCTACTCGTACCTAGTTGGAAATCTCTATAAAAATGCTTGTAAATCATATTTAAACATATAAATTTAATACGGTTATAATATTCTTGAGTCTGAAATGAGAAAAATGGCTAATAAATTACTACTACAATAAAAAAAACGTGCAGTTCACACGCGGTAGAAGTGAAACTTTGTATTCAGGGTAATTTGCGAGAGAGTGAGACATATACACTATAAAGAGGTAACCAAAGAGACAGGGAGAGATTGATTAATTTCTTATTTATTGCCCAAAGAGGGAAAGGGAGAGTGAAAGAGATAAACAATGTGACTGGAGATAATATTTTATGAAATAGAGAAATTGCTATATTTAATATAAAAATTATTTTTTATTATATAGTTTTTTACATCGGTAAAATTAGCTCATATATTATCATTATTTCCATCATTTTCAATTTCCAAACATGTTACTAACGGCTTATGGTAACTAAAATATGATACAAATGTTTTGATTTCAATTTTATTTAAAAATCTTTGAAATACTGCATCTGGTAGTTCCTGATCTTGTTGTTGGCTCATTTCTGTTATTTGACATTTGTAAACTTGAGGTATTATTTAAAAATTCTATTAAAGGTAATGAAGTTGGTTCGGCAAAATTTATGTAAAAATCTCGACTCAAAATCATTGGTAATTCGTGGTATTTTTTTTAAGTATCATGGACACCTCTGGCGTATATTTAATTAAATTTTCGTGAAATTTATTTTCAAAAATGAATTCGATGATAGATTATAGTGCTTTATTTGGAAAAATATATATAGCAACAATTAGAACCGTTTGCCCGTCTTCTAAGGTGCTATGACAAGCACCCATTTCTCCTATATTAGAAAGATGCACGGACAATGATTCTGGTTGATGCGTACTTATATCCATTTGTGGAGTAACAATAAGAGCACTATCATTCGTAATGCGATATATCGCTACTCCACCTGCTCTAATATCGCGTTCAAATTTCACCATAATATCGAAATTCGGAATATCAATATGATCGTCATTATCCAACCATGTCTCAGAAAGTATCAAAGAATTTGATTTTGTTGCAATTTTATCCGAATTTATATCTGCTACATGAGCACGTAGACTTTGACAATTAAATGAGAAGATTGACATTTTTTATCTATTTGTAATGAATTCTGTCAATAATCCTCAATAGTCGCCCATGATAAAATTGTTGATCTCCATTATTAGTAATAATATATGAACCTTCAATACTGGTAACACGTGATAACGCTATACTGTAAAAAATGGTGATGAATTTACAATCCAAGTGTGTATTAAATTTATGAAACAGGTGGATGAAATGAAGAATTAATGTACGCCGGGTTGGAAATTTAATAATATTATACACATTTACCCAATATATGTTCCAAATTTACAAAACGCGTAATTGGTTTGGTCATTAATGGATCTGTGTATAAAAATCAATGTACAGGTTCGCACACTTAAAACGCGAATTGGATTTTAATATCGTTCTTTGTAATTGAAGTGGTGTTCAAAAGCGTTGAAAATTAAGTGATGGCACTTCAAGAATAAAGCAAGGGCGTCTTGGAAATTTTGCCCACGTTTGTGCTTTAAAATCAAAGATCAGTTGAGAATTATCAAATACTGGATTGGAAATTAAGATACCGTAAATTAAAAACGATAGTATGGATAACTTATATACAAAACTAGTACTCCATATTTACAATGCGTGTTCAAAATTTACAAAACACGTAATTGGTTTGGTCATTAATGGACCTGTATATTAAAATCAATGTACGGATGAAATAGACAGTTATACCTTTTAAGGGGTAACACCACTCTAGGAGGTCGAAAAATTACCTAATTTCAAGATTTTTTTCCGGGAAAACAACGAAAAAAATGAAAATTATGTGTAAGGTTCTTTATTGCCTATACATTAAAGTACGTATATCAATTTTTTTATGGCAATCTAAAACATAATGGCGGCTGAGCAGGTGGTTGACTGAACGCCCACCATCAATGTAGAGCTCCGCGGCCGGAAAAGTTTCTCCTCCAATTGTGACTCTAGAACAAAAACCCAAAATTTTTTCAATTTCACATACAAAAAGCTCGAGAAAGACGTAGGGATTTTTTTTTAATCACTTTTTTTAAGAAACAGTGGACATTTGTTTTTTTGCCTAAAAATATGCACTAAAAATGTTTATAACAAATGAAATATGCAACATAAAAAAAAATCCCTACGTCTTTCTCTGGATAATCTTGTTTGAAAGATACTGTCAAAATTTCGAGTCGATCGGTAAAGAATTGAGCGACTTATGTTTCCGGCCGTGTCAAAAAAAGTAGTTTTGAGAAAAACCCGTTTAAAGTTTTCCTTATGAAAAAGTCATAGAAATTTGTTGTATACCTTAATTTGCGATGCCTGCCCCGTATAATTGACCTTCTAAATTGGTATTCTCTTGTTCTTCGTCCTTTCTAGTCGATCTGGCAGCCTGCCTAGCCAATTTTGCTGCGTCAGTCAGTCTCGTTTCAGCCACTGATACGCGGTGTTCGTCGGCTTCGCCGCAGAAATTGTAGCAATTTGGTCCGATTTTGATTCCGAGTGTTTGCATAATTTCGATAATTGAGATCATTCCGTCATTGTATACACAAATAGCAATATGTCTGACGATATCCAGAATTGTCTTACCTCTAGACCTTGATTTAGGAGCCATCGCCCACACTGTTGCGTTGAAGGACTCGTTGCTATTTTGTGTGTAGCCACCGATACACCGAGTGAGAAGATCATCACTGCTTAATTCTTCATATATTGGTTTTATTGCTTCGTATACATATTCGGAAAGTGGTGTTTTATGATGATGATTTTCCAATGTATTGGTGGCATTCATTCGTTGCCACGAGCACCACGAATCTTCACCGGGCGGACATTGTTCGTGCTGCGGGTTTTCGTCCGTAGACATCTTATGATAAAGAGTCCCCCAAATGCCGTTCCGCATTTTTTCGATTGAGTCGTGGTTTCGACGTATCGCCAGGCCGTAATAAATCGATAATTCGTCAATTAATTTTCCGGTTAATTTTCCTTTTCCTCCTAGGCCCTTTGTTTTTGTTTTTAAATTGCGTAAACGAGTTCCCATGCGCTTTTGCACATGATCAATGCATTCTTTTTTTGTAACAGGACAATCTTCATAAGGCTCAGAATCTAAAATGCCTTTAAAAGTTTTGGAATCGCCATCTCCTATATAATTGGCATATTTAACATTATACAATTCTTCTGAACGATGAAACATCTCGATCACGGCGTCGACCTCCATTTTTCCGGCAGATCTGTCATGGTTCGCATTGCACTCGTCTGCGTGTTTTTTATGCCAGTCTTTAAAGTCTTCGGTGTGTAATTCTTTTTTCCAGTATTCGCACTGTTTACAATATTTGGATTTTACTACGAAATCGATTACTTTTCCGCTAAACCAGCCAATTAGAGTTACTAAACCGAATAACGATGAAAACCCGCGTTTTCGCCACGTTCCGTCACCAGATACACTTATTCCATGTTCTTGTCCTTTTTCAATTGATCTGTTCTTTTCAATGTTAGCTGCAATATTCATACTTTTCCTACAAGCGGCTTCTGTTGCGATCGAAATGGTTGTTACTACCTTGTCGTAAAATGATTGAAAAATCGGCCTTGGTAAATCCATAAACGCGCAAAACTTCATCGTTCCATTCAAACCGATGCCGAGCATCCGCATTGCCAGAATAATTCTGCGATTAATTTCGTAGCTTTTGTCAACAAATGGGCAATTTGGCACTTCTTTTTTAGCACAGTTTGCACAAGAAATGACAATTTTAAAGCCTAAGCCACGTTTTCCATTTTCTGTAAATGTTACATTTGATTTACACTCTTTGCACACAACAGCATTCGAAATATCAGTAAAAACTGTAGGAAAGTTTATGATGCGGTAGCTAATAGCATTATCGACTTCAATGTTCTAGTCATCACAGGAGTCTTTCAATTTTTTTGCACTTGTACTAACTCTCGCATCGTTCGGCGTCTCCAATTCGAATCGGTTCAACGGTCGCCTACTTGATGATTTTCGTCTTTTTTCATGTCCACTGCTAAGTTTGGTCCCTTTTCGAATACGATTCACTTCACCGCCACTCATGATGCAAATTTTTATTAGTACACTGAAAAAATAGCGACAAAAAACCACAACATTTAACGAAATGCAGCGAAAAAACCCACGTGTCGTGCGAATAGTTCAATGGTTACACCAACACTGAAGATTGAACTATACTACAAGCGTCCCAAATGGCGCGTCGCGCCGAGTCTTATACCTGCTCCGAGCGCGCAGCAGGTGGCTACGGTCGGGATCAAAATTCAGGCACTTCAACGATTGTACACCTTATAAATGATGTTGTGTCTTATTCTTAAGACCCTTAGGCACCTTTTAAGCGAAAAAAAAAAAATCGATTTTTGGAAAATTCTAGAGTGGTGTTACCCCTTAAAACGGATATTTTAAAGTCATTTTTTATATTAGTGAGAGATGTGCATGGGATTTAACCCACAAGACAATAGAAACTTAAACTTTATTTGGGTCTGGGAAAAAGTTCGTGGCGTTTTTCCCGATAGATGGCATCAATTGCAAATAAGTCAGGAAACACAGATCGTAGCAACACCACTAAACGCTTGTTGGAAAGGTGACACTTCGAGTGTACAGTAGAGCGTCGATTATCCGACCTATTATAATTGGGACCGACTACCGTTCGGATAATCGAAAATTCGGATGACCGAACAGGAGTTGTTTGTTGAGAGAAAGGCAAAATTGAAACGCTCAAAATTATAGAATATATATATTTATATTCAACGGTGACGGAGATGATCCGGGTTATCAAATTCTAACCGACCATCAAATCGTATCTTCAGTTCTTTATTTTCATCATAAAGAACTGCATAAGAACCTCCCAACCAAGCTCCCGGAGCTTCTGGCGAGTCACTATCGATGTGTGTGGCCTGGCATTGTCCTGATGGAACATCCACTCCTATTGGCCAAAGCTGGCCGCTTCTGGGCGATTGCTTCCTTCAGACGGTCCAATTGTTGACAGTACAGTTCCGAGTTAAGAGTTTTGCCGTAGGGGATCAGCTCATAGTAGCTGCTAATCCCACCAAACACACAGCAAAACCTTCCTGACCGTCAATCCTGGCTTGACCACCGTTTCCGCCGGCTCGCCGCGATTCGACCACGACCGTTTTCGCTTGACCTTGTCGTAAGTGATCCACTTTTTATCACCAATCACCAACCGCTTCAGAAATGGGTTGATTTTGTTGTGATTCAGCAGCGATTCGCAGATGGAAATTAGGTCCATGAAGTTTTTTTGCGTTAACTCGTGTGGCACCCATACATCGAGCTTCTTTTTGTATCCAGCCTTATTCAAATGGTTCCAAACGGTTTTTTGTGCAAACTTTAGCTCTTTGGCAATCGGAAAAGTGCTTTCATGACGGTCGGACTCGACAATTTCCATGATTTTATCGACATTTTCGACAATTGGCCATCCAGTGCGTGGTGCATCTTTGACATCGAAATTATCGGAACGGAATCGACGAAACCAAAATTGCGCGTGATTGGCTGTTACAGTATCAGGACCATAAACACTATTCACATTTTCAGCCGTCTGGCTTGCGTTTTCGCCTTTATCGAAGAAAAACTGTAAAATATGGCGTATTTTCTCTTTACTAGTGTCCATCTTTGACGCGCGCTCAAACAAAACGTGAGTCAACTAATCACAAAACCGTCACAAAAGTTTTTGTAGTACGAAATCTCATCTTTCTAACGCCATCTAGTGGAACCAGATAGGACTTATACAACGCGAGATACAGATAACTAAAGCCATCTATTGGAAAAATAATGGATTTCTTTTTACTACACCTGATTTGATTTGTTTAATACCAATGTGACTTCATATGGTAATCCTTCAGTATCAATAGTCGACATCTTGTGAAGTTTTTGATGCATAGCGGCTTCTTGCTGAGATCCTTGGCAACCAATATAAACATCTGTTGCTATGGAATTGACTTTGACGTCTGCACAATAAAAAATGTGATTATTATACTCACTAACAGATCGATTATTGAAGAATAACCGCACACCATCCGGACACAGTCTGTCAGCCTCGTCTTTTGTAAAGAATTTTGATTCTATCAACTGCAGCTCATCTTCATCTAATAATCTTCCATCGCCAATTTTTGTCAATATTGTTGAAAATACTTTATTATTTTATGCTTGCCGCATGACTTCTGTGAGCTCATAAAATTGCAAGCCTCGCCACAGTGTAGGACCTGCTAGTTGTCGTCTCAGTTGTTTATAAATTAGTGTTGCTCGAACCGGCGGTAGTTGACGTAGATCTCCAATTAGAATCAAATCCAGTCCTCCAAAATTGTCGTTAAAATTACCAGTGATCTGTTTTAATCTTGCGTCGATTTGCTCAAGCAGTTCAGCACCGATCATACTGATTTCATCTATGATTAGAACACGAACGTATTTGAATAGTAAACGATATTGTTGGGCGACTTCCATTGACAAAGGAAGTATTAATAATTTGGACAAACTTATTTTTAAAGCTGTGTGGGCCGTTGTTCCACCAATTGCTACTGCAGCTTTCTCAGTTGAAGCACAAGTTATGTAAGCGTTATAATATCCATCATTTTGTGTGTACCTATTATAAATTTCCATTAACAGTTTTATTACAAATGTTTTTCCACATCTTGCAGAGCCCATGAAGAATATTTGCAATGACGAGGGTCTTTCGGACTGAAGATGTGAAATAACATGCATGAGAAGATCTTTTTGTTTTTTACCATTCGCATAAGCTCAGAGAAGTCTCGATTGGGCATCAGATTCTCTTTTTTCTTAGCGATTGCCCCGAGTTTATTCAGCGTTGCTAAGCGTAAATCATTATTAACATCTACATTCGGATTGTTATACAGTGCTTGAAATCGATTTTCCGGAAATCTGGTAACGGCATCACGAGCTTCATCATCATCATTGTCGTCTTGTAGTCCATCGTCACGGCACAATCTCCGACAAATTTCAATGGTTTTGTTAATGTCCAAATCAGACTCAAATTCCTTTCGACGCTGCAATATGATATCTTCGTTTTCGTCGAAAATTTCGATGAATTTTATTTCTGCTAAAACTTCAGCTTCTTCATTTCGGAACGGAATATGCAAAGTGACCATTTGCCTTTTATATTCATTATAATCTGATGCCATATCGTAGTTTCTATAACGAATGATGCGCTGTTCTTTTCTTCGACTGTATGTCCCTTGTGAATTCTTAGAATAATTGGCAACAAATTGCGCTAGTGTTACTAATTCCATATCTTGTGGTCGCTGCTCATATTTGTCGAACCTATTTTCTTCCCATATAGAAATATAAACTACCACAACTGAACTTTTTGACATTGGCTCCCAAAGTAAGTACCATGCAGCTTCTTGACTCATTTTTCTTGTGATCTCAACTATATCAAATTCCGGACTTTCATCCATGATTTCATGAATTTTACGTTGCAAGTTGCTTATTCCTCTGTTTGTTTTATTCGCGTACTCTACGACATACGCGGCACAAGAGTATTCTTCGACGATAAACTGGAAATCTGTATTTGATTTTTAAATATTTAACACGAAAGGGTTGAACGGGTTATACCACTTTTCTGATGGTAATCGTTTTAAAAATACTTTAGGTCGAGTAATTCCTGCTTCAAGTATATGAAAATAGTCTTCATCGCAAGTGAGACCATTTTGTTCATAAAATGACTCGATGTCTGTATAATCATTATTCTCCAAATTTATTCTAAGCATTTGATAACGTCGAGCGTAATTTGCAAATCCCGGATGATCTTTCGGCACTGGTGTTAATATTGTCGTGTATTTGCATGGCAGAAACGGCGCCTCAAATCTACATTTCTGTGGCTGGTTCGTGCGATTTACTTTGAAGCAAGTAAATTTGTGTTTATGTTTCTGCAGTTTAATATTTCCAGAAGCTTCTGACGAAGAAAGTGATATTAGTTGATCAATCATTGTTATTGCATCCTGTTTACCTGTAGCAAGTGCATCTTGTGGAGCATTATTGAGCCATAATAGGATGTACGCATGAGGTCTACCACGATGTTGAAATTCTATTCTTTTCAAATAATTGACCACATGATAAATTCTGAATGGGTTATTCTTCTTTGACTGAACGATATTCATTAAAACATTCACCAATTTGTTGAAATAGATAGCGCAGGTGACGGCATCTTCATTAATGAGTATTGTCTTCTGAATGTAATTTAGTTCTTCACCTTCTTCCTCAGAAATGTCAGCTCCATTGTTCTTTAATTTATATAGTGTTCATAACAGATAATTCCACCCGATTTCATTGGCACTCAGAGTGAGGAACATCGTTGGTTTTCCAAATTGTTTTATCATTGTGAAGTGTTGAGAATCCGTCCGGATGAAGCTTGACTGATCTGTGGATATATTGAAAAAATGTGAGAACTCACTCGAGGCAAGAGGAAAATAAACCAGACCAAGTAGATGTTATCGTGAGGAAGCAGTTTATTCTACCTTCCAAGAACGTGGTACAAAGTACAATTTTAATACAAAATGCGTGGACACTACAATTGAAAATTAATGCCAAAATAATTTAATTTAGAAAATCAGTAAAAAATATCAATTTAGAAAAAAGGTACAAATTATAATAATAAATAAACAAATTGAATTTTGAATATTATTTGATCAGCACACAATTATTAATTGTGTGCTGAGTGCGATTGAGCTTGAGATTGAGAGCAATGCGTGCACCGCAGTCAATACTGCGTAGCACGACACGCTGTGAATAACGAGTGCGAAAGATTTTATGTGTGATTCACTGCAAGCCCTCAGCAAATTGTTGAAGAGAGATTGCAGTGGCTCAATGAGAGCACTTGCAATGAACATTGCTTGAGTGCTAAGCCTGTGTGTGAAACCAGCTACGCAGTCAGCACTGCGTAGCACAATACAACATAGAATGAGGATGCACGATTGAGCAGAAAGTATTCGCTGTACTTTCCCAGCAGATTCACTGGGGGAAAATACAGCGAATATAAAGCACATGCTTAATTATATTAATTAAGCTGGCAACATACAGTGAGGAGAACGTGGTGCAGCATGTGCTGCAGCGCACGCCACAGAGTGAGACAAAAATGTGGATGTACCGCTATTTTCTACTCCTCGCCGACATTGAATTGCACTGAATTGTGACGGTGTACTCTTACCGTGTATTTGAGTCCTGTTGAGCTTGAAAGTTGAGCGAATCCGGTGAATTGCGACAGAGAAAAAGGTCCGAGAGTCGGAGAGTCCTGTTGTGTGTGCTGTTCAATGGATGTGTGTTGCAAAAGTGCCAAATTCTCAAGATGGCTGCGAGTATAAACTTTACGTTGAGCGCTGGAGTCAGTTGAGCGAGATAGCCGGTGAGCGAAACCGAAGTCAAGCGAGAGAGACATCCTCTCGCTCGACGCGGCGTGTCAACGAGGCACATCCTCGGCTTCGCGAAGCCCATGCCTCGGCTATCTTCGACTCAACCGAACAACGCGTGCTAGAGCAGCGCAACAGGTAGGCGCACGACGATTATCGATCGCCGTGCGCCAGCTGATTTTCCAACATGAAGAGATCTCTCTTTCGTTGCGACCAATACCAAGTAGAATTTGGTATCGACCGCAAGAAAGCTAAGTTACTTTCAATACAATTGTTAATATAATCATCATTGTACTCAATTTGTTGTCGAGTTATTTTTGTATTCACTCCAATATGTTTGAAAGCAATAGTAAGAGAATCGCGGACCCGTATCCTCATAATTTTTATTGCGACGTAAAGCAAATGATTTGGAGTTACTCCGCGTCGATCCGATCTTCGTAGTTCACTCGTTGCTATTGTGAATGGTGTTGCATTAATTCCATCTCGAAATGTCCGAAAATAGCCCAAATAAATTGAAGGAAAAGACAGTTCTTCGGCATGTTCATCGAAGAGGATACCTGGCAGGAAATTATGTTCCCCCGGTGCTATCCTTAAATATTGGTCATCATTCCACAAAAGTGTCTGTTGTTGTGCTTCGATTGGTATGTTTTCACTTATTTCATCTTGTTGAACGTTGCCAACACTGTTATCGGTATTGAAGAAGTTTTCATCAATTTTTATTTCATACAAGAGATACAGAGGAGTTCGAACCAGGTACTGTAACCACACACCAATTGTCCTTTTATTTACCAAGCCCATGAGATAGCTTGTCTTATGAAGTTTTTTTCTCTTGATGTGGACATTAATGCAGTGGTCGTCATCAATATTTCGCGGTAAATGCTTGACCATGTTATTGACTGATATTCGTACATTTATAATTTGTCCATACATTCCATATTGCCCTTGCACGTGTCGCAATCTCCTGATCTGCATAAATGGAATCCGTGGAGAAACCAGTCTCTCCGACAGTAAATCTAATGGTGGCAAAAACGTTGGCACGGCTTGATACTTGAATCCGTTGTACGTAGACATCAAAGGAATAACATTTCTATTGAGAGCTTATATGCACGTGTTACAAACTAATATATTGTCACCTACAATAACTTCAATTATTTGATTTACAATTTCTTGATGTTCTAAAGCCGGTTCTTTCAAGTCATTTTTAAATCATAAACAGTCACATACGGAGCAACCAAAGGGGTTGTCGTAGAATTTTTGCGGAAGTCTTGATTGGCGATTCTATTGCGGTGAAATTGTATATATGGGAGGGCAGGCTCCACGTCCATTTGATGATCACCTAAAAATGCAATTGACAAATAAGCGTTAGTAGTGGTAAACCCCTTGAACATGACATAATGATAGTTATGAATATCAATAGCAACGTAAAGTAAATTAATGTAAAGTTAAGTTGTAAATCAGAAAATAATACAATATAGTAATAAGAGTATATATATATATACCTACTTAAATTATCTCCAGCGTCTTGTGTATGTGGTTCGTCGTAAGACGCTGATGCAACATTTGTCGCTGATACAGCATTTTGTACAGCTGTTCTAACCTTCAGCGCCTGTCGCGCACGAAAATTACGAACACGTTCTGTAGAAGTCTTTGCCGTTTTTTTTCGTTTTATTTTCAGCAGCTTTTTTTCTAGCACGATACTCTCCACCACAATCGGCAGTTGTTTTCAGCATTATTTAATATAAATTCACTATATTAAATAGACAAAACGCAATAATTTTTAAAAGAATGCACTGGACACAATGATGCGACGCTATACTGTTCTCGATGTTTCTCTCTGTCACACTCTCTCTGCCCCTCACTCTAATATATATGCGCAAAAAATGGGGCGCATATAAAGGACAGAAAAACGTGTCCTATACCTCTTAATGTATTTTGTTTCTCTCTCTCTTTCTCTCTCCTTGCGTGGTGTACTACGCCAGTGCCTATGCCCTATACCTATAGTATAGAGAGTAGCCCGTATGCACAGGGGACCATGCACGAAAGGCAGGAGTGGGTACGCTACGAATCACCGCACAAAGAGATATATTATTATATTAAGTATAGGGACATTACATAGAGATGTGTTTTGTTTCATTCTCTCGCAGGCCAAATCCCATTAATCTATATCGTTTGTCTCAACTTCCGTTACACTTTTTTCGTTTCATAACATCCAATTCACAACGTCCCAAAAGAAGCTTCACTTAAAAATGAGGTTTCTAAAGATGTTGAAACAGATAAAGCGGGTCGTTCAAATACATAATGTAGTTTTGTTGTGTGTTAAAATATACTTGTTTGTAACACATGCTCAAAAAGCCCCCCGTTCCGTGCCTGTGAAGTGTGACGAAAGTGGCGCTTTTTAGTAATGCATGCGGAAAAAATACTGCGCATGTGTAATTATACTAACTACTTTTTCGCACACTTTTTTTAACATTCTTGTTAATTTTTTGCACACGTTCATCACACTACAGTCATGAAAAGGGAGAGTTTTTGAGCATCTGTTACAAAATAGTACTTTGTGATACAAATGCGAAAAAGCGGACTTTGGGCGAAGGTTGCAAAGTTGGCCGCATGAACCGGCAGCGAGTTCCACAGCGACAGAAGCCGCAGGCGAGTGCTGTCTTCCTTTTCATACTTGTAGTGTGGTAAAAGCGTACGAAAAAGTAACTAAAGTTTTAAAAGTATGTGCGAAAAAATAACTAGTGTTAAAAAAGTGTGCGAATAAATAATTAGTATGATTTACGCATGCGCAGTATTTTTTTTCGTGCACCTTACTAAAAAACGCCACTTTCGCCACACTTCACAGACAAGGAAATTGAAACTTTTTGTGTATGTGTTGCACAGCAAAGATCAACGCCACTCTTGCTCCTCAACCAGCTCCAGTACAGTCCATTAGGACCAGCTCGTGACCTACGACCAACAGGTACCCGTGCTTCTTCTGTGAGGAAGAGCACTATATCGCCGATTGTCCGTCTTTCAAGTACCTTTCTCCCGCAGAACGGAAATCCGTGGTTGACGAGCACTACTTGTGCTTCAACTGCCTGAGCAAGCACAGCCTCTGCGTTTCCCAGATGACGCGCACCTGCCAGACAAGCCAACACCGCCATTACACTCTGATACATTTGGGCATCCCTACGAGAAGCCTCGCACCATCCCGCAACTGACGCGCACCCCGTCACCGAAGCCAGACGCGGCGATGTCAACTCCACACACGGTTAAGAGCCCAGCGCCCTCTGGACCATCGACGTCGTATATACTGGGTCTGGGAAAAAGTTCGTGACGTTTTTTTTTAGTAAAATTCAACTGGTTTTCTTATAGTGTGAAAATGAATTTATTTAAACCAAATATGCTCCACTATTATGGACAATTTTTCGGGTAGAGCCATGATGCCATCGGTGAAAAACTTCTGTGGTTTCTGGTTGAAAAATTTTATCAAGTGGTTTTCACAGGCTTCTTTTAAAAGCAGCTTAATTCCATTGAGAGCGTTCTGCAGAGATCGGAATAAGTGTAGTCAGAGGGTGCTATGTCTGGACTATACGGCGGATGCATCAAAACTTCCCAACCAAGCTCTCGCAATTTTTGACGGGTCATCAAAGAAGTGTGTGGTCGGGCGTTGTCATGGTGGAAGACAACACCTTTCCTATTTATCAATTCAGGCCGTTTTCTTTCAATTGCTTTGCGTAATCTCTCTACTTGTCCACAGTAGAGTTGAGAATCAAGCAATGACTACCTGAGTAAATTTGAACGTACGTCTATTAGTGTTGCACTCGCACATCCTTCTTGTGTTGATATCGCACTCGATCCCCTGAGTGACTAAACCATTCTTTAACCGTATTCTGCAATCCGGTCAATGTCACGTTCCCCTTTTTCATCCCAGTGTCTAGAATTTATAAATATAACGGCATTATAGCACCCGTCCCAGTAGTCTTTACCCTTCAAACAGATGTAGAATAAAAATACAATTACCGATTATGACATCAACAATTTTGTGGTCACACAACTTCAACGTTTGTTTCAATCCGGTCCAGGAATACCGAACAGCAACCTCATCGGTAATAATTGCTTTTAGAGCGTCTCTTATCGTGCTGCTGGGATCGTTTCTGTAAATTATAGCAATCTTCATTTTCTGAAAGCTAATAGATAATTATTATAGTATACATTATTACAACTGAATGGCACACTGTCAAATATTTTTGCCAAAATTTTAATGTGCGTTATTTTTTCAAAGCAAGTGTATTGCAATAACTCGAATCGCTATTCAAAAGAAAATCGATTTCTTAATACGCTCGTATTTAAAAAATAGTTAATTTTCACTGAAATAGTCTGACTCCTTGAATATATGGCTCGGATAATAATCTTTATATAGAGCTTCAGCAAAGTCTCATCTTCCTTCAATCTTTTCTCGAAGGCCTCCATTTGTTCAACAGATTAGACCGGAAAATTTCCCAACTGTGTGAAGTCGTGTGAGACTTCGGGACGCACCCTTTCGGAATTTTTCCTGTTAGAAGCAGCTATCATTTCGATGATTCCATTTAAATTCCAGAGAACAAGTGGAAGAAGGACAGAAAGCGTGGCGAGTGGACGCGTTTCTCGGAGAGCTCGAAGGATTGTAGAGAGAAAAGTGGAAAAGCGAAGAATTCAGAGTGAAAAGTGGTAGGAGGGCTGAAGGAGAAGATGTGTTTTGTGTACGAGAGTAGGTTTTTGTATAAGGGAAAGTTTAAGTGAGGTGTTGGGTGTCTAACTGAGGCGCGAAGTTTGAGAGGTTAAGCATGGGAGATACGGGAAAGAGGAAAAAGGAGAGAAAGGCTCAGAGGAAGCGGAAGGAGAGAGTGGGAAGAACAATGAAGTGCTAGAAGTTAGCGCGCGGTTGACAGATGGATCCACAGGTAATGTGCATGCTGACATACCCGAAAAAAGGCGCAGAGGGAGGCCGACGAAGGAGGCGGTCGGTAAAAGTGCATCCAAAGCTGTCGGCAAAATAGATCGCTACCTGATCAAAGAGGCAGTGGTAAATGGATGTACAACCGAAGGGTTCGTCACAAAAAGCAAGCTGCGTCACACGCCGATCAAAAAGGGGCACAGCAAAAATTGGGAAAAAGAAACGGGTGAAGAAACGGAAGAATATATAGAGGACGGCGTCATCGAGGAAGAAGAGACCGTTAAGGAGAAGGGTGCTGTGCAAAGTGTCGGAAGTGAGAGCAGTGAGCTCGGCGATGCTGGAAGTACTGTTGGAGGCACGAAAGAAAGGGAGTTTGTTTGTGCATCGATAGCACTCTCCAAGGAGGCACTTGTGTCGTCGATTCGGAGAGGTGACGGACCGAATTTGAAGAATGTAAGTCATGATGGGGAGTATCGGGAAAATGTGGATGAAGGCGTTGATGACCCAAGTGAGGGAGAGGAGGAGGATATGATAGGAGCGGATATAGGCGGAAGCTCGGACGACGGCTATTCCGATCGCAGCGTGCGAGAGGGGGCGGAGAGTGGCGTGGGAAAGCATTGGTTTGTCGAAGTTCGGAAAGCAGAGGAAAGACAGAGAGGAGAGATGAGGAAACGTTTTGAAGATTTCGAAAAAAGATCGAAATTGTGGTGGGAAGAGAGAACGAAAAAAATTTACGAGGAGATCGAAGGGCATATGAAGCGTTGGTATAGGGAGGAGATAAATAAAATAAAAGAAGAATGTATGGTGGAGAGTGACGAGTATTGTGAGAATTGTGAGAAGAGTCGAAAGGAGATACGAGAGCTGAGAAGCACGGTAAGAGAATTAAGGGAGAGTGCAGAGAGAGAGAGAGAGAGAGAGAGAGACAGAAAACGGTGGGAGGAGGATCGTCGCATGCTTACGGACAGCATCAACGGAAAGGAAAAGAAGCAAGAAAGAAAAGGACCGGAGAAGACAACGATAAGAGGTGGGGTGAGGGATGGAAACTGCAGCTATGACTCAATCAACAAGGAATATTTGGTGTATTCGACGGAGAAAGTAAGGGGTGTCAGAAGAAAGGCATCGAGGGAGGAGAAAAATCTAAGGCAAATAATGGAGAGGAAGCCGAGACCGCTAAACGAGCGGGAATTAAAAGAAGAGAAAGGAAAAAGGGAGTACAGGAAAAACAACGTAAGCATATATTTTCCGGAGGTGAAAGGAATTGCAAGGCACAGGATTTTGGACGAGGTTGCTGAAAGATGTGGGCAAGATATCAGAGGAAAAACGAGGAAAAAATTTGAGAGTGGGGGACTGGTGGTAGCAAGATATAAGAATTGGAACGAAAAAATGGAGATGATGAATAGAAAGAGGGAATTGAAGGGAACGGACATTTGGATAAAAAATGACCTGACTAAAAGAGAAAAAGACGTTCAAAAATGGCTGCGGGAGGTTGCGGAGAACGAAAAGAGGCTTGGTAGAAGGGCGGAAGTAAGCTACATGAGGATAAAATTCGGGGATGGATGGTGGAGATGGAACGACCGAAGAGGGAACATCGAGCTTTAAATGTACGAGAGGAAGGAGAGGCAAGCTCGTCGGGATGTGCCGCAGCCCTTTCGGATTGGGAGAGAGCAATGAAGGCAAGGAAGAGGAAGAAAGAAGAGAGAAGAGAGAAGATTCGACTGGGAAGCTGATAGGAGGAAGAGGGGAGAAAGATGTGGAAAAAACAGAGTTTAAAGTAATATTGTGGAATGTTGCGGGAATATTTAAAATCGGAGGAGCGTGGGAATTCTTAGAAAAGGCGGACATAGCTTGCAAGAAACTTGGGTTGAAAAAAAGGATGAGTGTAAAGTAGTGCAAAGTATGAGTTCAAAATTCAGTTGGAGTTTTAAAGCGACGATTAAAGAAAAAGGGGTAAGAAAAGGAAGAGCAAATAGAATAGGAAGGCAATAGGAGTAAAGACGGAATGGGAAGGAGGCTGGGATATAAAAGAGTGGGAGTTTGGGTTAATTTTGTGCAATTGTAAGTTAAGAGAAACTATATCTATAATAACAGTATATAATAACATTGGAATGAGAAAAATTAAAAAGGACTTGAGTGATGTAACACTTGAGGAAGCTGGCAAAAGGGATAAAGTTGTGATCATGGGAGACATGAATGCGAGAATTGGAAATGAACAAGCGATAGTCATAGAGGAAATGGATGATGAGGACTACGAAATAAGAAAATCGCAGGACATGTTGCTGAATTCCGAAGGAAAAAAGAACTTGAGTATGTGTGAGGATTTGGGGTTGAAAGTGTTGAACGGGAGAACGGAAGGGGATAGGGAGGGTAAAGTAACTTTTGTCGGTGGCGGAGAAGAATGTTGTGGATCGGTAATAGATTATGCAATTGTCTTGGACAGGGGGGGGGAGGAGGAAATTAAAAGGATGGAGGTGATAAACCGAATAGAATCTGATCACCTGCCATTAATGTTGTATATGTGGGAAAAGGAAACGGAAGCGCAGGAATGTGTAGAAGGGGGTCAGGATGAGGAGTGTAAAATGGAAAAGCTTATATGGAATGAAGAAAAAGGTGAGGAATATATTAGCGAATTGCAAAAGGATGTAAGCATTGAAGAAGGCAAAGAGAGGTGGGAGGTGTTAAAGAAAAAAATATTAAAAGCCGCGAAAAAAGTGGGGATGTTGAAAACATACGGAAAGAGTAAGAGGGTGAGAAGATTACCAAGATGGTTCAACGATGATTGTAAAAAGCAAAGAGAGGAAGTTTGGAAAAAATTGAAAGCATTTACGAAGTATAGAAAAGCGGAGATGAAGAGAGAACTGGTAACAGAAAGAAGAAAAATGAAGTTAACGATAAAAGAGGCTAAAGAAAAGTGGAGATATGGTATTTGGGAACAAGTAGGAAAAGCCAAAAATATGTCTAAATGGTGGAAGGCCATTAGTAATTTTAGAAACAAGCGCAGAGGAACAGTTGGAGAAAAGATATCGAAGAAAGAATGGAAAGAGCATTTTGAGAAATTGCTGAACGGAGAGAAGAAGCAGGGGAGAGAGGGGACTGAAAACAAAGAGGTTTGGGATAAAGGAGGGCTGGATGTTAATGAAGAAAATTGGGGGACAGAAAAAGAATTTTCTGAGGAGTTTACAATGACAGAATTAGAGGCAGCATTGAGAGACATGAAAGAGAGAGAAAAGCTGCTGGGGAGGATGGAATTGTAGTAGAATTTGTAAAGGAGATACCGAAAGAACGGAGGGAAGAACTGAGAGAGGCGATGAATAGTATTTGGAGGGAAGGAATTGTAGCAAAAGGATGGGAAACGGCGAGGATCGTGCCAATTTACAAGGAGGGGGATAGGGAAGAAGCGGAAAATTATAGGGGGGTATCACTATTGAATGTGGGATATAAAGTTATGACAAAAATGATGACGATAAGATTGAGTAAGTGGATTGAAAAGAATGGTAAATTGAAGGAAAGTCAGGCTGGTTTTAGGAAAGGAAGAGGTACGAGGGACCAAATATTTACGTTAAATGCTGTGATAAATAAGAAATTAAAGGGGAAAGGTGGAAGACTATATGTGGCGTTTATATATTTTAAGGCTGCTTTTGATAGGGTAAACAGAGAAAGAATGATTACAAAACAAAAACAAAAAGGAATCGGGGGTAGAATGTTGGAAATGATAAAGAGAATATATAAGGAAACAAGAGCGGAGGTGCAAGCAGGAGGAAAAATTTCGGATAACTTTAGAACAAAGAGAGGAGTAAGGCAGGGATGCGCGTTGAGCGCTGTGTTGTTTAATTTATATTTAGATGATTTGGAAGATATGTGGGAAAGGAAAAATGAAGGTGGAGTTGTAATAGGAATGGAAAAAGTCTTTGCAATAAAATATGCAGATGATGTGGCGGCAATTGCAGAGACGGCAAGTGGGTTAAAAAGTATTCTGAAGGACTTAGAAACCTGGGCAGAGGAAAATATGATGGAGGTAAATGTAAAAAAAACAAAAGTAATGATATTTAGAAATGGAGGAAAGATTAAGAAAGAAGAGATTTGGAAATTTAAAGGAGAAGAGGTGCAGATAGTAAACAATTTTAAATACTTGGGATATTGGTTTACGTGTAAAAATTCTAATTGGATGCACGGGAAGAAGACTGCAGGAAAGGCGCAAAGGGCAATGAATGCAGTATGGGGTGTGTGGCGGAGAGCAGGAAGAGATTTAATGGAGGAGAGGCTTTATTTGTTGAGCTCTATAGTAAGGGCGGGAGCTATGTACGGGGTGGAAATTTGGGGATTGGGTGAAATAAGCATCTTTGAAAGAATTCAGAGTAGATATTGTAAGATGGCGTTAGGGGTAAAAAGAAACACACCAAATTATATATGGAGAAGAGAGCTGGGTGTGCCTGCAATGAAATACCTGATAAGGGAAAGAGCACTAAGATATATGGTGGAGATATTGGGAATGAATGAAAAGAGATTGACAAAAGTATGCCTGATGGAGGAAGTAAGGGCGATTGTAAATAGTATGCCGACAAAGTGGGGGAGGGACATAGAGACTGTATTAAAAGATATGGGCATACAAGATGTAATAGGGATGATTTGGGAAAGAAGGGAGGTGAGAGAAATTGAAGCAAGAATAAAGATCGGGTTAGAAAACCTTAAAAATGAGACGTTGAAGAAGGAGGAGGAGAAGATAAAGACATCAACGTACAATGTCAGGTATAAATTTATTGTGGAGAATGAGAACATGTCGTGGAAGTATTGGTCTGAGGAAAATGTAAAGGGCAGGGACAAAGAGGTATGGGCTAGAATAAGATGCGGGAATATAGGGAGAGCGGGTAAGAAAGAAGAGTAATAATTGGATGTGCAGAATATGTGCCGAGCAAGTTGAGACGTTTGAGCACATACTAATGTGTAAGAAAAGCAGAGAGTTGGTGACGGATAAAACAGGAGAAGGTGTGGAAGTATGGATGGAAAGGATAGACGAGATGGCGATCTGCGGAGAGGTGATAAATATGTTAGGGGGAAGAATGCAAAAAGAAATATGTGAATATATCAGGGAAATTGAGGAAGTGTGGAAGAAAAGGAGTGTGGAATTAAGGAAAGTGAGAGTGGAGGAATAAGTGGGCAGTTTAGCGAGAGTAGAATTAGATGTAAGGATAATAGATTAAAGGAAATGGACGAAAAGTGGGAGATTAAAAGAAATGTAAATAACGGCAGGAGATGTAAAGGGTGATTTTTTAAGAGCTTGAGAACTTTTTTTTAAAAAAAAACGCATAAAATTTGCAAAATCTCATCGGTTCTTTATTTGAAACGTTAGATTGGTCCATGACATTTACTTTTTGAAGATAATTTCATTTAAATGTTGACCGCGGCTGCGTCTTAGGTGGTCCATTCGGAAAGTCCAATTTTGGGCAACTTTTTCGAGCATTTCGGCCGGAATAGCCCGAATTTCTTCGGAAATGTTGTCTTCCAAAACTGGAATAGTTGCTGGCTTATTTCTGTAGACTTTAGACTTGACGTAGCCCCACAAAAAATAGTCTAAAGGCGTCAAATCGCATGATCTTGGTGGCCAACTTACCGGGCCATTTCTTGAGATGAATTGTTCTCCGAAGTTTTCGCTCAAAATGGCCATAGAATCGCGAGCTGTGTGGCATGTAGCGCCATCTTGTTGAAACCACATGTCAACTAAGTTCAGTTCTTCCATTTTTGGCAACAAAAAGTTTGTTAGCATCGAACGATAGCGATCGCCATTCACCGTAACGTTGCGTCCAACAGCATCTTTGAAAAAATACGGTCCAATGATTCCACCAGCGTACAAACCACACCAAACAGTGCATTTTTCGGGATGCATGGGCAGTTCTTGAACGGCTTCTGGTTGCTCTTCACTCCAAATGCGGCAATTTTGCCTATTTACGTAGCCATTCAACCAGAAATGAGCCTCATCGCTGAACAAAATTTGTCGATAAAAAAGCGGACTTTCCGAATGGACCACCTAAGACGCAGCCGCGGTCAACATTTAAATGAAATTATCTTCAAAAAGTAAATGTCATGGACCAATCTAACGTTTCAAATAAAGAACCGATGAGATTTTGCAAATTTTATGCGTTTTTTTTTAAAAAAAAGGTCTCAAGCTCTTAAAAAATCACCCTTTATAAGCTTTGTAAAAAACTTTGTAAAAGTTATACAAATAAAACTCTATTGATTGAACTTCCAGAGAACAACCTAATGGTTGTTTCGGCAATTATCTAAAATTAAATAAAAGACAAATATTCATTCACAGTGTCAGGAATATTGATCATTATCAATATTATTATGCTGGTACCAGGTAATCGGATTATTACGGTAATCGGTATAATTGTTATACCGGTAGCGCGTTATTGGATAACTCGGTAATCGGTATAATATTAAAAAGTTATTATTTTGGGATCGTTTGCCGATTAGGAGTAGAAACTCGAGTAATTCGTGTAGACGTGAATTTATGTAAAAAATGGAAATGTTTATTACAGGCAACGGCTACTTCCCGTAGTCTATTTAAACGTAAAAAGAGTTTAATACAATAAAATGTGGTTACGAGCCCGTACGAGGAACCAACCTCTGGCGTCTGAATCTACTGTCAGAATTTAATATTTCGGGCGAGTCCGACCCGCGATCAACCATTCAGGTTGATGTAAAACTTTAGACTGATTTCGGCAAAGCAGTTAATTTGCCCCATTGACCGAAATCGAGTGTCGAATGGATTTCATAATAATCTTTGCTTGCAAATTCCAAGCTCGAGCTTATTGCAGTCATTGCGGGCAGCTCGATGCTTACGTTTGCACATTGTTCTACTTTGGTGAGCGGTCCTCACGAAAAGGAGGACAATGGCGAAATAATGTACAAAGAATTAGTTCGCGGTATAACATAATATTAAAAGTTATTATTTTTTGGGATCGTTTGCCGATAAGGAGATGGATCTCCAGTAAATAATGAACACGTGAATTTACGGAAAAATGATAGTTGAATATTTATTTTAGATAACGGCAACTTTCCGTTATCTACTTGAATGACAATAAAAAATAAAGTTACAATAATTGCTGTTTCGAGCCTTCGACGAGGAACCAACCTCTCTTGTTTGAATCTACTAATAGAATCTAATATTTCGGGCGAGTGGGACCCGCAATCAACCGTTCAGGTTGATGTTAAACTTTAGACTGATTTCGGCAAAGGAGTTATTAACTTCCTTTGGCGAAATCGATGAATTTGCAAGAATGTCGATTGCAAGTTGCTGCAAGTCGTAGCTCAAGCCGTCATCTTTTGATAGTATATTGAGCGATAATAGTGAAAAGAATGACATTATAATCCTTTGCAAACTTATGAGTGGCGTTCGAACAATCATCTACTTTCGCAGTATATACATGTACAATAGAGAATATATTAGGTCTGGGAAAAAGTTCGTGGCGTTTTTCCCGATAGATGGCATCAATTGCAAATAAGTCAGGAAACACAGATCGCAGCGACACCACTAAACGCTCGTTGGAAAGGTGACACTTCGAGCGTTACTTTGAGTGTATAAACATCGAAATTGGTGTAGTGGTTGGAAAGTTGTTTGCGTTTGAAAATGGAGAAAAGTAATGAACCATTGCGCTATATTTTGCAATATTATTACGACAAAGGGAAGAACGTTGCGTAGAATTGTGAAAAAATTTGTGCTGTGTACGGTAAAGGTACTTTATCAAAATCTGTTGCACGGAAATGGTTCGCTCGCTTTCGTTCTGGTAATTTTTATGTTAAAGATGAGTCACGCTCTAGTCGTCCAATCACTAAAAAAGCTGATGAAATTCTTGAAAAAGTCCAGCAAGATAAGCATATCAGCAGTGTCGATATTGGTATGGAGCTAGGCATTAACCACAAAACTGTTTTGAACCATTTACACAAAGCTGGCTACAAAAAGAAGCTCGATGTATGGGTTCCTCATGAGTTGAGCGCGAAAAACATGATAGACCGAATTAACATCTGCGAAGCGCAGTTGAAACGCAATGAAATCGAGCCATTTCTGAAATGTGTCATAACCGGTGATGAAAAAAGGATCACGTACGACAATCGGAAGCGTCAAAGATCGTCGACAAGAGATAGTGAGCCGTCACAAGCGTTCGCGAAGCCAGGATTGACGGCGAAAAAGGTGATGCTGTGTGTGTAGTGGGACTGGAAGGGAATCGTCCACCATGAGCTACTTTCAGTTGGTCAGACGATTGATTCTCAACTCTACTGTGGACAACTAGAGAGATTACGCCAAGCAATTAAAAGAAAACGGCCCGAATTGATTAATAGGAAATATGTTGTCTTCCATTATGACAACGCCCGACCACACACTTCTTTGATGACCCGTCAAAAATTGCGAGAGGTTGGTTGGGAAGTTTTGATGCATCCACCGTATAGTCCAGACATAGCACTCTCTGACTATCACTTATTCCGATCTCTGCAGAACTCTCTCAATGGAATTAAGCTGCTTTCAAAAGAAGCCTGTGAAAACCACTTGATCCAGTTTTCAACCAGAAACCACAGAAGTTTTTCACCGATGGCATCATGGCTGCACCCGAAAAATGGCGAAACATTGTTGATAATAATGGAGCATATTTGGTTTAAATAAATTCATTTTCACACTATAAGAAAACCAGTTAAATTTTACAAAAAAACGCCACGAACTTTTTCCCAGACCCATTATTTACCAAGCAACCCATTTTAAAAATAATTTTATCTGAGTTCTCCCATTAAAATCCTTTTAATCACTCTAAGGTGAAAATATAAAGTATCAGCTTTATCACCATGGTGTAATTAGAAAGGTATCTGATCAAGATTTAAAAAGTTCAGAGTAAGTTGACCCTTCAGGAATTCCAGAATAGGTTACCTGATCAGCACCCTATCTGAGCCTTATTCTACGATAGTACTGCTCGCTGCCGCTAGATAACGAACGTGCGAGAGGATTGGGAGTCGCGGCTTCGCGAACGCGTCTGTTGAGGAGAAGATGCTGTACTATAACTTGATTGACTCGCAGCTGTTGATTTTGCATTCGTGTGTGCATATAAAAGTTTAATATGTTAATGCCTAGTATATGTTATAGGTTTCCTCTAAAATTAGGTCTTAATTTGGACATGAACAACACCAGCCAGTTGGAATTGCAGCGTGGCTTTTAATTTCATAGATAAGTTACCCCCCTAATTAAGGGGTTATGCCAGTCTCTAGAGGCCGAAAAATTAGGCTTATTTGGAGATTTT
The DNA here is from genome assembly GCA_963942595.1 of Cylloceria caligata. NCBI lineage: Eukaryota > Metazoa > Arthropoda > Insecta > Hymenoptera > Ichneumonidae > Cylloceria > Cylloceria caligata. The sequence goes on from OZ012703.1 coordinate 28,847,799, forward strand.
TTTTTTCAGAAAAATTACAAAATAAATCGAGATTACAAAAAAGGGGGTTTATCATACATTTCAGTGACTCTATACGATAATTTTTTTGAAGTGATTAATTTTAAAATGGCGGCTGGCAGCGTTTTTGCGATGACGTCTCCGTTTTTCCAGGGTCCACGGCGGGACAAATAGCTCCTGTAATTTTTTAATTATTAGGTGCGCAACTAAGTTCCCGCTGTTTTTTTATTTTTATTTATTTATGAAAATGCAACTTTATTGTAAAAAAATGTTTACAAATGTATCATTCAAAATATTGCCTATCGCTAGCGACAACTTTTTCCCATCTTTCTGGCAGAGCTCGAATACCGTCACGGTAGAAGTGTCCGTCTTTTGAGACTATCCACGAATCAAGCCATTTTGAGATGTCTTCATATGAGCTGAACTGCTGATTAGCCAGACCATGTGCCATCGAACGGAACAAGTAATAATCGGACGGCGCAATATCTGGGGAACATGGCGGGTGGGGTAGGACTTCCCATTTGAGCGTTTCTAAGGAGGTTTTAACGGGTTTGGCAACGTGAGGCCGAGCGTTGTCATGCTGTAGAATCACTTTTTCGTGCCTCTGCTCGTATTGTGGCCGCTTTTCGCGCAGTGCTCGGCTCAATCGCATCAATTGAGTTCGATACCGTTCCCCAGTGATGGTTTCGTTCGGTTTCAATAGCTCATAATAAATAACACCGCCCTGGTCCCACCAAATACACAGCAAAATCTTCGCAACGTGAATATTCGGCCGAGCCGACGACGTAGAAGCATGACCGGGCATTCCTAATGATTTTGTTCTCTTTGGGTTGCTGTAATGAATCCATTTTTCATCACCCGTAATGATGCGATGACGAAAACCCTTCTTTTTTTGCCGCTGGAGCAGTTGATCACAGGCGTAAAAACGACGCTCAACGTCTCTTGGCTTTAAATCATACGGAACTCCTAATGCTGAAGCAAGCTCTTTTTGCGTTTGGCACGGATCCTCATCGAGCAATGCCTCCAATTCAGCGTCTTCGAAGGTTTTTGGCTTTCCTTCACGCGAACATTCGTCAACATCAAAATCACCGTCTTTGAAGCGACGGAAGCAATCACGGCATGTTGTTTCACTTACAAGGAAAGGTACTTTGGTGTCCCCCTCCGATTTTAATGCAACTCACGTATGTTGTAGAGCATCGAAAACTAAAAGACACGTATTTTTTTTTATCGGCGGAAAAACATTTTTAAGTGGTGAAATCGCCCTTCAAAAATAGGGGTGATTATGCAGTTTCACCCCTAAAAATGAATTTTTTTCTTCAACTCCACGTGGAATTTTTATTGTCTTCAATGAGGAGTATTTTGGTTTTTGTTTTATTAAAATCGGTTGACGCCTTCTGGGTGAAACTGCAAAATCACCCCTCGACATGCTATTTTTGAAGGGCGATTTCACCCCTTAAAAATGTTTTTCCGCCGATAAAAAAAAATACGTGTCTTTTAGTTTTCGATGCTCTACAACATACGTGAGTTGCATTAAAATCGGAGGGGGATACCAAAGTACCTTTCCTTGTTAGAGCAGCAGCTCCGTAAACTTTTTGGAGTTCTCGATGCGCTTCAGCCGCCGTTTTCTTCGAATGAAAGAAGAAAAGCAACACTTCCCGCAAATGACGATTATTTGGCACAAAATCAGACATTTTCACACAACCAAAAGTATATGACGCAAAAACTAAATCACTAATGTGTCAAAGCGGTTTGTTTACCATATGTCTTAGCTTGGTTCATGACGTTTTGGTTATGTCCCAATCGACCAGCAATTACTACTGGAGCCATCTCTTGAAAAACAGCGGGAACTTAGTTACGCACCTAATATGATGAGCCAATGAATTTTTTTCGATTATTTATAACAACAGTTATAGAAGTACGTAGGATTTTTTCGATATATTGATTTTTGGCCAAATGGCGCACTTTTTAAGTGAAAAGTGGAACATTTGCCTAAAAAATCGTCAGAAAATTGTTAATAACAAATGAACTATGCAATATAAAAAAAATCCTACGTACTTCCATAGTATTTTTAAAGATATATTCAACATTTCAAGTGAATCGGTTGAAAATTGTTTGAGTTATGTTTCCGGCCAACTTGAAAAATGCAGTTTTGAGATAAACGCGTTTTAAGTTTTTAGTAGTAGAAAATCATGAATAATTGTTTTTGGTCTCTTGCTGTTGCCAGATGCTGTTTTTCCTCCTTTCTTCCCAGTGTACACCACTTTGTCACTCATTGCAAAAACAAATCAATAATTACACAGGGAAAAAGAAATGAAAATTCACAGAAGTATCGAGAAAGTATGACAGAAGTATCACGAACGGAGCTCGCTACTGACCAGGCGGTCTTGTACTAAAATTCGAAAATCGAGTACTTAGAGATTTTTCCCGGCCATAATCTTTTGAGACATCATTTTTGAGGTCCTAAGGGACCATTAAAAAAAATCAATTTTTCGAAAATTCTAGAGTGGCATAACCCCTTAATGGCTAAATCTCAGAGCTTTGAATGATAGAGAAGAAGTCATTTAAATTGTGGCTGAAAATATTCTTTATCGATTACCCTTGCAGTACATTTAATCATTGCTCTTTATTGATTTTAGGCCGCGTCCACTCAGCAATTGTATCTGGTGTCAATTGGGACCAGCGCAGTGTAACGGTAGAATGGTTCGAGAAAGGAGAAACCAAGGGGAAAGAGGTGAGTCGAAAAAATTGAGTCAATGTGGTTTTGCACTGAAAATCTTTTGCAGTCTATTTATTTGTAACTCTTTAACCATCAGGTGTCATCCTGGGTCAAACTCACCCATATTCCTTTTGTGATCCGCGTTCTACAAGACAACTTTTTCCACAAAATAACGCTACTTAGAAGTATTATGCTAAATTTTTAGCTGGAAAAAAGTTAAGAAAGAAAAGCAATGATTTTTTCAGTGTTACATTTTTTTTCACAATTTTGTCTGGAATGTTTAAAGTATGTTCTATAATTTTTATTGTTTGAATCGGATGGAAAGTATTCAAATGGCAGCAATTTCAAAATCATTTGGACAGTATGACTCATTGTCAGTGTGACAAACACGAGGCCTCCCAAACGTATGACAACAGTGGGTTTAAAGAGTCAGAGGTAAATGTACGAGTATGTTGTAACGGTAATTTTTTTTTATCGTTAACATATATTTTTATTTATCGTGGGAATTTCGGGCTCGATCACAGGACTAATTAGTTTAGACTTCGTAGTGGTTGACAGCAGGGCTTTATTTCAAGAAAATAGTCTCATAAAACAAAAACACTTTAATTACGGTCACTCGAATTCTGCATAGTGACTATTTTTATTCCGCAATTTTAGCAATTATTTCGACGATTATAATTTTATTTGGTATGCATCTATTCTTGGTATCATCGACGGTTTGTTTTCTTTCCGTGCGGCGGTATTGCTGTACGCTCCAGACACACATATACTCATACCACCAGTCACTTTATTCGCACTCACTCTTTCGATAGAGTGTACCAACTCTAGTTATAATTCTTTCTCTCACTCTCTTATTCAGCGGTATTACTATATACTTGGTGTACCAATGTTTTACTCCACTAGTTATTTTTCCTCGCATTCACTCTTTCGATAGAGTGTATGAACTCTATGTACAATTCTTTTCTTCCACACTTATTTTGCTGAGACACACTCGATTATTTATATCTTCCGATACGAGATTCGCTTATCCATATTTATTCCTCCTATGCATTTAATCCTACTTATTCTTATTTAATTCTACTTGTTCTATCTACTACAATTTCTAATTCTATTTTCTACTCTATACCGAAATTCGGGAATTCCCTCGATTATTTTATTATTATTTCCTCTTATTTGATCCTAAATTCTCGGTATTCCTGGCCCGTGCTTTGGTTACAGGCCTATGCATTGGGCTTGACTCGTGAGCCACACACACACAACCACACGCCTCAGATTCTCTTTGGACAGAGTGTAACAACTCTGTTTACAATTCTTTTCTCTCTCACACTTATCTCACTTTTCGTTCTTTCTCACTTTCTCGCGCAGGAAAAGCGGTTCCTCTGGTTCCAACTCGTTTAAAGTCCGCACTTGTTAATTTATTCTCTTATATACTATTTTCTTATTTCGATGCACTGAATTTCTTTGATTATATTTATTCACTTAATCCTATCCTGATTATTCCTAACTACTTCTAGTGTTCTTTCGTTTTTCCACGATCGACTAATTTACTTTCCTCCTCTTTACTTTTAAGATTAATCGTTTTCAAGACTTCTGCACTCTGAATTGACTTTAGTTGGGTTCGTGTTACCGAGTAAGAGAGCCTTCCTTCCGGTGCAAGCGCTTTTATAGATGTCTCCCCACCCTAGTTCCCTCTACGTCACTCGGGACTTCGGCTTCAAGATTTTTCAAATTCGCTCGGTTATGCGAGCTACCGTTGCCATGCCCCCCCTGGCTCTCCCTCGTCGCCGAGCAAAGCCAGCTGGTCGCTGACCCGTTGTTTTCGGCGACGAGCGAATTCCAGAGGCGTGACGACACTAGTTTTTATACTAGGTCCGGGTTCGTCGGCCTAGTGTCCGCTGTACTCAACGCTTCAAATATAATTTCGGCTCTCATAATCGTTCGATAATATAATATAATCGCTCGATGGTAACTATGTTACAGTGTATGTGTGATTATTAACCCTTCTAAAGTTGGCCGGATTAACCCATTTTCCTGGCGTATTTCTATGTGGCAAAATTGAAAAGTAATAGCGCATAACTTGAAAAATCAATAAATATGATTGTACGTGATATTATTTATTAGGAATAACCTTATAAAATCATGCTACATGAAAAAATATTTTATTTCACAACTTGGGCCAATTAATTCTTATATTTAAAAAAGCTCTCTCTGAAGCTTGAATCGTATAAGGCTAAATTGTATGAAAAAATATATTCCCAATAATAACACAACCATTTTTTCTTCAATATTTATTGAAACCGTAGCTTAGAATACACCACCCCTCAATGGGTTGATGATGATCAAATAGCCATAATAACGTGTCTAAGCCTTGAAGTACCCAAAACACGATTTAATACACGGTTCGGGTAGAGCTTTTCCTTATTAATTATAAAATTTCACATATGATCACTTTTTGAACATTTTATATCATTCTTAATAAATTCCTTGAAGATTGATTATTACAATAGACATGGCAAGTCATTATAAAACATTCATTCGTTTTACACAGCTCAAATTTCGGAGATTATTGTAAATACTGATTCTACAGGTGATTTTGGTTATTTCGCGAACCACTTGCCAGGAATTTGGTTGAGGTCTCCTCATGTTTAAGATATGTGTTTAGACATCAAGTTTATAGAGCCTTCTTTATGAATGAACTGCTGTGTGGCTTCATAGGAATTGAAATATATTCTTTCTTCTATTAACATTCGCCCTCTAGGTCATGGTTCGTTGAGCTATTTTCAATACAGTAACTTATGTAATGCCAAACAGTGGTAAACTGCGCCCCGCTATTGGAAACGCGAATCTATTTCGGACAGACTTCTTCTCAAGCCAGTTTGACGGGACTTGTGAAGTGAGCCTCTGGAAATTAACTTGCTCCCCGAGCTCGGGTGTCATGATGAAAAATATGTTTAAAGTTTTATCTTTTGCTTTGTCTACTGAAATATAATAATGTACAGCAGTGTTCTGTAGATGTTTATCGCCAGACGGTTCTTGACATTTACTTAACATATGGAAGCTCAAGTATAATTGACGTTGATGGTTTCCGAAACGAGGTCTTCTTTGCCGTTCAGCGATTTGTATATATCACAATTCAATATGTTATCTAACAGTTTGATACCGCGACGAAAGGTTCGCTGTTATTATCGTAAGCTAATATAGCTATGCGTGTCTCTTTTTCGCCTGAGTATCAGCCTGAGACACTTGTCGAATCGTATTGCAGGCGGAGATCGACGCGATATTGGCTCTCAACCCCGACCTCGTCACGAAGTCTATGCCGCCTCCACCAACCAACAACATGCTGTCGTCCACCAGAGGAAGGGTGAGTAACGGTTTTACATACTTTTCTCATGATTTATATTGAGTGCGATCGACCTAAATTGAATAGGGACCAACTTTTCTTCAGCTCATTTCGAATATTTCTCTTTTACCGTTCTCCTCTAAAATGATTTTCAACTATAAAATTCCAGTAAAGTTAACCAATCTGCGATGTAAAACGTCATAAAATCGATGAACGAAACATTTTGACTTTTATTACGCTTATTATCAATAGATAAAAGGCTTGAAATGCAAATTGTACTGAGCTTTCTCATTTTTTGTCATAGTTCCCGCACTATGAAAAAGTATGTTGATCAATTTTCGCCTCGTTGACGAAGTTTTAGGAACAGTGACATATAATCCGGTCGAAATATGCAAACTTCAACTGCACCCTTCTTAACGTATAAATTGGGTCTGGGAAAAAGTTCGTGGCGTTTTTTTTTAGTACAAATCAACTGGTTTTCTTATAGTGTGAAAATGAATTTATTTAGACCAAATATGCTCTATTATTATCGACAATGTTTCGCCATTTTTCGGGTAGAGCCATGATGCTATCGGTGAAGAACTTCTGTGGTTTCTGGTTGAAAACTGGATCAAGTGGTTTTCACAGGCTTCTTTTGAAAGCAGCTTAATTCCATTGAGAGAGTCCTGCAGAGATCGGAATAAGTGATAGTCAGAGGGTGCTATGTCTAGACTATACGGTGGATGCATCAAAACTTCCCAACTAAGCTCTCGCAATTTTTGACGGGTCATCAAAGAAATGTGTGGTCGGGCGTTGTCATGATGGAAGACAACATCTTTCCTATTAATCAATTCGGGCCGTTTTCTTTCAATTGCTTGGCGTAATCTCTCTAGTTGTCCACAGTAGAGTTGAGAATCAATCGTCTGGCCAACTGGAAGTAGCCCATGGTGGACGATTCCCTTCTAGTCCCACCACACACACAGCATCATCTTTTTCGCCGTCAATCCTGGCTTCGCGAACGCTTGTGACGGCTCACCATCCCTTGTCGACGATCTTTGACGCTTCCGATTGTCGTACGTGATCCACTTTTCATCACCGGTTATGACACGTTTCAGAAATGGCTCGATTTCATTGCGTTTCAGCAGCGCATCGCAGATGTTAATTCGGTTTATCATGTTTTTCGCGCTCAACTCATGAGGAACCCATACATCGAGTTTCTTTTTGTAGCTAGCTTTTTGTAAATGGTTCAAAACAGTTTAGTGGTTAATGCCTAGCTCCATACCAATATCGCCACTGCTGATATGCTTATCTTGCTGGACTTTTTCAAGAATTTCATCACCTTTTTTAATGTTTGGATGACCAGAGCGTGACTCATCTTTCACATAAAAATTACCAGAACGAAAGCGAGCGAACCATTTCCGTGCAACAGATTTTGATAAAGTACCTTTACCGCACACAGCACAAATTTTTTCACAATCCTGCGCAACGTTCTTCCCTTTGTCGTCATAATATTGCAAAATATAGCGCAATGGTTCATTACTTTTCTCCATTTTCAAACGCAAACAACTTTCCAACCACTACACCAATTTCGATGTTTATACACTCAAAGTAACGCTCGAAGTTTCACCTTTCCAGCGACCGTTTAGGGGTGTCGCTGCGATCTGTGTTTCCTGACTTATTTGCAATTGATGCCATCTATCGGGAAAAACGCCACGAACTTTTTCCCAGACCCAATATATCAGTAATACCGTACGAAGACATTTGGACTCGTATATGATGAGTTAACCGAATCCTTTTGTCGATTTTCTACCAAAATCAATACTCTATATGATTAAAAATGAACTTTAAATCTTATAAAATGATTTTAAATAAAAACTTGCAGCTTGCTCGGGATATAACTGGCGCGCATACTTAAAAATAGGTAAAAGTTCATAGACCATTTCAACATTTTGTGGAGTATTGATACCACAACGTAACGTCCTCTACGAGAAAGCAAAATTATTGCTTAGTAAATAGTAACTTTTTCCACGTGAATTTTGGAAATTAACTGCATTCATTAAGTTATTAAAAACAATATTTCAATCCATTCTGTTGCTGCTAACTGCAATAATAATTGTTTCGAAAGTTGGAAAACAGTCTCTCGTACCTCCTTAAGCATATTAAGCTCGACGTAAATACAGAAACAAAAAAATGTACAATCGCGTTTGAGAGCTTATCCCCCTCACATAGTTATCGACTTGGAATCGAATTTTGTTGACGCGCGTTGCCGGGGCTACCTCGTTCTCTAACCTGTTCCACTACTTGGCCCGAAATAATGTGCCGGTATTCCAACCGTGGTGCGCCATACTTAGCATGTTCCAGTATCCTATCGTCTTCCAGGTATAATAATCGAATTCTTTTCTATTATTTTGTATTAAAATAAAAATTTGCGCATAATCACAAGGACACAGAGGGTCACAGAACATGAGCAAATTGACTTGGTGAAAATTTTAAAAGAAAAACTCTTCCTTCGTATCTTCCGAACAGTTCATGTCTTTTATTTGACTCATTTTTTTCTGCGTTCTCTAAAAGTGACTCATAATGTTTGGCGTTGCTCGACGTTCGATAAACAAAACTTTTGACTTCTCTTGGGTCACACTGTGACCGTGCAAGAAAGGGGCGTCTATTAAGATGACCTCGGCTGCGATAACTCGTATAATGTGTGTGTCTATTGCTTCCTCATCGAGCCCTCTGTTGCTCTCCTGCCGCTCATCTCCTGAACTCCGATAACTGAGCCTTACTAATCCGACTAAGGCGCATCGATGTAAAGTCGCTTCGCCGAGACTCCTTAACCATTTAGATCGTATCTCAACGAATGTTAAATTAAACTCGCTCGAGCTACTAATCTGGTAACATATTCTCCCCTCCCCCATGGACGCTGCTCTTGCTCTTCGGATGCCCGCCATGGATATCAACGGCCCTGAACCACATTACTTAAAACAACTAAATACTCAAAAACGTCGCGATTCATGATTTTGTTTGTTTGTGAAACCTTCGTTTTCTTCTACCACACAATCTCGGTAATCCTACGTTATAATTTTGGTATATCTTTCGTTTTCTATTTCTACATTCTCTTGAGTCTCGATTTTGATTTTTTATGCTCATCCTTCTCATCCCTTTTGGTTTAATTTTACTCTTAATATCGGAATTTCGTCGCATGGGAAAAAAATTAGCAGAATTCTTCCGATGAGGAGGATGAGGGTGTTGACGAGTTAGCGAACCCGCAGGATGACTCTATCGGACATCACGACGGTTACACCGTGAGAAATGGCCTAACATCCGGAACGCTTCCTGTACGATTCACCTCTCGTTTTTCGGTAACGCGTACTCACCCCAAAAAACAATAACTTCTCTATTCTATCCAGCCTCCTATCGCACCCTTCTAATATGTATGTACACAGTCAAGCGCGTATCCTGTAATGCACAGTAAAAGCAACCACAAGTTCATATGAGAATCGAATAAAATGGATTACGGCTTTAAATTTTAATAATGTGGATGTCTCAGTCATTGACATTTGTAAATCAAGACAGGAAATATGTTTCTCGAACTAACACCCTCATAATTAAAAAAATATTTTACGATGAGCATAATTTTTCTCGGCTATCATATTTTATCAAATTATTTATCAACTGCTGTAATATTCGGATTCAAAGGATCTGCAGCAAATCCGATTTCAAATCAATTCTATGTAATGAATTATAAACAAAAATTTATTTGTTCAAAAGTTTCATAATGACAATGTCTCTTTTACCATAAAATGCATAGCTCAAATTTGCTTACAAGTCGACTAAATCGAGATTAATAACTCTTCACTTTATGAGTTATGACTCAACGATATTAATAATAATTATTACTATTATTAATATAATGTTATTTTAAAAACATAGAATCACAAGATTCATAAGGCATACTTTGACAGAAAAGTGAAAAGTATTAAATATAAAAAGTGTAAAACGCAATAACATAAATAATCGAGATATAGATCATGGAAATCATATTCAAAAATATCGAAAGTTTTCTATTAAGGTGTCCTTGAGAATACATACGACTTTTGAATACGTATTTTGACTTTAGTTATGCGTATTGCTAATTCATTTTTTTAAATTCTTAATTAGGGAAAAAAATTCTGGGTAAATATACAGTTTAGGGGACCCACCTCCGATCGCCTTCTAACTAGGCGCGTTCGACGCGTTTTTGTATGCCTAACAACTTTTCCCTCTGACAAAATCGTCGCTCACTGTCCATTAAAAAGTTATTAACAAATAAAGTTGGTAAAATAATAATAAAATAAAAAGAAAATAAAAAGAACCTAAAGAACCTAATTCTGCAGTTTTACCAACTTTATTTGTTAATAACTAATAAATAATACTAATAATAATAAAATAAAAATATGTAAATATGCTGTTTAGGAGACCCACCTCCGATCGCCTTCTAACTAGGCGCGTTCGACGCGTTTTTGTATGCCTAACAACTTTTCCGCCTGACAAAATCGTCGCTCACTGTCCATTAAAAAGTTATTAACAATTAAAGTTGGTAAAATAATAATAAAATTAAAATAAAATAAAAAGAACCTAAAGAACCTAATTCTGCAGTTTTACCAACTTTATTTGTTAATAATTAATAAATAATAATAATAATAATAATAAAGTTATTAACAAATAAAGTTGGTAAAACTGCAGAATTAGGTTCTTTAGGTTCTTTTATTATTGTTATTATTTTATTATTATTATTATTTATTAGTTATTAACAAATAAAGTTGGTAAAACTGCACAATTAGGGCCTATACCAGGTGTATGCATAAGTTTTTTCCGGTTTAACTAAGAGATGGCGCCAGCGAAAAGTACGCAGCGTATTAATTTGATACATACGTCATTTTGTTCGTCTGACATTAACCTACAAACACACACAAGTTGAGTCCACCAAAAACTAGCGTCTTTGTTTTATCGTTCAGTGATCATGTCGGGTTTGGGCCTCAAAAAGAACATTTGCGGCACGCATTGCTTTTCTTATTTAATCAAAAGAAAAAGGCTGCTGAAAGTCAACGTTTGCTGGTAGAAACATATGGTGAACACGCTCCATCGATTAGAACAGGGGTCTCCAAACTTTCCAGCCTTAGGGCCATACTGATTACTCCAGTAAGTTCCGAGGGCCAAAACCATATTATCATTGTTGCCGGTGGTAAAAAGTGAAATAGTCCAAAATCTGTTCGCGGGCCGAATGTGGCCCTCGGGCCGTAGTTTGGAGACCCCTGGATTAGAACATGTGAGACATGGTTTCGACAATTTCAAAAGTGGTGATTTCAATGTGAAAGACAGTGAGCGCTCTGGTAGACCACAAAAATGCGAAGACGAGCAATTGCAGGAGTTATTGGATGATGACCCAACTCAAACTCAACGGCAATTAGCAGAAGCATTACATGTGTCACAAAAAACAATCAGCAGACGTTTACGAGTAATGGGGAAGATCAATAAACTCGGTAAATGGGTCCCACACGATTTGAATGAACGTCAAATAGAAAATCGCAAAGTCACTTGTGAAGTGCTGCTTCAACGCCACGAAAGGAAATCATTTTTGCATCGAATTGTGACGGGTGACGAAAAATGGATTTATTTTGAAAAATCGAAGCGGAAAAAATCGTGGCTTTCACCTGGCGAAGCCGGTCCTTCAACACCAAGGCCAAATCGCTTCGGCAAGAAGACCATGCTCTGTGTCTGGTGGGACCAGAGCGGTATTGTGTATTATGAACTCTTGAAGTCCGGCGAAACCGTTAATACATAACGCTATCGCCAACAAATTATTAATTTAAACCACGCATTAATCGAAAGACGACCGGAATGGGCCAGAAGACATGGCAAAGTGATTTTGTTACACGACAATGCGCCGTCTCACACAGCAAAAGCAGTGAAAGACACCTTGAAATCGCTTGGATGGGACATCCTTCGCACCCGCCGTATTCGCAAGACCTGGCGCCATCTGACTATCACCTCTTCGCATCAATGGGGCACGCGCTCCCAGAGCAGCACTTCAGCAATTTCGAGGAAGTTGGAAAATGGCTCGACGAATGGTTTGCCGCAAAAGACAAGCAGGTTTTCTGGCATGGTATTCATAAGTTACCTGAAAGATGGGCGAAATGTGTAGAAGCCGATGGCCAATATTTTGAATAAAACAAAAATTAATTTCCCTTGAAAATTACGTGTTTTTTTTTACCAAAAAACCGGCAAAAACTTATGCATACACCTGGTACACCGATGACCTTCGAAATAGGCTCATTCCTTGAACCTCTAAATGTCTTGAAACAAGTGATTCGTCCTGTAGTCGGCTACTGCCGCGTACAATTATATGTACGTAGCGTGTGTGATTTTTCAGTCTTTAACGGTTAATATCTTTTTCCGGCGGCAAAAGCGACGCTTTTGCCAGAGGAAAAAGTTGTTGGACATACAAAAACGCGTCGAACGCGCCTAGTTACAAGGCGATCGGAGGTGGGTCCCCTAAACTGTATATTTACCAAATTCTGAATCATACATGCAATAATATTATGATTGGCCCAACATCTGTTTGCATAAATATTGATTTACAATAGAACGAAAAGAACGAATAGATACATGTTCAATGACAGGGACATTCGTTTCACTTTCAAGGTTTGGAACAGCTAGGAATAGATGTCCGTTATATGTAACATACACATCTTTTTTTTTCTGGAAAAAAAAACAATACGTTGTCATTATACTTTTGATATATCACGAATATTTTTGCACTGACATTGACAACTTTTATTTCTCTGCATCAACGCACACGTCGACAAGAGATTATAATCGTCAAACATTTATTGAAACATATTTCGTCTATTTTCAGCATTCCACCAGACCATCCATTCCCGTGAAAGGTGAGCTATGCATGATACTATTCACGAAAATTTCCATTGCTCTCGATTGACGCTCAGAGGGAATAAAACATTTACACGTTTAATTTCCATGCAGAAGAAAAGTATATGTGGAAAGATATAATTATGCGGTGGCACAATGGATATTGAAGTGTATGCAACAGCAATCCACCTACGCTAGACGTATTATCAGAAACGAGTAGCACAGCATGCTGTTGTGTTTAACGACAATACCGATGTGTATAGTGGATTTTCTTTTATGCAGTAAAAGAAAATGCACTTTAACGTCACTCTCTAAATTATTGTAGTATTTTTCAACCATATTTTCTAATTATTCATCTTAAAAGCGTTACTTAAGTTGTACTATATATTCGTCAAAACATACCTGAAGATATATCATATTTGACATATAAAATAATTTGAACATTTATTCGAAAATATAATTAATATATTTTCAAACATACTTTTTTTTATGCTGGCTACTTCGTAATGAGCTTTCTTTGTTTATATCTACCGTAATTTATGGCGCATTTATTACCATTAACTCTACCATTAATTTATCTCCTAGAACACAAACATACCGGTTTATTGGACAGCTCTTCGCTCTTTTACCATCAACCTTTTCACTATTAGCAGCGGCAGTGTTGTAATCTGGTAATGTTGTGTTAGATGTTATGATAGAGTTTTAATGTGGTAGAGATCTTTACCGAAACTAAATCGCGGTAGAGTTATTTTTTCATAGAAACAGTGGTAGCGTTATGAATATGCCCAATTCATATTACATTGATATTTTGATAAAAAAATTTCAAATAATTTTTCTACCGAATTATGCGAATAAATTCTTAAAATACAAATAGAATGGATACCGGAAAAAGCAACGGTCGCTACTTTTATTCCTTAAATTTATTTTGCAATAATTTAACCATTTAATTCAGGTATAATTAGACGTGCCCAGCTTTGAAGAAAGCTTGGTAAAAAGTGAACACTGAAAAAGGCATCATGTATATGTGCACCCTGTTATTCCTAGTATTTGTTGTTAGACGTGACGCAGGGTGGATTATCTTTCCCACAGTCTACAGCTCTATCACTAGTTAGAGTTTCACGTGGTGTGTTAGATGTCGTGCAACTCCCGATATTCATACCCTACAACACAGCCGGCCATGTCCAAGCTATTGCAGGTACACAAGGGCAAAGACCTCATGGGTAGACAGTGTACCGCGTACGCCAGTCCGAGCAGGGTGGTGTGTCCACGTTCGCTTCAAATTTCCATTCGGTCAATTATAGCATAATAACTCAACGATCGAGGCGTATAGCTTAGAGTCCCGCAATTTCTATAAACAAACGAGTATTAAAATGAAATATGTGCCCTGGACCTATTGCTTCGAACGAAGAAACAAAATAATCGACGAAAAAATCACAACTGTATCTCTCGCCCCATCAGAACCGTTTAACGATATATCCGCAGGTTTTCCCTCACGAATCCTGAACTTTACGACAAATGGCTTTTACGTTACTCGAATTTCAACGACAAATTGTAATATTCCAGCTGGCTCGAATAGACATATATCACAGAAGGTGACAGGGGGTCGTCAGACAAATATAATGCCACCCGCGAGCTCAGTTAACGGTCATTCTGACACCGTGACAGCTCTTACGGGACGTCGCGAAGTCGAAAACATCCCACCGACACTAACGATGCCCATGAATGTCACCGCAACTTCGCTGAACAAGCAGAAGCAGATTCAGCTGCAACAACAACAACAACAACAACAACAACAGCCGCCGCCTGTAATGCCACAACAATCAGCTCAGACTGAGAACGGACGAGGCAGACGATCGAATGTGGTGAAGGAGGTCGAAAGATTAAAAAAGAATCGCGAAGAGAGAAGACAGCGTCAGGCGGAGCTTAAGGAGGAAAAGGAAGCTCTCATGAATTTAGATCCTGGAAATCCTAATTGGGAGTTTCTCGCTATGATCAGGGAATATCAGAACTGCATAGACTTCAGGCCTCTCCGAGAATCAGACTCTGTTGAGGATCATCAGATTACTGTTTGCGTGAGAAAGCGTCCATTGAATCGCAAGGAGCTTAATCGCAAAGAAGTGGACGTTATTAGCGTGCCAAGCAAAGACCAGATGGTTGTTCACGAGCCAAAGGCTAAAGTGGATCTTACCAAGTATCTAGAGAATCAATTGTTCCGATTTGATTACGCATTTGATGAGACGTGTAACAACGAGATCGTCTACAAGTACACAGCGAAGCCTCTCGTTCAGACAATCTTCGAGGGTGGCATGGCTACCTGTTTTGCGTATGGGCAAACTGGCAGTGGTAAAACTCACACCATGGGTGGTGACTTCAATGGTAAAACGCAAGACTGCAAGAAGGGAATATACGCGATGGTCGCTAAAGACGTTTTCAAGTGTCTCAAGTCACCCAAGTACAGACCTTTGAACCTTGTTATCTCCGCCAGCTTTTTCGAGATATATTCCGGCAAGGTGTTCGACCTACTTGCTGACAAGGAAAAGCTCAGGGTTCTGGAAGATGGCAAACAACAGGTAACTTTTATATTATACTTGAGGTGTTGTATTTTTTTCTGTGTTATTTCGATCTTCTAATAGGGCTGTACATATCTGCGAGTACTAGAACATTTAAAAAATTGTTTATATCAATAATGAAGTACTTAACAGAATAGCTAGAAGAAATTTCTACGTTTCCGGAAAAAATCAATTGTAAGTTCTACATTTAGAAACAATGGACTGAAGCTATTATTGGCCTGTTTTATACATTCGTATGTAGATAATACATATAGATATCCAATTAGCCATTATTTCGTACATTTTTCTTCGGCTGGGAGCCGAGAACATAAAAATGCATAATGTAAATTATCGTAAGTTCAAGACTAAGGAATATCGTTTGATAAAATTAATATTTTATGGTACTTTGTGTTGTTTATTTGCATTTTCGCCGAAAAGATCTCAAGATGTAAATAATTAACGAAACAATTTCCAGTTCAATATTTAAATTCAAAACAATTCATAAATATACCACGTACGATTATAAATCATAGCTTAGCCAATAAGTCTGGCCGACTGCTACGCAATGTTGAACTAAAATATAATTTTTTACCGAATGTCGCAAGAATAACAATACTAATTACTCATGTATTGGTTAATGGCTCTTTATATTTTATTTTTAAGTTTGTTATTTTCTATTCATTTGAAATAATCGAATTAATATTGTTGTAAAACATTTTATCGATAGAATAAATCAATGATGCCTCGCTGAAAGAGTCTATAATTTTACTGACGATTAACGATTCTTTTTCTTGCTCTTCTATGCAGGTTCAGATAGTTGGACTGACTGAAAAAGTCGTTGAAACCTGCGACGAAGTATTGAAGCTCATTCAGCACGGTAACAGTGCTCGAACCAGTGGTCAAACAAGTGCAAACTCGAACTCTTCGAGGTCGCACGCAGTCTTTCAGATAATTGCACGAACACCGAGCACTCACAAGGTTCATGGAAAATTCTCGCTAATCGATCTTGCCGGTAATGAAAGGGGTGCCGATACATCTTCGGCCAACAGGCAAACGCGTAAGTACTTGAGTCAATAAATCGACACAAATCCAATGCGATTTGTTTCTAACAATTAATTGAAAAGGTACTTTTAATATTTTGTATTCAATCAGGAATGGAAGGCGCGGAGATTAATAAATCTTTACTCGCACTAAAGGAATGTATACGCGCATTAGGAAGAAAGGGAACGCATTTGCCGTTCAGGGCCAGCAAGTTAACGCAGGTGCTCAGGGACAGTTTTATGGGCGAAAAATCAAAGACATGCATGGTGAGTAATTTTTTCATTGCGGTTTTTAATTTAATAACATTTTTTGTTGGTAAGAGAAGAAATAATCGGCAATGATATTGTTTAGATTGCAATGATCAGTCCCGGAATGAGTTCCTGCGAGCATTCATTGAACACATTACGATACGCCGATCGAGTGAAGGAGCTTGCTGCTACGGATCCGACGGAAATAAAGGTCTCACCCACGAACGACGATAGGGTGATTAAAATAGATGATGAGGCGAATAACAGCGCACTCTCCGATAGCGACTTAGCACAGTTGAGATCATTGAATGTACGTATTTCAAATCAACTTCATATCTTATTTATCAGTAGCTACAATAAATAAAGGCGGTGATGAGTCAATTAAGTCTTGAAAACTATCTGGAGAAACTGGAATTTCGAGTAATTTATTGATTATTCATTAACTTGACGAATTATCTTGCACTACTAAAAGCGGCTCCATCATCAATCCGGTGCTAAATCTCTTTACTTTCAAACCTTTTAAGGGGCGCCCTAGATTATGAAAAGGCAATTATGTCCAAAGTTGATTATTTTGGAAACAATAGCGGTTAACCACTTGGCTTTTTAGCATATATTGTAGGTAGTAATGCAGTTAAAATATCCTCTACAGAGAAATTCCAGGTAGTGCAGAATTCGAGGTTCTGTACTGTACACAGATTTTAAAAAATAAAAGCATTCTACCCATGTTACTAATGGTTAAACGTACAAATAATATGCGTTATGATATTTGAGGGCGATTAGTATAGAAAAAAATTATATAATTTTTTTTTAACTGCCGACAACAGTATTTGCACAATAAGCAAAATTAATATATTTTGAATAATGTAATAATACACGAGCACTGTAGTCGGGAAACTTATTCGCCATGTAGCAAAGCTATCCATACCACCGTGCGAGCGATAAATTATTTCATTATTTGTAAAAATATTTATTGTTTTCGGTGCATTAATACTTAATCTGGAGAATTCATCATTTCTGATATGCTACCTTTTAAAGTAATAGTTCTGGTTGTTATACCATTGATAGCACGGATAAGAGGTTAGGTAGTGTAAAGCGCATGCTTGCGAAACGTCCTAAGGTGAAACTCAATGCCGACAATTCACGTCAAAATTCTGAAGACATTTTTCTTGAACCCACATTTTTGCTAGGACGTCAGAAACCATTATTGACTATATTTCTATTTTATTACTGAAGCTTGTTTATGGAAGCAATACAATTTTGTTTACATTTATTGTCTAAGAAGATGCTTTATTTACATTTCTTGTGTGGAACGACCTGTCTGTATAGAAGGAAGTGAAAACGACAAACTTCGGAAATTAATAGTTTTCTTGACCCCCCACCCCAATATATATATAGAAGAAAGAGTTTCCACCAACTGTTAAAAAAATTAGAGCAATTTCCAGATAGAGCCGCAATTCGCCGCAAAATCTGTAGATACGAACAATGACGAATATGATAATGAGCAAAATGAGACTTGAAGCATCTAAATTAGTGGAAAATTGTAAACGACAACAAGCACGTAGTTATACAAGAGCTAGTGGAGCATTTTTATACGTATTTTGCACAAGATATTTTTAAAGGGTGGGCACAAATCTGAGAATTTATAAAAACATTTATTTGTTGGCTGCTCGTGAAAACATATATACAAGCAATTTACATTTTACATACTAGATTCAGATATTGAAACTGTCAGTATATATGCCGATTGTTATCAATTTTCTGATGATTTTTCAATTGTCAGGAGGGAGAGCTTTCTCAAGATCTGTACACCTTCCACGAGGCAGTGTCGGCACTTCAGTTGCTCGAGGAGGAGGTTCTCGATACTCACAAAGCCGTCATGGACAATATGACCACATTCTTAAACGACGCGCACAGCGTCTTTAGTGCCACGCATGAAGTAGACTATGATCAAGAAGGTAAGAAACAAATTTATGATTTTACAAGCACGAAACACGATTTATTGCCCATTAGTCCCCGTTGAGGCTATCGGTTTGTCAACATCGCAACATCGGTTCAAACACGCTCTATCTTCTCTTAAGTTTTTTAGCAATCTCCGTCTACACTTTTCAATAATGAAAATTCACAGTGAACGACGACAGTTCCTTGTTCTAAAACAGATTTTTGGCGTTTCATAAAGATTACGTAAAAAAAGGTTGCGATTTCGCGGTAAATAATCGCTCGAACTATATCCATCGTCATGCTCATGAAACCATTCCAGCAAATTGCCCGTGTGAATTAAGGAGGGTGGCTATACTGGTCTCCAAATGTTACAAATTTTTTCAAACTTATATGGAACATTTGTCTTTGAGAATCACGGTTGTATGGAAAGTTATAGGTAAATGGTTTGTATTATTGTTAAATAATTAATTATTGAACTTGTACTCATATACAGAGGTGACAGCAAAAATCATACGATATCTAATGCTAAATAACTATATTAAAAATGTTAGGGATTTAATGAAAATGAAACCAAATCATTCTTTACATCTTTGGGTAAGCACTTTTACAAAGACAGAAATTATTTGCCTTCGTAGCCATCGAGGAATTGTCAAAATAAAATAGCTCGAAATGGACACGGATCGCTCTTTCGTACGCTGCCCGCCTGGCAACCCATGTGCTGTGTGACCCATCCTCATCACTGACTGAGAGGCCACCCTCCTTTAAAAAAATACCCATGTTTATGTCCTAAGCGAATCGCACGTGACAGAGCTGAACATTTCACAACTATCACTGTGCCTCGCATTTCATGACAGATACTCGCGCTAAACCTAGATCAAATATGATCTTCACGTTAAGCCACAACTGGGAAGATGAACAGGCCGAAAATCACGATAGGCCAATTACCTTTATCGACGCAATAGGCTCAGGCTCGGACTACGACGAAAAAGAGAATCCCGTTTTAGAATTATCCACTGCGAATCGGAACGCGATTCGCTCGCCTTGGAAAGATGAGACGCGTGGCAGTACTTGTAGCTCGAGTCTCGCGAGTTCCGCCAAAGTCGAACCCAAAACACCGAACCAAAAGAAACGTCGGAATTTCAGCAATTCGCTTTCCTGCAGAAAAACGGCTCTCAGCAAGAATTTATCTGTGAAAACAACCTCGACTCAGAAGAAAGTTTGCAATACATCCACATCGAAGTGGGCTACTACCGGAAAGATGAATAACTTAAAATACAGTTGGATGGGCACCTTTAATGAAAAACGCGCCAAAAAATCTGTATTTTCTTATGGGAACAACACAGTCTACTTTCAACCCAAAGATAACAAATTTCAAACAGAATTTGACTCAAAAACGAGATCCTCCAGTACCGTGGAGGAGATCTTATTTTACGTTGACTCCAATATCGAGGCAAGTACTTTTCGCCTGAAAAAAAACCCCAAGTCCCTTACGTCCTGTTGCCAAGACGCCTACGAGAATCGCCATGAGGCTCAAGATTCTCAACGATGCGGCGAACAGTGCAACAACTCCAACTACCGCCGACGAATCTATTTGAACGACATTAACTTGGAAGGCAATGACTTCGGGATATATAGAGATTTCAAGCCAACGAGTGGCTATGAGTCGGTTGAGCTTACAGATTTGACGAAGCGAGTGCGTCTCTCGGATTCAAAGAAAAGAACGAATTCGGTTTTGGGCTCCGTCTGGAGAAAAGAGTCCAGAAATTTCGTTGTCAGTAACCCCTCGACGCTGATCAATGTGAGAAAATCCTCCCGAAGATCCACTGTGAGTTGCGATTTCTACAGAGACTCAAGAGACGTCGCCAAAACAATCGACGAGTTTGCAATCAGCGATTCTGATGTTTACACAACAAACGCGGACCCGTGGGTAGCCGGAAATTCGATGGACAGCACTTTGCTACTCTCTACTGGAACGACGACAGAGAATCTTGATGACGTTCGGGATTCAGAGCGGGCTTCTCGATTTCGAACGATCTTTCGTTATATGGGCAATTTTATTCTTAATCTAGTGAAGAATGTTGCACTATTCGTGATATTTCCGACTGCCTATATTGCATTCTTTATTTACATTCAGACGCGAGATTACGGAGATTCGTTTTAAAATTGCAACTCATTGTTTTTTTTGCTTACTGCAGCGTTTGTTTCGATTTCATGTGGGGATAGGCAAAATGTAATTTTTTAAGACGATCGAAACTTTTCTCTGTAAAATTCAAATAACTACGCACAAGTTTTTATGCCGGTACTAGAATTATTAATTTAACATGCAAGCGTATTGGAGACGAATAATATTCGGGTGATATGTTATTTAAATTATTATTTTGGCAATACAATAATGTATGATGAAAAAAAAATCTTTTCATTCTTTTTCCTTTAAAATCGTTCAACTGTTATTTTGCGTTTATTATTGTTATTATGTTTTTAAGCAAAGTATGAACTATTTGTCAGAATAGTAATTTGTATGGTTCATTAGTGTCCATATTCGCATGTATTCGCTATGTGCACGAAGCCAAGTGCCGTCGTTTGTGGCCACTCGTACTCTTGTCACATAACATAGCATACATCTGCATGGATAGACGAGAGGTTCTAATTTTTTTATATAATAGTGAAGGAATAATAGCTCGCCCACACTTTTTATAGTACTCACATTTTATCAAATATTCAAATCTATCTCACTCTCTTATACTGAATTTAATAATATTTTTAAGTATGCTTATTAAGTTTTTTCATCATGATATATGGTATATTTTAATCACTATACAGGGTGCGCGATCTTTTATATTGGTATGTAAACATTGAATAACTTTGAAAAAAAAACAACCGATTTCCATATATGAGGTATTTTTATTTAATTTGGTCCTTTACAATTTATTTGGACTAGTTATTGAATATATCAATCAAGTGGCCGCCTTTATTGGTCAAAGCAAAATGTGCCCTTTTTGCTGCGTTTTCCATCACTTTTTCGAGCATCTCGGGCGGTATAGCGATGATTTCGGCACGAATGTTTGCCTTGAGCTCGTCAATGGTCGGAGACTTGTTGGCGTACAATTTGCTTTTCAAATAACCTCACAAAAAGAAGTCCGGAGGGGTAAAATCTGGAGATCTGGATGGCCACTCAATATCGCCATTTTTTGACATCACACGTCCAGGGAATTTTTGTTGCAGAAACTGCATTGTTTGATTTGCAGTGTGGCATGGCGCACTGTCTTGTTGGAACCAGTAACCGTCCAGACCTTTTTCACACATTTGTGGGCAGACATAATTAGCCAACATCCACCGATTCCCATCGACTGCTTCGCCTTCTCTGAAGAAAAATAGCCCAATGATGGTTTTGGCGCAAACGCAGGCCCAAACAGTCACTTTTTGATCATGCAATGGTATTTCATGGATCTCGTGTGGATTCTCCGTTCCCCAAAAGCGGCAATTTTGCTTGTGAACGGCGCCAGAGAGTGTGAAATGGGCCTCGTCGGTCATCAAAATTTGCTTCCAAAAATCAGGTTCAGTGTCAACCATTCGAGCAACTGTTTGGCCGTATTCCAAGCGACGTGGACGGTCTGTCGGCAATATTCTTTGAGGCAATTGCATTTGATACGGAAACAAATGCAAATCATCCTTCAAAATGCGCCGCAAAGTAGTTCCATTGACGCCAAAATGCTGAGCGCGGTGACGATACGACACATGTGGGTTCTCGGCAACACTCTCTCTTACCGCTTCAACCAGTTCATTGGATCGTCTTGGGCGTTGATGAACGGCACGTCGACGATCTCCCACTGTCCCGTGATCAACAAAATTCGACACCAAACGACGAATAGTGTTGTCAGACGGTGCTAGTTGGCCACGATATTTTCGACGATATGTACGTTGAGTTAACACAACTGAACGACTATTTTCAAAAACATGTCTACTCAAGTCAATCGGTTGATAAATGTCAAAGTTATTCAATGCTTACATACCGACATAAAAGATGGCGCACCCTGTATAATATAATGTTTCTATTTTAGCTTTTTATTTTTTTTGCTCGATCCCCTCTGTCAAAGTATAGATTTGCACTTCGAAAAAATGTCACGAAAGAGGAGTGCTCGAAAAAAAAAACGTAAGTGCCTCACTCGGCGTTTATACTCAAGTCGTGATGTATTTAATAGACTTAATTGCTAGCTATGAACGTTAAAAAAATTATTTCCAGATAGTGGGATCAACTTTACTTAAGAGTCATCGAGCACACGTGACCAACTCAGAATCGAGGGTAGCGCCTCTCGCGGAAAAAATACACATTGTAGCTGGCGCCGCTTGTGGCAAGTGTGTCAACCAAGGCATCCAGCGAAAAGTAACAGTTATCGGTATTGCAGGATGTAAGGATTTCAGTGGCGGGCCGTGGTACATGTGGGCCCTGGTCGCCCTGATTGATCCTCCAACCAGAGCTGCCAGAAAGCGGCCGCAGCAGCACGACGCACACAAGCGCACGCCCGTGTACGTGTGACCGCCCAAGCTCGTGGAGCATCGGACAATAGAAGGAGACAGATATATGACTGTCTGTCTCTTTCGCTCTCGCTCGGCTCGGGCTGCTCGCGCGGCTACTGCTGCTAGTGCTCGGGCTGTCGCGCGATACATTTAACTCTGACTGAGACGAGCGCGTAACGTATGTTAATTTGCGGTCGATGATAATTCGAATCCACGCAGTGACAAATTTTTTTTTCAGTCGTTATTGCATTTTACGATTAATTAATTATTGTCATTTTATATTTTACATCATTTTGCTATTTCTTATTTTATTACGTATGTGATACGGGCCATGTTATACCTCATAAAAACCGTATCGGTACTATTGCTGCAAAGAATGGACTATAAAATGTAATGGTTGCTTAAAAATTTTGAGACAACGAGAACTCGAACTGTCATCGGCCGCGGATGAGAGATATAACGCGCACGCTTCACTGATTATCGTTGTTAAGCTGCATTAGCAAATTAAGATACCCAAATTTGATTGAAAGCTTCTAAAAAATAAAAATATGACAGTTAATCCAACTAACCGCGTTAACGATTGTTGGAAGAACTACCAAAAGAACGAAATCCATTCTTGGCCAACGTGTACGTTATTTTCTTCTTTAGTATATATATATTTTTACAATATATGTGCAGAATGTACATAGAAGCGAAGTTTGCCGAAGTAACGCAGTTGACTTCGTTGTAATTCAGTGCAATACTTGACTGAATTATTATCTTAAACGACCCAACGATAATTGATCGTTCGTTTTAAGTTGTGCTGTTTGCATTTATTTGAAAAGGATAACGGTGAGTCTATATACATTTATCTCTTTTCTCTTGAAAAGTATATTAATAAGCCATTCATAAACATTGAGAATACTTTAAATTTCCTTTTGTTTACAATACGTTAACAAAAAAGGTTTATCGAGTTTTATGGAATTTTTACTTGACATGTGTCGCTGCAAGATTGTCTTCCACATATCGTCGAAATTAAATTTAGAAATGATCTTTGCAGTAAAATTGACAGGTAACGCAAATTGCTGTTCTTATTCATTCTTCATCAAAGCCACCAGTACAGTTCTCGTTATGTATGACAGTAACAATATTGAAAAAGGAGATCTATTTTCATATTTGACAGTTCAATCCATGGTATTAACTTTACTACAATCTTTCACGTTTATATTGATCGATTTTACAAGTTGCGAATATTATATTGTCTCAGGATCTGCGTATCAAATGAAACATTTAAATTATGTTTTGTTCCACAGATGTGTAAAGTTTTATCAATAAAAACAGAATCTTCTTCTTTCAGGATCATGAACGACATGTTTATTTTTAACCACATAAATTCCTGTTTTATTACTATTTCGCTAAAACAAATTGCAAAATAGTAAAACAATGATCTGCAATATATTGAAAATAAAAGATTAATTTATCCTTTAGGAGCTTCCCTGACAAAAAGAAAAGTAATTACGATAAACAAAAGTGTACGAAGTATATTTTTTCAAAAAATAGTTTTAGAGTCAAATTTCATAAGCCAAAAATCATAAGCTGTTAGGCGTTCTAAAGATAAAACTCAAGCAGGAATATTTCTATTTCAAAAACAAAGTATAATAGAAAAATGTTGCTATCATATCAGTCAAATTTTCCTTCAGGCACCCAGCCACTTTGTAAGCCATTTTTAGAAAAAATACACAGAACAAACATTAAACGTATACCCAAGGAATACCTAAGAAACTCTTAACTGTCAAAATTATATTATTTGAAGTCAAAATGATGTCATTTAGACTGCGATGTATTCCTTGGGTATATGCACTGTTGACATAAAGTGTATGGAAATCTATTTAAACAATTAATTCTCCTTGCAGAAGTTGAGTTTTCGTGATTAAGCTGTGCATACTAAAAGTAAGAAAATTCCATAAACATTAAGTTCTACAAAGAATATCGTTACTTGGAAGGAATATATATTAAAAGAGCTTATAGAATATACAATAGGTACTCTAATTTAGAAAATGCAAATGTTTCTCGGTGTACATTGCATTACAGTCTGTGGCATAAAAGCATGGGCAATATTGATGAGAAATGACAAACAGATAATTATAACATATTTGCACGCCAGTATCTCAATTTAAATATAAATGTATAGAATAACTATTCCGGCTAGTACTTTTTTATGACATTTAGAGATTAGTATTTTTCAGGACTTTGTATATCCACACACAATAATACTGTTGAAATATATACTTAAAGAATTGTTTCACTTATAAACCATGTTTTCATGGTTCACACAAGTATTATAAATTATATAATACGTCTTATAAATATTAAAAATATTTCAAGAAAAATGCAAAAAACTGTTCCTAACAAGAAATATCATATTTTAAAAGGCAATAATATGATGAAAAAACTACATGGAACAATTTGTTATATAGCACTTTTTAATTGAACGTTTCGCAAGCGTTTTTTGTAAATAGCTTATTTTGAAATAAATATTTTCCCTCATAAAAGTGAACATTACATGAAATAGAATCAGCAATATTCTTAAAAAAATGATAATTTATAAATGTGATGTTTAATAAATCTTTTTCGACAACTGCTTTGTAAGTAAGAGGAAATTAGAAGAATTCTCTATGTTTATAAACAATTATTAAGATATTTTTAGCGAATAAAATGTATATCGCCATCGTTATTGTTATCCTTTTAAAACGTTAATACGGACACTACGAATACAACAACATACAAATGAACGATAATTGTTGCATCACCTAGGATATTAAATATTCTATCGATTATTGGACCGCATCACGGAATAAACTCTATTACTTCGACAAACTTCGCTTCAATGGAGAGATGCATGCGACATAATGCACATAAAAAGTATTATGTTTGTTGTTGATGCTGATATGTTGCCAATGCGCGTTTGTAACGTTCATGTAGTGGTGAGTTAGCATTTTATCAAGACGATACATCGAATATATAATATTATCTGCATGAACAACAGAAGTTGAAGAGTTGATTAAAAGAAGAGGATCTGTTCGCACTGTCGCTTAGCACAACTTACAAGAATCAACGTAGAAATGTGTCATTCATTACTTTTGTATAGATAATTCTTATTATCACCCAATCCGCAATTTGTGCCATTGGTGTTTCTTCAAGAAACAAGAGGGAGTAACAATGGAAATTATTTCAATTGAAGTGCCCAAGAAGACCAACAATTGTAGTCATCGCTCCGTGTGGATTTTTCATAAGAAGACGGATAACTACGCAAAAATGAAGACTGCATCAACCTGCACGCAGATTATATGAAATGTAGTTTGCACATACAGTTCATAATGTAAGACAGCGAAGCCATCATCAAGATACATTACAGGTGCATACATATTGTACGTGAGGATATACACTATTTTTGGTGCGATTTAATTTATTGTAGCACTTTTGTCAAGCAAAACAGCTGCATAATCTCATTGGATGTATGTGACAAGAAAAGAAATAGCATAAGAAAGAACCATGAAGAATTATGCATATATATCCTACGATAAACTTGCACAAAAATCGCATGCAACGTTATACAAACATCCAAGGAAACAACTTCGAGAAAACATGGAACAACCTGAGGACTACGTGATTGCTATGAAAAGAAGCACGACGTTTCATTCAAGAAATAAGGGACACCCTATTATTGTCATCTATAGACACTCGAATATAACTAAATCGAGCAACGTGAAGTGTATAGATTTCGTAACGTTTAGTGACATACATTTATGCTATAAAGATATTGGCTAAAAAGATATTCAATTTTTTCATAAATCAAATGTTTACATATAAAACGAAATATTTGAAATCGCAATCTTCAACTTTTCTCTTAGTTGCAATGCATATCATGCGAAAATGTTTTCAATAAGAATGTGCAATAAACGCTACTTTTTGTAAGAGAAGAATCTCCTATTTCATAATGTGCAGTCTTATGAGGAAAAAGCGTAATTATAAAAACACTAAACAATACAAACTTAGTTTTTAAAAATGCTATTTGAGAATTGTTAATTTTTTTCATATATGAAAACGTTCACAAATATGATATTTCTTGCTGGAAATAGCATTTGATTACATGTATCAAAAAATATTTAAAGCAAAAAAGAATAATTGGCGAAGCACACACATACACCTAAAAACTAGGTATGACGTCCGAGTTGGACCAGTGTGTACATGATTTTTGCCACCGACGTTTCGTGAAGATTTCTTTTTACTTTACTTTTTCAGGTTGATCCTAATTCAGATAAAGTGAATTGACATATTCACAAAGCGCATCGGATTATAAATCAATAACATGACTTCAACCCACATGTCTAACCTAGTGATGCAATTTATTTACCGCAAAGAAACCACAAACTCACTGCGAAAGTGTCTGATACAAACATAACAAATTTTCTGGAAACCAAAAATAAAAAACTATTTATTTTGCACGGATTATTAAGCATAATGAATAAATGCATAGTGATACGTGTTAAATAAATTGTATTTCATCTCCGTTGTCTTCAGTCAATTTTATTTATGTAATGTGTTTCGCTAATCTGGTGCTTAATTTCCTGTTATTACTTAAAGTATCATGTTAGATATAGTACGTGAAGTATGAACGCTTCATTCAATGTTAGTAATGAGAACTCTATCGTGCTCTTGCATAACTTTCCCGTTTCTATGAACTAACGTAAGAAAATATTAAATAATTGTTTGTTTCATTTATTGATACTTGAATATATTCCAGTTCAATGTATATATACATTACAATTTCCAGCGAACATCAATTAAGAGTAATAGCATCAATGTCATACTTTCCTATTCGATAATGTGATGTTACATATACGTTATAATCACAACGTTATACGTGATACTTATATACGTTATATTTACACTGTTGAGTAGGAAATTAAAAGATTGGTGTTCTATTACTGTTAGTTAGTCTTTGTTAGGTTGTACTTAGTCGTTTTTTTAGTCGTATTTGCTTCATTATAATTAACAATTATTAATATTTTCTTGATGATGGAAGAAACCATCACCTTCTCGCGGTTTCCGTCGAGCAACAACATGTACGTCGTACATTTATGCGATATTATAAAAACAAACACATGTATATAATTAAAAAGAACATAACGTTGCTTCATTTAATTCGTGGTAATAAATTATTAAGTATATTGCCAAACATATATATATACTAAAGAAGAAAATAACGTACACGTTGGCCAAGAGTGGATTGCGTTCTTTTGGTAATTCTTCCAACAATCGTTAACGCGGTTGGTTGGATTAACTGTTATATTTTTAGTTTTCAGAAGCTTTGAATCAAATTTGGATATCTCAATTTGCTAATGCAGCTTAACAACGATAATCAGTGAAGCGTGCGCGTTATATCTCTCATCCGCGGCCGATGACAGTTCGAGTTCTCGTTGTCTCAAATTTTTTAAGCAACCATTACATTTTATAGTCCATTCTTTGCAGCAATAGTACCGATACGGTTTTTATGAGGTATAACATGGCCCGTATCACATACGTAATAAAACAAGAAATAGCAAAATGATGTAAAATATAAAATAACAATAATTAATTAATCGTAAAATGCAATAATTACTGAAAAAAAAATTTGTCACTGCGTGGATTCGAATTATCATCGACCGCAAATTAACATACGTTACGCGCTCGTCTCAGTCAGAGTTAAATGTATCGCGCGACAGCCCGAGCACTAGCAGCAGTAGCCGCGCGAGCCGAGCGAGAGCGAAAGAGACAGACAGTCATATATCTGTCTTCTTCTATTGTCCGATCCTTCTATTGTACGAGCTCGGGCGGTCACACGTACACGGGCGTGCGCTTGTGTGCGTCGTGCTGCTGCGGCCGCTTTCTGGCAGCTCTGCCTCCAACTCCCAAGTATCGTTGGTTCTGCGCCGAGTCATATCCCACCGATCCATGTGGCCGGGTACAGTAAATAAACTTTCAATCGAGAAACCAACATAGATTCTACAGCAACATTGAGTCAGAATAAAAAAATGTCTTGTCTCGGGGCCCGCTTTACGCTTATGCCTTCACGCCCGCTTATCCGCTTATACCGACAACCGTGAATCGCGAATCTACCGTCAGGAGCTGGAACTAACAATTAGATAGCATAGACTGCAATATGGCCGCGAACACGACTTTGACATATCCGTTCGTACTTTTCGGATTATTGCTTGGATTTGCAATGAAACAAGTTAGAATTTTTTGTTTAAGTGCAGTGCAGTGGTAAGATTTGCGGTCTGGTCCAGTGAAATGTAGCAGATATGCGTGAAAATTGTAGTTAAATGAATTAATGAGTTCGCGAGAAAAGCGTCATGGCTAACGACAGCTGCCACGAATTTTCGATAATTTATTGTGTCTATGCGAAAAAAATTGCATGGAGAGACGGACCAGACCGCAAATCATAATAAATGAAAGAATTCATTTTTAATGTTTTTTTATATAATACTATTGTATTTTCGGCGAAATCCGAAAACTACGAAATCGTAGTTTGCTATTTGGCCACTTGGCGCTTCGTATGCCCTCGCTCGATGACTCTTAATAAACTTTACGTAAACAACTTTACGTAATAATGGGTTGGCCTGAAAAAATGGATGATTGACATGTACCTAACCTTGTCACCTACATCTACGAAATTGACCATGTGACTATCATGTCCTCTAAAAAAACCTACAACTTTTGTATAACAGATTTTTCCTTCATATCAATCATATTTGGGATATATCACAATTACTCTTAACAGAAACAGATCGGTAACGAATAAAAATGGAGTTCCCACAATGTTCCACGTGACACCTCGTGTTCTCCCTCTCGCACTAACGTAATTTCTATGGTGCTGTATCTCTTGCATCCAATCACGTGGTACATTTTGTGGTACAGGGTTCGCCTCCCCTTAAGTAACAATGTCGAGTGAGGCACGTATTACTAGTTTTTTTCCAACGCACCCAGAACGTGGAATTAAACAAAAATTAAAAGATAATAATGAAACAACCTAATATACAATATCTGCGAAAAAAATATTATTGCTAAACATTCAGTCAGGATTTTAAATCGTGATATTAAAGGCACTAATTAAAATTACAGTAAGTTTATCCCTTGTTTTATGGAACTCTCTGCAGAAAGTATTGATTAAGGGTAGTTTAAGTAGACATTGGCGATACGGAGTGTATTATGAATAACACTGTTAAAAACATTTACTATATTACAGATAACATGAAGATTTTTTCCAGTTACTGACGTTTCGCAGGCACGCGGTGCTTTCACTTTACGAACACGAACACGAATTAATGTGTGCGTGTGTGTGTTCTTTTTAGGCATAGAAGCATGTTTTATGTGCAGCACATTTCTCTTCAACAAAGTGTGTGCAGGCATGCCGTAGAACTTACAATTGAGTGACTGAGGAAAAACAACTAAAAATGG
Source organism: Cylloceria caligata (assembly GCA_963942595.1). NCBI lineage: Eukaryota > Metazoa > Arthropoda > Insecta > Hymenoptera > Ichneumonidae > Cylloceria > Cylloceria caligata. Next base: position 28,878,504 of record OZ012703.1, read on the forward strand.
AATAATACTGTTGATACATGCAAGAATTTTTACTGCAATGTACTTTATGTTTTATCGTTAAATGATAACGTTGTAGGTGTGGTAACGAGTATATATTCATACTTGTAAGGCGTTTCACACCATTTTGACGCGGTGAAAGCCTTCATATTTCTTTAAAATATTACAAATTTAGAATCCTGCCAGTTTAGTCAGTAGGAGCATCTGCAATTTTTTTTATCAGCCAGAATGCTAGATTCGTTAAATCGAAAATGGAGGGTCTTATCACACCAGTCCAACACATCTGGAAAAATATTTTTCGACATACTGCAAATTCTACTAATACTAATAAATTAGTAAGTTTTGACAAATTTTTCTTTTATTTGTAGCTTTTTTGGGTGATATAAATTGTTTAAGTAGTCACATTAATATCCATGTATTAATGATTTTGAAATCTCCACATTGTATACGAAAATCATGAATACAAAAGTTATTCAGTATAATGGTATATAACTGCTGAAATTTTTCGTCATATTTGGACACCATTTAACTTCTTTAGTGCCGGTGTATCGATATTGATGCATTTATTTGCCGATATAAGCATCGGTGACACTCTTTGAGTTAAGAGGCCGTTAAAATTGCTTCAATTGCTAAAATCTACAATTGGTTATGTCATGTCCAACGTCAATTGACATGACAGTTAGCCGGGATTAGAGACGAAAAAATAACGTGATAAGAATTATTCATTAAATTGATACATGATTTATAAGGTTCGGTCATCTTGAATATTTTAGCCTTGGTTGCTCCTGAAGAGTAGTTCCTGGTGAATGAACGCGAGAGGGATATATTGTTATCGGGTAGCGAGGATCCACGCTGACTTTCATGAGATAAGAACTGCTGCACTTACGTGAGGAAAGTATAATATGTGTGTACATATCTGCTAACGAATGGGGTCAGATAAAACTTTTTTTTTAGCACTATTCACGATACTAGATCGCCCATTATGTACATTTTTTCGTATATTTACACGTATAAAATATAATTTCGTAAAAATTTGAAGAACATCAAAGCTCACATACTTGCCGAAATTTCTTTTGGTATGAGTAGGATTAGCAGTATTTTGAATAATTCTCAAATCGTTCCAATCAAAAGTTCATTCAAAACCGTAAATTTGATGTATTAACCATTTTATTCTCTGCCAGTTAATTTTCCAGATGTGTGGGTTGATATGAGGAAACCTTCGATTTTCAAATTAGCATATCTAGAATTTTGCTTCTAAAGAAAATCTAAAACATTTCAGATATCGACAAAACTTTCATGCTCCTAAAATTCGAGAATGTTCAAGAAATGTGAGCGTTTGTACCTTGTCGAAATGGAATGCCTCATATATTTTATTATATCGTTGTGCCATAATATATGGTTTATAAATCGTTTATAAGGAAGAATAATTAACCCTTTGCACTCCAGTCTAGTAGGGCATAGAGGCTTTAATGTCGCAAATACGGCGACAACGGAGTGCAAAGGGTTAATAAATTTCGATATCATTATAGTGTTATATCGACTTTTTTCGAACCTTGCTATCAATACGACAGTTGAGAATTAGTCAATGAAATATAATGTTTTTTATGTCTATATCCTTAATCCAATCTCAGTTATAACGCTGGAACAACTTGCAGATTTGAGGCGGAAAAGAACAAAGTTTGAGTCACCCTACCTCAGGAGGTTCTCGTTGATGAGACGTCTCATTGATAGAATGCAATTGCCCGACAGTACGATATTTTAAGTTGAAAACAACGAAGATTTGTCTTAAAGCTCCTAAAATCAAACGCCTTATGTCCATACGTACTCAATTTGGTGTGCATTGATCACGGGTGATCCCCAAAAGTATCATCAAAGCTTATCACGCAATTTTTATGTCGTGTCAGAAAACGCGCAAAAATAATATTTATTGACGTCCGTTCGCTGTTGTTCCACTGTTGTTTATTTCTGAATAGAATGGCAGATCAAACTCAACTTCGATCCTTTCTACGGGTTTTCTATGCCTCAGACTGGCGATCCATTGCACAGAGGCGTCGCCTGCCTTTCAAATCCCAGGATTCCATCATCGTCACAAATTTTTTACAAAAGCAAAGACATTAGCACTCGTCATAATTATTCTGTATTGAAAAGAAAAAACTCTTTGTTTTAATCTAGACGAATTAATAGCTCGTTCGCTTGGAGCATATGCTACCTCAAGCTTCAATAAACTGTAAATTGATCTAAAACTTGTTAATAAATGTTATTTTTGTGGAATCCCAATCCTAACCGATGTGTGTACTCTTTATGATCTAATATCACGTTTTCTAACTGGTCATGTAATCAATCTTATAGTTTTGTAAACAAGAAGGTTCGGTTCTTTGGGTTCACCGTTTATCAATGAATTCATCGACTTACTGTCTGTTTTATTCCGAGTTTTACATCACCTTTCCAGCTACAATGAATAGTATTTTTGATTCAGCATTAAGGATCGATTTCATAAAGGTGGATGAAATATATTAGTATTCTTTTACAAGTTCAAATCTCAAAAAACGAAGAATCAGTATATTGAAAGTCCGTCAAATTGATCAGCATTTTTGATACATTTCTTAAAGTCATTTAACTTTAGAGTTCTTTTTATAATTTTTCTACCCGCGGGTATTTCCATTATTTTTACGACGATAACGAAAAACTTACTATCGTATGCTCATCCAATGGTTACTTTACTCTTATAGGAATACTCTGAAATAGGTAGTACTACGATATCCCCCTGAAATGTGGTACAAGGGATATTTTGAAAAAAAAACTTGAACATTTTAAAGGAAATTCTATCTGGCTTGCTCGTAGCAGATTACCATTTTTTTCATGTAGAAAAATGACCCTGAATATATGGATTTCAAATTATCATCACCCGGTCTTCATTAACTGCGATTACATTAGCCAAACCTCCTTTATCGCCTAATCTGCACTAATAGCATAGTAAAAAACAAAAGTGCGACACAAGATAGTGTGTACATAATGGCACACGTGTTTCGTCACTATCAGCAAATTAAATGCACAATTGCTTTTAGTCGCATAACGAACGAAATAAGGTATGGACTTACAGTGGGTTACGACTGTAGTAGTCTCTAACCTTGTGATTGTTTCACACAACACGTGGGGAAACATCGCAATCGTTATCACACTCACGTCTATTAACAGGCTAAAAAGTTTTATCATTAAATTACGTCCCTAGGTTGACGGGATTGAATATTGTGTGTTTCAGCGTACGCCCAAAAGTGGGAGGATTTGTTGATGCAGCAGCGCGACACGCTCAACGCTGCGTTGGATCAGGTCAGTCAGTTTCGAAATCAGCTGCTCGAGGAGGAACAAATCAGCCAGAAGATGACACGTCCGCGTAATCCACGTTACAACTAATACGACTTATTCCTGCTATAAAATAAAATAAAATAGACACAAACGCACCCATCAATGCCGCTATCACCGATCGCATCCACGTGTTATTTCCGGAAAACGCGCTAGCGAATCATCAAAAGAAATGCAGAGTTTTAACGTAAATCAAGAAAATCAATATCGTCATATTCGAGCCTCGGAGCTTTGAATCGAAGTACGTTTCCTTAGATATTTTAGGTACGCACCACTAAAAAATGTATCCATGACGAGGAAGGAAGGGCGTAGCTATTATAAAAGGACTGTTAACAGAATAGTAACTCCATGTGAATATAAACGTTTCTGAAAAGGTTCACAGGGTATGATTAGAGTGTTCGAAGGCTAACAAAGAGAAAATATGTGGTAACCTGGCAGGGTCGATGTGCGCATAGCTAAGGATGAGCTTCAAGATAATGAAAAAGAGAGAGAGAGAGCAAAAGAACAATTAGCGTCATCTCTCAAACCTGACCAGCGCCGCATCGATAACTTCACTAGCTCGTTGCAGTAATTAATACCTTCACCAATGAAAATACTTTTTTTTAAATAAATGTGGAAATCTTCAACAGTAGCTAAACTCGTCGTTTCGAATCATTGTCGATTGTATCTGCTTTTTTGCAAGCTCCTGGAACAGGTTCACATCGTCTAGACTAACATCATATTTCAGAAACAATACTAAAACTAACGATCACTCTCAGCTGTCGCGCAATTTACCCCGAAGATAATGGTAAGAAAAGCATTATACTGTTATCTAGACTCGAAACGACCTACCTGAAGGTTTAATTGTCGTCTTGAGCGCTGGAGAAAGGATTTATGAAATGAATAAAAATTATAATTGTTCGTCTATTTAAATGGTATGGTATGGCTTTTTTAAGATGTGACGCAGGACGTTTGCTGAGTTTAAAAGTGGGTCTAGCTACGTTATTTAATACGATGTTATAATTACAGCTCGTTAGGAGTAAAAAAACAATTCGTTTATACGAGATGCACTGTCGTCCATGTCGAATTTGTTGTTCGCTTTGGTCGCCGTGTTTTGTAACATACCGACGAACACTGCACATAGCTTCTCAAATCTCGTATTACTTTCCTTGCACTACTATAATTTATTTGTCGGCTACAGTATCTTTCGAGCATTTTATCCGTTTGCGCTTAGAGCAAGAAACCAGACCGAAGCTTCAAAATTTACAGCGCAATGAGACGAATGACGAAAAATGATAGTTGCTACATGTTAAAGTGTCATGACAGATTCGGTACGCTGGATGGGAGCCTTTTAGTTAGCCATCGTATACCAGTGAGATAATAAGAAGAAAAAAAACGTAATTTAACTCGTCGACTTTTCTAGACGCGCGCTCTGAGATACTTTGGTGTTGGCTGAATGCTAACGAGAAATAACTATCAATATTTTTATTATGGAGTCTCAATCACCACATACTAAACAAACACGACTATTTTTTTAATAAAGAGATCTCTGAGTTTTTAATAAACAATATATTCAGAAAAATATTTATAAATCACTACTTCCAGGAAATGCACAATTTGGTGCGCATTTTACTCAGCGTGGGTGAAATTCTATAATTTTTATCTGATTTAGATTCTTTAAATCTCATTCAAGAATTGTCGAATTTTATCTGCACATCGTACCAGAATGGTAACAGTGTTCGCGAAGCTTTGCAGTTTCTCAACATTGTGAATCGGGGATTTTTTCTGGTGCATTATCATATACTAAATATATTACAGAAAATGCCTAGCGCTTACCCCTTTCAATAAAATAGTAATCGATTTTGAACATGATTAGCCACTGACGTTTACCTTCCCTTATTGAGAGTAGTAAAACGGACCCTCGCAATTGTTTGGTTATTTATATGCCAATTTTATTTTACGTATGGTTTTTAGAATCTCACGAGGATTTTTTTTTTTTAAGTAATGTGGATAGCTCAATGTAGTTTTGGTGTTAAAAACGAGTGCGTATATTCAACGCCACAATCTTGTAGCGGGCTATACTCGTAATTAAACCCAATAACGTGTGATTTCAAAATGATACTGTTCAGTTGGTGAAACGACGATTAAAAAAACCTATTACACTTAACAATTGGGTTCTATTCGAGGAATCCGAGTATTTTAGTTTAATAATAACTGTACTGTCGATTACTTGAATTGTCTTTTGTTCCTGTTTCTTAACCTACCAGAAGCATGTTGACTAAAAAATATCACTCAAATCTTGAAGCATTGATGTGCATTCTTCGGCCCTTGTTTTTCTTAAAATTCCGATGTTACGTGGTTGCCTTTGAGAAGAATAACGAGGACTATAGTATGTCGAGATATTCGCCGCAACAGTCCATCGTATGGATTATTAAACATACCTGTTGCAGAGATACTAAGATTGCCGAAAGGTCTCGTTCCGATATTTGAGAATGTATAGCTGTGGATTGGACAATTGGAAAAGAAAAAAGAAAATGTTTAATATATTTCGTTGAATCTATATTATATTTATTAAGACTCAATAACAAACTAGTTTCAAGAATATATTTTCTTACAAAAATTCGAGAATACTCCTATTAATTTATTGCTCGCATCGCTTGTTTAATGTAGTTTCCAAATATTTTATTTTTGGCGGTATCAATATTTCAACTTCTTCCCAAATCTCTAAACATTTTAGAAAAAACTTCAAAAAATTGTCCAATGACTTTAAGATATCATTATTTTTATGGTGTGTTACGTCCTACCAACAGATCTTGATTCTCAAGATATGAATGCGCACAAGGACGCCACAGGATTTCGGGCAGAAATTAGATCTCGCTTGAACCGGGCTTCACCGGTAGGGAGGAGACCTTCACTAACGTTAGAAATTTTAACTAATGTGGGCTGAACAGAAATTCTCCCTTGATGTAACACGAATATTATAAGAATGGTAATGTTTGGTTACTCACCGGTTACGGCCGTTCATTGTGTTAGGCTGCGTGGTTGAACGTAGGGCGTAGCGGGTATATTCTAATCAATCGTGATGATTGGGATGTTGCTCAGTTTGATGGTTGTACGATGCTTTCGCTGGACCACCTTGGTGAATCGCCGACGGGTCACCGGTTGTCGTGGAATAGCTTCTGGGTTCTTCCTTGGTACTGGAACCGCTGGTTCAGGAACTGGGTGGTCCGGTACAGCAGGTACTGCTGTTCTGGTTTCGGCGATAATGATCGTAGGTCCCGCGTATGACACGTTACTGACTATGACCGGTTTTGACGGAGGTTGTATCGCACGCGCTCGTTGAACTACTTTTGCAACAGTACGGTCGTTGCCCCTTGGTAAACGACAGTTATTATTGGGTTCACTGAGGGCGATCAAACCGGTTGCGATTTGCTCCGGTGTCAGCGTGTCTTTGAGGGAATTCACTAGGCTCAGTGTTTGAGCAACGATTGAATGCACTCTACGGATTTGGTATTTGCGGCCTCCGCGTCGTCTGGCCATGAATGTTCTATGACGATAGAAGAAGGAGGTCTGAGATGCAGGAGCTAGGACGACGTTTGTTGAATTTAACGAGTTATAGACCTACAAGCTGGATCTCTCCTCGACCTACCACATCATACTATACCACAAATCGTGCATGTGTTCCGCAGGGGTTCTGCACAGGTTGATCAGTGCGGTATGTGTGACCAAATCGAAACGAGGTCAACCTGATGGCTGTATGAGATTAATGAACTGCCAATGAGTTCCTCCAGGGGCCGTACAATGCCAAGACAGTAGGCGTGCATCAATTCCGCAAGGGACTTGCACTACCGAACCGACTCAACACGTAGTTTTTCCTGGGTTGTATAGTTATGTACCTACAAGTCGAATCCCTCCTCAACAAACCACATCACACCATAACGCTAATCGTGCATGTGTTCCACAAGGGTTCTGCACAAAATGATCAGCGCAGTGTGTGCGGCTAAATTGAAACGAGGTCAACCTGATGGCCGTATGAAATTAATGAACTGTCAATGAGTTCCTCCAGGGGGCCGTACAATGCCAAGACAGTAGGCGTGCATCAATTCCGCAAGGGACCTGCACTACCGAACCGACTCAACACGTAGTTTCCCTGGGTTATAGTCACTGTGGTATTTGCTTGATACTAGGGATGACGTTCAATCCCCGTCGAATGTAGCAGGATAGTTGGAATTTAAATCACTCACGGTTTAATTGTTTGATGATTAATTTATTTTGACACTTGTGTATTCAATAATGGTTAGTTCCGAATGTTAACGCTTTTAGTGTTCGGCTCGCGTTAGTTTATAACACGAGAACTCAACAAAAACCGGTGTTCGCTTTAATGCACTGTCCGTTGAGGCTCGTCACCTTCCCAAGCGCGTTAATCCGTTGTAAAACACTTTAATACATAAATTTAAAATTACTCTCTGAGTGTCATGTGGGACTGATGCCTGATGACTTGATTAGTTAATTAGATCGGAAAGACTGATGAAGACTGTGCGAAAATTACTGAACTCCCCTGTTCTGCTTCACTTGCTTAAATATCATTCTACTGTGCATCTTTGACTCGTGGAGGGAGTAATAATTCTCTCACGGTACTTCAAGGTGGCTGCAAGGTTATCTTGGCAGTTTTGGTTACATAGGAGCCCTTATCGGTGCCGACTACATCAATGGTATTAGATCGGCCGACAACAAAATTCCTCACCGTGGATGTTATGATAGTTTTTGGTTACATTGCCCTTATCGGTGCCGACTACATCAATGGTATTAGATCGGCCGACAACAAAATTCCTCACCGTGGATGTTATGGTATCATACAGGCATAAGTCCCTCTTAATTCTAAGCGGGGGGTGCTAGGGAATGATCAATGGTAGAGGCAGATACGGGCGAACCCCCTTAATTCGCTCCCAATAGTGGCCAACCACTGAACCAGAATTATTTCTTAGTACAGTGATTTGGCACCCCCTGGATTTGAACAGCCACGGGTTGTAGATTAAGGGAGCATACGAGTTTGACGGCTTCAAAAAATCGATTTTTTTTTCTTTGCATTTTTCGATAGTTTGAACCTTCAAGAATATTGTCCTAAAACCGTTTTTGGAAATTCGAATAAGTACAGAAGTTACAACGCGTTTTGTCGGGCAGCGTATAGGCATGCGTCTCGCCTTTCTGAAGCTTTAAACGCGTTTTTCTCAAAACCATGTTTTTCAAGTCGGTTGCAATGATAACTTGAAGACGGATCAACTAATCGGCCTCATTTTTTTTTTAAATTAAAGCTTATAATTGTCGCTTATCGCTGACGCATTCTGATTTTAAAATTACAATTTTTTCTATTTTATTTTTGACGAAAAAACTTGAAATTTTTGGTCGAAAATCGATACCCTATTTTTGAAGGTCCGCCATTTTGTTCACAATTTGAATTGTAAAAATCCGGATGCGTCAGTGACAACAAATAACATTCTTCTTTAAAACGTCGTTTGATTTTTGTGTTTCAGATAAGTGGACAAGGAGATAACATTGTAACCGCGAAAAATGACAAATCGAAAGGGGCTTACTTTATGACGTTGAAAGGGGGGGAATTTGTTATTCAATTCTTCTATTAAAATTTGTATGTAAAGTACAAAAGTGGTGTTTCATTATGCAAAAAGTCCCATTCGTCTAGGTTGTCTCCTGGCTCTGAAAAACATTCGCAAAAAAGGCCTTTTTTCCGGGCTCCAAACTCGTATGCCCCCTTAAGGATAGTTCTATTGCCAACCTTTTCCGACTTTTGGTTTTCGAGTTAATGCTTCGAGTATAAATCGATTGAGAAGAGTGCGCTTTGATTATTTGCATCTGCCTTCCTCTCATTGCACTCCCCACAGACAATTTCGTATAGGTATGTAGTATGTTAGATCTATGTCTGCGTACCTAAATATAAATGTTTATGAGTGCCTACATTGCAAAATTCATTATATTATTATTATTATTATTATTATTATTATTATTATTATTAAATTAATTTTAGTAGTAAAGTAAGATATTAATTAATAGTATTTACTGAAATAGTATTTATATTATGGTAAGCAGAGCAGTATACGGGCACCGCAGTAACCCAAGGCATTTATAAAAAAAATAATATATTCATATGAGGACGCTGGACGTAACATGGTGAAAGAAAGAATTAATTATCCCTGTTCATATTGTAGTTATAACCAAAAAAAAGTTAAAGTTCGTTGCCAGCACAAAGTCGGAGACCTTGAGAGTTTGAACACAATTTATTATTATTATTTATATTTGGTGTTCCAAGTATCTTGAATATGGTTGACTTTATTCAAGTTATTATAACAACGCGATGCACTTTAGAATTAAAGCTGAATATTTCAGGGTTTGAAACACAGCTATCCTCATAAATAAATATTTTTATTAAAGAATCACACGTCCGTGGGTTACTAAATACCGTAATCAAGCTCGTACCAGTACAAACCCACCGCCGCGCTACCCCCTCTGCTTAAACAGTGTTGGTAAAATGGAGATGGTAAAGGGGTGTGGTGTGGGTACTCTGGTGAACACGAAAGAGTAGAGATAAGAGCAGGATGGAGCAAAGCTGACCACATACAAGGAATAACAAATTTTAAACTTTTTTTTTTAACCTTATACTGCTGGTGACCTCTACGGCAGCTATCCAATCCAGGGTGATGACGACGATCCTTCACGCACGCTTTATCGCGGATATACGTCGCTTTTTAATGCTTGCGCGTCGGATGCCAAAGACAGACTGGTTGCTCAGGATGCTGCTGAAGGGTAACATGGGCTTAATGATAATAACCTCCTTGAATCATAACCAGGTATCCAGCGCTTTGAATGCAGCGACGGCGGTTTTTTCACGTGCGCATCGCTTTGTGCTGTGTTCTTCGTGAAATGCTTGCTCTGAAGTAAGAGGCGTAGAATATGCACGGGCACCGAGAGAGAGAGAGACTTCAATTATAATTCTTTAATTATCACACTATATAAATAAAAGACACAGTAAGATCAGGTATTTGTTTTTAATTAATCAATATTTTATTCAAATCACTTTACACATATTTACCGTCGCATACAACATCGCACGACATAAGATGCAGAAATACGATACAAAATAATCCACACATGTCGAACGTATTACTCTGTAGTTGCTTGAGGCCGTATCGATAGAACTTGCAGTTTCTTCGTAGCCGTGCGAGATGTTGCGGTATAATCGGTACATTGGTTTTCCATGATGGTCAATGTATATGGCGATCCAGTGCTCTCTAGGTCCGTCGTAGTTATCTGTGTTAACTACGAGTCCGGCCGGTAACGACCATACACGAGGAATTCTGTCAGCAGGGTATACTCCAACGGTTAAAAGCGGTAAATACTGCAGACTCTCGTAGATTTGTCTAGTGTTCATGCTAAACATATAGTCAATGATTAAATGATGACCTATACGCTTCGATAGACGTATATATGCAAAATTAATTTCACAGCATCGTCCATCGTCTCACATCTGCATGGTGAAGATTTCTTCTCTTTCTTATTTCCTTCGTCTTCGTCTGCCGACCAAACATCCATGTACGATTCTCCTTTAAACGGATGCTCGCGAAGCCAATTCTTTATTTGGAAAGCCTGGCGAATTGCATAGTGCGAAGACGCTGTATCGCTGGCAACCACGGCAATTTCTTTCGAAATAAATTCCGAGTCTTTACCACGCATTCCCTTTATATCAACGACGATATCCATTTTCATGTCTAATCTGTGCAGATGCTCAAGTTCGACTGATTAGTTACTTACAAAAACGCTTCTACGCAGCTTAACACGCAACAATTTTATTCCGACATCAGCACATTTTTTTGCTTTTCCGGTAAAATCCACCAATACCTGACGAGAGGCATCGATGTCAAGGACATTATCATATTCGGCGTGGTCAACACAATAGTCTCACACTACTGTGCTTTATTAAATTTCCATGTGGATTTCGCCGATAGATCGGGTGTCAAATCAAAAGCAAATAGATAGTATCTGTTGTGGATTGCCTTGCCTGGTGATTTTCAATTTGAAATATATTGAAATGGGATGAGTTTTCACTCACGACAGGTGCGAAATAACCAGACCAAAGATGTAGGTAGAGAAAGTAGTCTTTATTCCACCTTGACTTGCTTTACTACGAAAAAAATATGTAAAATAAATAAACTAATGGATTTTAAGTGAGTATAATGAGCTGCACATACAATTATATTAATTGCGTGCCGAGGTATGTTAGGTGAACCGTGATGTAGCCCGTGCTGCAAAGCACGCCACGAGGTGAGACCGTTGAGGGTACACAAATTGAGATTTCCCCACCTCACCGAGATTGAATTTAGTTAAATTATGACGGTGCACGCTTACCGAGTATTTTGAGTCCTGTTGAACACTTCTGAGTTGAGTAGATCCGGAGAAAAGCGGTGAAAAAGTCCGAATTGAAAGCAATGGTTGTATCTGTCTATGCGGTTTTCACGAGAGTGTCGAAAAATCTCAAGATAGCCGAGCACTATGAAAGCGTCGTTGGGAGACGCTGCAATCAAGCGAGAGATCGATGATAGTCTCGCTTGAGTAGCATGCCTACGAAGCACTGCCTCGGCTGCCGTACGACAGCCGAGCGCAGCACAACACCAATAGCAACGAGTGGATGCACGGCGATTATCGATCGCCGTGAGTCAGCTGATTTCCCAACAGTATCCATCGCGATAATTATCGCGATCGATCAAATTACCATTGTTCAAGAAATGTATTCCAGTTCCCGAAAACAACGTTTGAAAAGCATCCACATACCGATGATTGTTCATGAAATCCGGTTGTAACGGTTTAGAAGCTATTCGAGCACCATCTACATATTAGGTACGCAACTAAGTTCCCGCTGATTTTTTTTATGAAAATGCAACTTTATTGTGAAAAAATGTTTACAAATGAATCATTCAAAAGATTGCCCATCGCTAGCGACAACTTTTTCCCATCTTTCTGGCAGAGCTCGAATACCGTCACGGTAGAAGTGTTCGTCTTTTGAGGCTATCCACGAATCAAGCCATTTTGAGATGTCTTCATAGGAGCTGAACTGCTGATTAGCCAGACCATGTGCCATCGAACGGAACAAGTAATAATCGGACGGCGCAATATCTGGGGAATATGGCGGGTGGGGTAGGACTTCCCATTTGAGCGTTTCTAAGTAGGTTTTAACGGGTTTGGCAACGTGAGGCCGAGCGTTGTCATGCTGTAGAATCACTTTTTCGTGCCTCTGCTCGTATTGTGGCCGCTTTTCGCGCAGTGCTCTACCAGTAAATACATGAATGGTTCAAATAAACCTTAATACTCGTAATTTTTATACCTTTATTGTCCTTTATTGTCGTGTGCAGAAGGTATCACCACTTAAAATGCACTACCTTATATATAAAATATTTTCATATTTATAAACTATCATTATATACTTTCCTGTCAAGCTGGACCTCGAGAACAGTCTGACGGAACACCTGAACGACGAGGAACACTGTCCGGCCAAGCTAACAAAGTCAGCACCGGGATGACCTGGTCAGTAAAGTCGCAGGTCATCCCGGTCGTCTAGTTTACACCCTACGCGAAACCGGCGACGTTATCATCACCGGTGCAAAGCTCTCGAGCTAGCTGAAAATTATTATATTATTTATTTATTTATTTAGGGCCCCCACCGGTCACTCCCAATTAATGTTTTATAAGCTACGATCCTGTCAGAACGCTATATATATGGTTTTTCGCTATCAGCGTTGTTATGCCGGTACCGAGTAATTGGATTATTCGGTAGTCGGTATAATATTAAAAGTTATTATTTTTTGGGATCGTTTGCCGATAAGGAGATGGATCTCGAGTAAAAGATGGAAACGCGAATTTATATAAAAGGAAGTATTTATTATAAGCAACGGTAACTTTCCGTTGCCTATTTATATATCAAAGTAAGAAGTACAATAATGCGTTGTTTCGAGTATTAAACGAGGAACCAACTGTTCTCTTTTCAATCTAATTTAATACTGTCTTTTCGTAAAGCAGTTGCTAACTGTCTTCACGAAAATCCCTTAATTCGCAATTTTAGCGTTAGCCTTTCGCCCGAACGCCAAGCGAGTCGCTCATGCTGCGTCAGCGTTCTTGGGGTCGTTCATACGATCGGGCATTGGACTTCGTTTCCTGTCTTGAACGAATTCCAATGTTACTTTGCTATGGAATATTCCCGAATATACTAAATACGGAGTGGAATATTCCGCGGCACAACATCCCTCCCCCCTTAAAAGGAAAAATTTTTTCTTTAAAAAATTTTTTCTTCGATTGGTTTCTCGTATTTCCTCTTACAATTTTACTGTTTGATGTTATATAACAATACAATAAAATGTTTCATTTTTTCATTCGTTGACGATAAAGTTTTTCCTCTGCTTCTTATCGTCTTTCGTGCCGAGCGAGTCGTTCTCGGTTGAGGGGACGGGTGCATAACCTGGCCAGCTCGGATCGCGGTTGCTCTTCTGGCTGTTGTCGTCCGATCGGCTCGAGGTTGATGTTTACCTCGGCTGTTGCCGGGGTCGTTGCCTCGCTTGTCCTTGTTGGTGTTCGGTTTCGTTGATACCTATAACATTTAAACAGAACATAGCCAACCAAGGCTATCGGTGCTACTGCACCCAGTGAGTAGAAACTCAGATTATGGATGCGTTGCATCCCGTCTCCATCGGTATTGAGGTTGTCCAAGATTTGGTCGGCTCGAGCTCCGAGCTTTTGAAGCTCTTCCGGGTCTCGCAGCACGCTCTGCAGTGGACTTGTCCTCTCGGTCTGCTTAGGGGGTGCCTGACCTTCAATTTCCGTTAATTTTAAATCGAACGATGGAAGGTAGTTTTCCCTGATGACCCGCGACGTTCGCCCGATGGTTCTGATACTGAAATCTCGGGCGGTTACTATACATATGCCTATCAATGCCAGTATTCCCGAATTGCTCAGTATTTCGTGTTGAGTGGGATTTTTTCCACAATTTATTCCTACTGGTTCGGGGGTTGGCGCGACGTATAGCCATCGCCCTTGCTGTTGCATTGGGACGACGAAGGGATGGGTTATTTCGATGACCCTTTTTGCAAATTTTTGCCGTTATCGGTGTCCATTTTTGCGTAGATAAGGACCTCGCAGGGTGCGTCGTTCGTAATCGGAATTGTAGGGTGTGTTGGAGGGCAGATGTATGATTTGTCCAGTACCTTACAAATTTTTACGTCGTCGGCTGTCATCCTGAGGTATCTGCGATTTTCGATATCTATGACTACGCGATTCTCGGTCGTGTCGATGTAGTAGTGTCTACCATTGTCCGCTCGCATGGGTATAGGATATACTTTCTGTATGCTATACTGTTGCTGCCCGATCAGCGGTATATCCAGCACGAGTACTACCGCGTTGCCTTCGCTGTAGGCCCTGGTATCAGCCAGTCGCATAAGTGTTGACGCTTGGTCGTGTGCTATGGCGACTGGGAAACTACTGCCTGGCGGTAGGTGTGGTAGTGCTTCGACGAGGTGCTTGACGAGTGTGCGTGGTGGCAAGGACGTTGCGCTGGCCTTACCACTAGCTATATCGTCCACTAGCCACACTAGCTCCTGTACGTCGCTTAGTAATGCTTCGACTGCAATACTTATTGCGTTGAGCGTCTCGTCTAAGTGTTGGCGTCTCTTCAAGTAGTATACGTCGCTGTTGAGCGTGCGGTTTACAAGCTGCATTTGGGCCAGCAGCGTCTGTTCGTTAGCCTGTATATGATGTGCGCTTTCATTGAATAGGCTGAGCGTGGTTTTTATGATCTGGACTTGGTTTTTCAGCCCTTCCTTCAGGGTCTGTTGGGACGCCTTAAGATTCGTTATTTCTTCATGTAGCTCCCGCGCGTCGGCGGCGTCCATGTTTCCTGTGATGGCCTTTATTATGCTTCCTAGGCCGTCTATCAATCCTCTGCGCTCTCTGACGGGGCGCGTCCCGAGGAGGTCGAATATGGTCAATACCCCCATCTCTATCCTTTTCTTCATTCGTAGAACGGAGTCGTTGAGGATGGGGCATATGTCGTTGACCCGAGTTTCGCCTTCGCACAGTTCGGTGAGGCGTTGTAGATTTTCGCTAATTTCTACTTCTCGCTGCATTAGAGCGGCGAGGTCCAACCTGATAATCAACCGCCACGTCGATTGGATTATCTTGAGGCTTCCTATGTCTTCGTAGTAGATTCCCGGGTTGCTGGCAAACGTGCTGACGACGTAGTCCGGGGGATGCTGCGTGGCTTTTGTTAGTCCACCTTTTGCTGCTGTCAGCCTGTAATGAGGTAGGAGAAGAAGCGTGAGAATGCTTGCTGCGTTTGTTCTCCTTCTTTCCTAGAGCGGTCTCGCGGGTTTCGATGTGCGAGGGCTCTTTGGCTCATTCTTACTCTATTAATTATCAGGGGTACAAATTGAAAATGCGGGTTTGATAACAGATGGCGTTACTAACGCTATACGCATCAGGCAGTACTGTGACTATGTTCATGTCAAAGCTACGTCTTATAGCTTTAATTTTCAGTATGTGTCAATTTGTCGCAGTGTCAAATTCATAGTTTTTTTGAGCTCTCAATATGTCGAGTTTCGTGCCAACAAAACAGCATTTGCGGGAAGTTTTAATTTACTTCTTTAATTTGAAGAAAAGTGCTGCTGAAGCACATCGATTGGTCTCCGAGGCTTATCCGAGTCATGTTCCATCGGTTTCAACGTGCGAGAGATGGTTTGTGCGGTTTAGAAGTGGTGATTTTGACGTTGAGGACAAAGAGCGGCCGGGCCAAGTGAAAAAGTTTGAGAATGCTGAATTGGAGGCAATACTCAATGAAGACTCGTGTCAAACTCAACAAGAGCTCGCAGATTCATTGGGAGTGACACAACAAGCCATTTCCCATCGTATAAAAGCCCTCGGAATGATCCAAAAGCAAGGACATTGGGTGCCGTATGAGCTGAAGCCGAGAGACGTCGAGCGCCGTTTTTTTGCATGCGAACTGCTGCTCGAACGGCAAAAACGGAAGGGTTTTTTGCATCGCATTGTCACTGGTGATGAAAAGTGGATCCATTACGATAACCCGAAGCGCAAAAAATCATATGGTTACCCCGGCCATGCATCATCATCGACGGCCAAACCAAATATTCACGGCGCCAAGCTCATGCTCTGTATTTGGTGGGACCAGCTGGGTGTGGTGTATTATGAGCTATTGAAATCGAACGAAACCATCACAGGAGCACTATACCGAACTCAATTGATGCGTTTGAGCCGCGCACTCAAAGAAAAACGGCCACAATACGAGCAAAGACACGACAAAGTAATTTTGCAACATGACAACGCTCGGCCACATGTTGCAGCGCCGGTCAAAACATACCTACAAACGCTGAAATGGGAAGTCTTACCCCACCCGCCGTATAGCCCAGATATTGCTCCTTCCGATTACCACCTTTTCCGATCGATGACACATGGCCTAGCTGACCAGCGCTTCCATTCTTACGAAGAAGCCCAAAAATGGGTCGATGACTGGATAGCAGCCAAGCCGGCCGAATTTTTTCGCGACGGTATCCGTAAATTGCCAGAAAGATGGGAAAAAGTTGTGGCTAGCGATGGACAATACTTTGAATAATTCATTTGTTACCATTTTTTCAGAATAAACGTTCAAAAATAGAAAAAAATCCCGCATTTTCAATTTGTACTCCTGATATGAATTCGAGGCCTCTTGATTCGGCCGTGCTATGCACCGTAATTTGCTATCGCATCCTGGACGGTAAGTATACATCTTTTCTTTGATGCGTTCCTGGTAGCGGTCCTATTTTGCCGACCGTTACTTTCTCGACGGACTTCGATGGGGTGTCGATTACCCTCATCGGCACTCGTTCCTTTTTCCTGATTTTATTCTCTTGACAGGATTCACATGACGATATATGATTTTCTAGATCTCTTGTCAGGCCGGGCCAGTCGTATTTGGTCCGATTCCGATGTAACGTGCGCCGTATACCTTGATGCCCTCCTATGGGGGTGTCGTGGTATTCTCTAATTATTTTCTGGCGGTCATCGACAGAAGGAGTGGCTACGCCACTGCGGCAGTCGCTATACTCTTTTATCGCGCTGTCTTCGTCCGTGCTGCAGGAAGTTCGTGGGCTACGGGCCCCGCCGTGCCTCGCTTCCTCAGCGGGCCTTTGCGGTGCTCTGTCCGCAGTTTCTTCACTCGGTGTGCCCACCGGTGGCTCCGCCGTTGGGTCGCTCTCTCTCTCGAGCGGCCTTGCAACGTTTGTCTTTCGCGGCCTTCCGCGCTTCGCGGGTCCGCCATGCTGTGCTGGGCCCGCTCTATCCTTGTTAGCGGTGCTCGCAGTCTTACCAGTGGCCTGCGTATGTAGCTTGCGTGGTCTACCCCTTCCCCGTCCGCACGGCTTTTCGGCGGGGCTGTGGGGTTCAGTAGAGCGTTCTGCAGGCACGCTGCGAATCTCTCTGTCCTCTTCTGGCGCATTGGCCAGAGCGGCCTCTCTCTCTGCCGCGTTGCTAGGCTGGCCCGGGGTATTCTCGGCTCTCCGCTTTGTGCGGCTGTCCGTACCCGGGCGCTTGCTGTCCTCGTCTCGCTCGCGGGCGAGCTTGACCTCTCGCTCCAGCGAGCTACCATGGCTATACGGGGTATCTTCGGCTGTCCCATTTGTGCGGTCTTTCGTTGTGCCTACTTGCCCCGTCGTGCTGTCCTCTTCCGACACACAGACTTCGTTCTTTGCTCTCGCTTGGGCCCTCGTAGTAAGGCATATTCGACTTAGCGCATCTCCATTCGTATTGCGCTTTCCTGCCTTGTACTCTACGTTAAACTCATGTTCCGCCAATTTAATTTTCCAACGCATCAATCTCGAACCTGGGTCCTTTACTCCGAACAGCCAGGTGAGCGGTTGGTGGTCCGTCACTACTGTGAAACGGGTACCTTAAATATATGGCCGGAATTGAGCTAGGGCCCATACTATCGCGAGTAGCTCTTACTCCGTGTGTTACTATGCCGACGAGTTATACTGGTTGCCTTGGGTATCCTCGACTCTCCGCTTTGTGCGGCTGTTCGTATACCCGATTGCGCTATCATTCTCTTTTTTGTGGGACTTTCTGTCCTGTCCCACTTGGGCTCGTGTGGTCGCATATGTGCGACTAAGAGCATCTGCAACAGTATTTCTTTTTCCGGCTTTCTGCATTTTACCGGACCCATGCCCCGATTTTACGGTCTTCCCAGGCAAGGGTTGCAATTCTTGGTCCTTCGATCTGACCCTAAAGGGAGTGCGATACTGCACCTCGTACGTGTGCGGTCGCTCGTTCCCTTGTAGATAGAATACACGCTTGTATTCGCACATTATTCCGGCGCGAGCTGCTTGCTTTTCGCTGCCGGGGGGAACCAAGTCGGGCTTCCGTCGTTGCTGCGCGAAGCGTTTGGCCCCCGTGCTCGTTGAGCGTACGCGTAGTGCCTTGACCTGCCGGCTCCGTACGGCCTTCGCTATCTCCGACGGCTCGAGTGTCGCCGACGGCCGTTGCACTTCTCCGTCGTTTTTATTACCATATAAACTCACTTTATTAGGTTTTGACGGTGTGACACGGAATCTCGCTACTTTTCCTCGGCTGATTCCGCTCCCCATAGGTAGTCCGACAGATTTATTCTCCTTGGCGGCATCCGTGTTAGACCCGTTTCCGTAAAGAGAATTTGTCTTCGTAAGCAGGCCTATGTATTTGCACGTGGCTGCAGTTCTACCGCGTGGTGACGAATTCATCCTCGTCGCGCCGTCCCGTAGCGGCATGCAGTGCCCATACAACTTGAGCATCTCGCCATGAAGGATATCCGCTTTATGCTGCTTGATAAAATCCATGCCAAGTAGTCCGTTGACCTTCAACGGCACATCGTTCGGAACGATGTAGAACCAATGTTCCACGTTTAGCGCCGGTGTCTCTAACACAATTTTTGCTATGCCAAGGGGGGTGAATTTTTCTCCTGCAACACCCTGCAGTTCCACGGAGCACCTGCTCACCATGGTTTCGGCCTTGAGGCAGCCTTCCTTGATTATGCTGCACTGCGCTCCGGTGTCCGCCTTGAGGGTGAGTACCCCGGTTGTGGCCAACGGTGCAATTATGTCGAAGTCGCTGGCCGTAGCGCTGGACGCCGGCAGCGTTACCTGCAATAACTGCTGCGTCGTTTTCTTCCTGCGCGCGGGTCTCTGATGGGCCGTGAGTGTATCTATTCTCATCGTTTCCAGCGGGCTGGCATAGGTATTCGATCGACTTGCACTTGCATTTACCGTGGACCTTTCATTCTTGCCCCCTGAGTCCCTTGGACGTTGGGGATGCTGTGAAGACTGGGCAGGATCGCTTTTGTTCTGCGACAATCTTTTCCTGCAGTCTTTCCACATGTGGCCCCTTTTTTGGCAATAGTTGCACACGACGTCAACGTTGTGAATGGATGTATTCTCGCTGGGCATCGGTAGGCTTACTCTTCCCGATCTGCGGGTGCAGTCTCGAGCCACGTGCCCTGGTTTCCCGCAGGTGAAACAGTTCTCGTTCTGCTGGGATGGTGCACCTTGGGACCTTCTGGGGTGGCTTATTGCTCCACCAACCCCTCCCTTTGGCTGCACCATGTTGGTTATCTCTATGGCCCCAGCCACAGAGTCATGCAGCGTTTGGTAGTTTCTCGCACGCACCAGCACTTGCACCTGGCCGTGCAGGCCGTTCTCGAAGTTGGCCTGTGCGCTTCGTCGTGTGACGCTCTCGACGGTGATCTTTTGATCCTCCGTTTGCAACGGTTCGCAGAGTATTTCGGCGATGTCTACCGTGATTCTCTCCGTTCTTGCCGCATAGGCGGCGATGTCCTCGTTCTGTCCCTGCCGGAGGGAGCTGAACTCCATTTGCAGCGCGGCCAGGGACTTCCGTTGTCCGTACAACGCTTCCAACTCGCTCCTGAGTTGCGCCATGGTGCTGATGGTTTTGTGCTGCAATTGTCTTGCTGCTGCACCCTCTAGCTTACTCATAACGATCAACTCGAGGAGAGTGTCATGCTCCTCCTCTGCTACCCTGCGGAATATCGTCTCGCAGGACTTTAAGAAGAGCGGCAATGCCTTCGAATCTTTGCCGTCGAATGTTTTTACCATCTTTATTCCGAGGCTGAGGCTAAGCATATTTGAGGGCCTCTGCGTCTCTTCGAACCGCGTGCGTCTCGGGGGCAGTGCGGGGGGCGGGATGTCCTCCATCCCTGCTCCTCCTAACCGTCGCTGGAGCTCGGCAATTTGCTCTCTTAAGGAGTGGATGAGCTCGTACTCGTCCGCACCAACCTCGTTCAGCGTGTCGGCCAAATTCCGTCTTGCCGACGGCGTTTCTGCCTCCCTGAGTTCGCGATCAAGTTCGCGTTGGCCTCGATCGTGCTCACGCTGCAGCCTTTCATACTGGCGTCGCGCTCTTTCCATGTCGCGTTGGCTTCGGTCGACCGCCTCCAACCGATCGCGTACTCTCGCTGGTACCGACCGGGCTGTCGTACCGGTAGCTGCTGAAAAACCTACACGATCTATGGTTCGCATGTTTTCGATTTCTCGCTCAACCATGTCCTCGGTGATGCGTTCAGGCGTTTGCTCGCCAGTGGCCATATTAAGCAAGTCGTCGCTAGCGTTGCTGTCGAAATCCCCGAACGACGCACCCCTACGTGGGTTTACGCCAAACTGGGCCGTCAGTCTGTCCGCCAGGGCCCCTTGTCTGGACGAAGGGATTCGCCCCGACGGCGAGAGCTCGAATAGCGCCCTGCGCGCTTCGTAAACTATGTCTCCTACTGCCGCAGCTAAACCGGCTGTAGGGTCTACCTCTTCGCCGGGCAACGTCGTCTCTAGCGAATTGCCCCTATTTCTTGGTCGGGCTCCTCTAGGATCTGACATGCTTGCAAATTTCTCGGCTAACTCTACTTTAGAATATTCCCAAATATCTATTCTACACTGGCTTCGGCAAAATTATTAATTTTGTTTTTTCAAAATTTCAAAATATATTTTTCCCTGACTGGCTTTGATTTTTATCGGCAATATGTACTAATAACGTAACCGCCACTTACAGTATGATGATCTGGAAGGCGGTCCTTTCCATTGCGATGTCCTCGGGTGCTGTTCCTTCGGTGCTGTAGACCCGTTGTCTCTTAGCTTTCCTCGAAGGTTGGTCCAGTTGTCCTCCCTGGTACCGTCGACCCGTATCTCCGTTGGTTCCTGGGTTCGTCCTTGGTGCGTCGCCAATGGTTACGCGACGGCTTCTTCTCGAGCAGCTGCTTTGCGTACTCGGCTGCACACTTTGTGCGGTTTTCCGCGACTTGACGTGACACCGTCAATCGGGACTTTAAACGGTTGACCGATACGTCACCCCGCACCGACGTTCACTTTGCGTCTTCGCGTTAGATTAGTCGGGTTTTCACGAACTACACTGGTGTCCTTGCACGCGTCGTAGTCGTCACTTCAGAGTATTCTCAACTTTGTCCAAAACACTTTTGTCCTAATAAATCACGAATCACTTAACTTCGGCAGATCCCACCGCTGCCACCAAATGTTATGCCGGTACCGAGTAATTGGATTATTCGGTAGTCGGTATAATATTAAAAGTTATTATTTTTTGGGATCGTTTGCCGATAAGGAGATGGATCTCGAGTAAAAGATGGAAACGCGAATTTATATAAAAGGAAGTATTTATTATAAGCAACGGTAACTTTCCGTTGCCTATTTATATATCAAAGTAAGAAGTACAATAATGCGTTGTTTCGAGTATTAAACGAGGAACCAACCGTTCTCTTTTCAATCTAATTTAATACTGTCTTTTCGTAAAGCAGTTGCTAACTGTCTTCACGAAAATCCCTTAATTCGCAATTTTAGCGTTAGCCTTTCGCCCGAACGCCAAGCGAGTCGCTCATGCTGCGTCAGCGTTCTTGGGGTCGTTCATACGATCGGGCATTGGACTTCGTTTCCTGTCTTGAACGAATTCCAATGTTACTTTGCTATGGAATATTCCCGAATATACTAAATACGGAGTGGAATATTCCGCGGCACAACAGCGTCCTCCTACGGTGTACCGAACATTCGTTCATTCCTGTCGGTCAAAAGTAATTCGAGAGTTTGAGACTTTAATAGTCACCCGCCTAGATACTACGAGCAGCGGCCGGCCACTTACCGACGGTACGCGTGCTAAAGTATATTACCTAGTAAAAGCGGCGGGTAAAGAGTTTATTGACCGACGTTTATATTTTCTTTATAAATTATCGACAGTTATCCTAGCATCATAAATCACATTATTGATCGACCTTTTACTCTCATTATATTATTGAACGTTTATCTTGTTATTATAAGGTAAATCAGATTATTCTCCAGCGGACACATTATAAAGGCATCAAGAGCCCGGGAATAACATTTTGTAAGGCGCGTGGTAGCCCCAATACCAAGAAAGAGGGATCAAAATCGTAAATCAGATTTTATATTATTTAATGTATCACATAAATTCTTCTCTGTTTTTTTGAATAAACCATACGTTCATTTATTACAGAAGCCTAAAATTAGTTTCCTCCCTGCTCGAGTCCGAACAAACCCTTTAAGGGTAATGTTAACGATTAATAACGTTACAATATATCACCTAATAAGAAACTTGATATTACCGAATTCCTTCATCACGTGTTGTTATCATACAACACTGAGGAAGGACACGGGGACTCTACCAATGCTAATGAGCGGTGATTACAATATCCAGTTCTCCAAAACGGAAAGTCAACCTCTCATTGACTTTTTGGCTAAAGAATTCAATTTAAAAATCAAGAATAATGTAAATGCTCCAACTACCAGGTCGGATACAACAATTGATGCTGTATCTCTAGGAATCTAGAAAATATTAAATCCCAAACGTTTGTGTCGTATTTTAGCTTTCATAAGCCAATTGTCACTCTCATAGACACTAATAATTATACGGATACAGATTCATAAAAAATAAGGAACTAATTACCATAATTAATTCATGACTTTGTCAAATTGAATAACTAATTTCTCGTAAAATATATTTGAAAACATTAATTTTGAATTAGTTTTTCATTTCAGATCATACATGCATCCTTATTACCAATTGTTATTTCTTCTGGAATAAAAAAATACTAATAATTTATCTCTATTTACAATTAATTAGCAAGAAGTTTTAGTTCTGTCGTGTGTGAACTCTACGGACAATTTTTTAAAGTTTATTTTAAGTTACATTTATCTTTTTATTTATCATTCATGTAAGCCGTAAGACAAAAATGTAATTTTGTAACGTTAATAAAAATAAATCATTGTAAACTTAAATAATTCTGTTCATTTATTGGTATATTAACATTTTTACCTATATTTTTATCATGTATTTCAGGTTATTCAAGGGAAATAAAGAATTCATGGGCATTTTCGAAAGTACGTATATAAACTTATACAAAAAAATATATAAATCAGTATTTATCAACTAGAAAATTAAATTTGTTGGCTCGTGGCTTAGATTAATATAAAAACCAAGAATACTGAAGAGAATAATATGGTATAACTAGTCTTTGGTTGTTTGAGTGAGCCAGTTTACAAATTTTTTTTCTTTTCGTACGTGTGTCGCGTTCAGTCACGTTGTACGAGTGGGAATTTTAAAAAAATTATATTATATACAATATATATTAGGTGCGCAACTAAGTTCCCGCTGTTTCTTTTAATGAAAATGTAACTTTATTGTGAAAAAATGTTTACAAATGAATCATTCAAAATATTGCTCATCGCTAGCGACAACTTTTTCCCATCTTTCTGGCAGAGCTCGAATACCGTCACGATAGAAGTGTTCGTCTTTTGAGGCTATCCACGAATCAAGCCATTTTGAGATGTCTTCATATGAGCTGAACTGCTGATTAGCCAGACCATGTGCCATCGAACGGAACAAGTAATAATCGGACGGCGCAATATCTGGGGAATATGGCGGGTGGGGTAGGACTTCCTATTTGAGCGTTTCTAAGTAGGTTTTAACGGGTTTGGCAACGTGAGGCCGAGCGTTGTCATGCTGTAGAATCACTTTTTCGTGCCTCTGCTCGTATTGTGGCCGTATTGTGCTCGTACAGTGCTCGGCTCAATCGCATCAATTGAGTTCGATACAGCAGTTGTTCACAGGCGAAAAAACGACGCTCAACGTCTCTTGGCTTCAAATCATAAGGAACCCAAGTTCCTTGTTTTTGAATCATTCCCAACGCATGCAATCGCTTGGAAATGGCTTGGCGGGTAACTCCTAATGCTGAAGCAAGCTCTTTTTGCGTTTGGCACGGATCCTCATCGAGCAATGCCCCCAATTCAGCGTCTTCGAAGTTTTTTGGCCTTCCTTCACGCGAACGGTCGTCAACATCAAAATCACCGTCTTTGAAGCGACGGAACCAATCACGGCATGTTGTTTCACTTAGAGCAGCATCTCCGTAAACTTGTTGGAGTTCTCGATGCGCTTCAGCCGCCGTTTTCTTCGAATGAAAGAAGAAAAGCAACACTTCCCGCAAATGACGATTATTTGGCACAAAATCAGACATTTTCACACAACCAAAAGTATATGACGCAAAAACAAAATCACTAATGTGTCAAAGCGGTTTGTTTACCATATGTCTAAGCTTGGTTCATGACGTTTTGGTTATGTCCCAATCGACCAGCACTTACTACTGGAGCCATCTCTTGAAAAACAGCGGGAACTTAGTTGCGCACCTAATACAACGAGAGATAATTTATCTTGTAATTTTGGAAATTGAATGGATTCATACCGAAGTCGCCGTTTAACGATTTGTTATCGACAAAACCGATAATTATAAGCTTTGGAAATTGACCTAGTACGATATTATCGATCGTCTCTCCATGAACACCGGAGTGCATTGAGACGGCCTTATTTTTGATCTACGAACGATAAGCGATGCCTCGATAATTTTTAAGCCGCATTGACCATTCTTTGTATCGCCCACAAGATAAAATGAATCTCTAGATCGCACCAGTCGTAGACTCATCTCGACACGGTTTAATAAGAACCGCTCCCAATTGAATATATCGCAATGCAGATAGCCGAGCAAGTCTACAGTTTTTCGATATTAAAAAATTGTTTAAAAATATTATTATTATTATTAAAAATTTTCCGATGTAATATCATCTATTTTTCCGGTGGTATCATCGTACCAGGGAACGATCGTGAGATGTGAATTTTTGGCAGCAGGACCGTAATTCAAAAGTGTTTCTATGTTCGCTCGATAAGCATAGGCATTATTTGGAGGTGAAACTAGTTTTTGATTCAGGTATACATCCTGATGTGATCAGTATATCGATCTCGCGCATACTATGCTTAGTCTGAGAGTGAAAATAACATCTCCTACTGCGGAAATTGCCGCGGGTACAGCGTCGAAATTAAGTACCGGTCCTCTAAATAATCTCTTGCATTCTATGTTTAATCAGGTGGATGTATACCTGAATCAAAAACTAGTTTCACCTCCAAATAATGCCTATGCTTATCGAGCGAACATAGAAACACTTTTGAATTACGGTCCAGCTGCCTGATGTATACCTGAATGTATACCTGATGTATATCTGAATCAAAAACTAGTTTCACCTCCAAATAATGCCTATGCTTATCGAGCGTACATAGAAACACTTTTGAATTATCTGTTTAAACATAGAATGCAAGAGATTGTTTACGGGCCGGTGCTTACTTTTGGCGCTGTACCCGTAGCAATTTCCATAGAAGCAGATGTTATTTTCACTCTCAGACTAAGCATAGTATGAGCAAGATCGAAATACTCATCACCCTGCCCAGAAATAATAAATTCAATAGGTGAATCATCCGTTAGCGAAGAAATTGGCTTAAAATACACCCAATTAGAGCCTTCGATAGTTGTTTGCGTCGGTGGGAGTGAAAAGAATTCAAGTTCAGATTTAAGACACTCGCACGAGTGCGCATGTAAAAAAGCGATCTTGTTTCAGCTATCCAAAAATAACTGCAACCGTTCGTTGACGAGTCTTCTTCTTTATTATTTTTCTCTTTATTACGCTTTTCTTTTTACGGGAGATACATCGTGGTTTACTTTCGTTCAGTGAATGAGCAGTTCGCGAAATTTTGTGCTTATAACCGGACCCCCGCATGAGAGTGTCAATTTGTTCAGAAGCCTTGCGTTTGACATTACTGCCGGATTCTCGCGCTCTCCCGCGAATAGCATCTTTCACGGCTATATTTCCAACTGCTCTAGCACCCTTCTTACCGTGTTCTCGTTGATTAGGCGTTCCGATATAAACATGGCCGTACCCGCGACAACCCCATCCGTGCTGCACACCAGCAATACCATCCATAGTAGCGTAATCAATCATGGGACCTTTTGAAATGTAGTGTCACAGTCAACGTTCCCTGTTCGCATGGTATAGAATTTCCAAACTCGTCTCTTATATCGATCTCGATAGTGTGTAAGTTATTGCGAAAGAGAGGTATATATCGCGGCGCCGAAAACGATTAAATTTTTATCGAATCGTACTGAAAGTCGTCAGCATCAATGGGAACAACTCGTAAGATGGGTGTTTGTACATCGCCTGTAATATAGCTCTCACATATATCACTGTATACAAACATGCTGCCTGGTGTAGCACCGGTGAGAGATGCAGGTCTCGACTCCGTGTATTCGCTATGCGGTTCTATCATTACAGACCTACAGGTCTCTTCCGCAAATCCGAGTAGCCTTGCGATAACGGGCGATACGCGAAAGTATCGTAGATCGTCATATACGCGTGCCACTTCGACCTGATTGCTCGAAAGCGATTTAAAGCGCAGATGACCGGCCACGTGAGGTAACTTATTTATACTTTCCAAAAGAGTGGCTGTAGAGCGATATACACCAGATGGAACTTGGTCTCTATCTACGCGTCTCCGTGTTAAAAGATTTAAACCCGATAAATCATTATCACTATCCTCAAAAGATACAAGATTTCCTACAGTAGGAACATGTAAAAGAGTCATCGGATAAGCAATTTCCACAAGAGAAACAAACCATTCTCCGTGCAAACGTATCTGACGGGGTTGCTTTGTATTAAATTTGGTCGTCGTATTATCCGGAAAAGACTGCGTACTACTGTGGCTCGGTAGTACGACAAAGAAGGAGCTATCCTTGGAGCTCATAATTATTAGGGATGGTGATTCTCTTTCGTCTTCTCCGGTGACGGAGGCACTCGTACTCGCTATAATTCTGCCTTGTAGAACATACCGTCGATAGTCGATAGAACGAATGGTTCTCGATTCACTGATATTTGTTGAATCTTGAATAACTCGTTACTCCAACCGCGCTCATATCCTTTCACGAATGCTGCTTTAGCTGTACTGATACGCATCAAGTCACTGACACTGTATTTTGGCTTTTTAGTTTTTTAGAGGCATTTTCTAGGGTCACCTCGCTCGGAGGTATACGCGTTCCGCTGTGTCTAGTGTGATTATGTGCATATAAAAAATTTTGTAAAACATTGATGTAACGCTTATTTCGCGTGTGTGTAAATTAACGCCACATTCGCTCCTTTATCGTGCGATTAAAGCGTTCGGCAATCGAGGCTTTTACATCGGGGTTGCGAGCAGCCCGAAAATCGATATTCTTTTTCTTGAAAATTTGCTCAAATGAAGCTCCGATAAATTCTTAGCCTCGATCAGTTTGCAATTGCCGCGGGCGACGGTTGTTACTACGTGCGAGTATGCATGTGAGACCGCGTGCTATGTTTGCACTCGTTGCATAGCCTCGATCCACGCGTATTTGCTCAACACATCGATAACAACAAGCAGATATGCGTACTCATCGTTGTACGTAGCTGTTCAGTTTTCGCACCTACCAAGCACACACTCAACTCATGGACACGCTACACTGACAATCATCTGACGCCTCGCATCATATGGTATAGCTCGCAGGTATGTTATACGATTTATCGACCGAGCGCACTCAAGCACATTGTCCATCAGCTCACATCCTCGATCGAAGCTCACTCAAGCGGTCAAAGCTGTTAGCGTGGCCCCAGCGGCAAGACCACTCACAAGGCTCACTTTCCATCGCTGGCGGCGAATCACAACTCAAGCAATCTGTGACGCACGTCCGCCCTCTTGATACTCTGCCTCGTGGTCAACGGATGTGGCCATTGTTCTCACTCGAGTCGCTCGCGCTACACGTTCCCACGTAAACTCACGTAGGTATTCATTAGTTCCACTCACGTTTGTGTGCACTCAGTATTGTAGCGTATTACATTCTTGGTCAAACCACCCGTGTTTCAACTCAATGTCAGTGCGAATCACCGCAAATCAACGGAACTATCGCAACATTCACATAAACGTCAACGGCGTGGTTCGTCGTTGGCAGCAGAGACGCTTTTCAGCCTCGCATCACACGTTGGCTATCGCTCACTCACCAGTCTCCTGCGTGGCTTCAATAGAGCTCTACAATCAGACCACATCACCAGGATCATCCACACGGGATCAACAAGTCAACTCAACGGCCTGAGATCCCACTCACTTTCAGTACATCATCACACAGGCCAGACAAATCAAATGACATATTTTGTATTCACCACAGGTATTTTTTCATGCAATCACTGTCAATTATTTAAATAAACGTTGAATTATTCTTGTTAATTACTGAGTGCATTCAATTAATTATACTTGTCACCAGGATCCTTAATCTTACTATTCGCATCTGTCACTCGACATGCTACGTGTGAATGCATCGACCTGCTACCTGTCGAAAGATTTAAAAAATACTCAAACGATACATGTTCACTGCACAGAGCACGATATTCATTGCCATTTATTGTGTGTTACTCAGGTTGACTAAGCGCTCACTTTGCGCACTTGTCAATCTCTCTTATAGTGCTCTGTCGCATCAGTTAGTTTTCATTCTAGAGTTCTTAATAATTTTATGTGAACCATTATCAAACTAACTCTCAACCGTTTGCATACATGGTTTGGACTTTCGAGCTAATTCCAACTCACTCACAATCATTATCATACAGTAACTATCGAGCGAAGATCAGCTAAATCAGCCTCCTATACATCGTCTATATTACTCACGTTATACGTACGACGGAGAAATCGCCGTCGCACGAGACGATGCATGTTATATTTATATGAATCCTGTGTCTTGAGCCATGGTCAAACATTTTTTTTCGTCACTCTCCAATCCACCTGAGCTAAATTTTTGCTCGAGAATATGATGCAGGATGAGCGGAGTCATAATAGATTTTTTCAAGAATTTTCATAATTTTAACGATGACCAGTTAAATGGATTCTTTTTCTTTTTCTTTACTAACTATCCTTTACAATTGTTCGTTCTTTTCTTTCTTCCCCTCGATGATGTCGTTATCCGCCGTGAGTGTTAAATCTCGGTTTGAGGGTGCGATCTCGGCCTCGTTGTTGCTACTGTTGCTGTTGCTGCTATGCCTATCGCGTGGTAAAATGAGACGCCGCAACGGTGTCGAGGATGGCGTAGGTGTAGTAACTCGGGATGGCCGATAAATTCACGTGGCATCTGTGTCGTTCGCAGGAGTTTGGAAAAGTGAGATCGGCCGACGGGTTTTTCGCGTTTTCTAGGGAGTATAGCATCATTAACAAGATCAACGATATTCGAATTTTTAATTCTTCTGCCGTCTATGAAAACAACACCGTTACGATTGCATGACATTTTTTTACCGACTGCACTGCGATGTTAATTGCGAAGCATTGATATTGCTTTAAATTAAAAAAAATGTTGGTACGCTATCGATAATAAGTGTGTCATTGAGCCAAGATTTTACTTCGTTCATTACAACGTCATCGATTTTATTCTCGCGGCTATCGAGTATTGCTATTTTTCGTTTTGACGGAGTATTCGGTGCTGTATTATCGTACTCGACCAAGTGAAGATAATGCTGTAGAACCTGCTGGTACGCTGTCCATTTCTCTCTGTCGCTATTGTCCGAGTGAGAATTAAAAATTTCACTCAGCTCAGAGTCGACGCGCGATAACGGTGTACCGGTGGTCTGTACGGAGGGCAACGGATCTGTAGTAGTAGTAGTAGTAGCAGCTGTTGAATAAGCACCATCTTTCTGGCATATTCCATGGCTCGTGTAGGCCATTACAGGCACAAGAAGCAAATTGAAAAATCCGACATAGTGCTCGACGATGATCTTACTACTCCAATTTCCCCTTTTGACGGCTAGTCGTCGAATAATTGTAGCGTGCCTCCGAAGATGATTCTTTTACACGTTGTGCAGACTTTTACACGTTTCCCTGTAAAACGTTTAGAACATACTCGCATATACACGGTACGAGCGCTACATCTCCTTTTCGCAAAATTGCACGTCGTTGTTCTTGCTTTAGATAACACAGTGCCTGCAATATAATTATTTGCTTTTTATCAAGAGGTCTGTGCAACGTCTTTACAAGCGCATCACTGGTACATCATGCGTTGCATTGCGAACCTTTATTGATTTTTGAGGCACGTAACCGTAATGGTATTGGTCATCGGGAAATATACTGGCGCGAAATCGACAATTATCAGGCGTCAATTGTTTCAAGTCGAATAATAGATAGCTGTGCGGTGCAGCTGTTGCATCGAAATACCTTACGATCAAAAAGTACCCGGAATTTGTCAATAAAACGAAAATGGTTCAATTATTCATCGATATTTTTTTTATTCCCTTCAAAGTAATCTCCATCGTAAGCAATACACATATTCCAACGGTTCTTTCAATGTTTAAAATCCTTTTCATAAACCGATTTTGGAATCGCCTTCAGCTCCTTCTACGAATTCTTCATTATCGCATCAATCGTCTCAAAACACTTTCCGAGAAGTGGTAACTTGAATCGTGAGAACAAAAGAAAGTCACACGGGGCCATGTCA
Organism: Cylloceria caligata; assembly: GCA_963942595.1. Classification (NCBI taxonomy): domain Eukaryota; kingdom Metazoa; phylum Arthropoda; class Insecta; order Hymenoptera; family Ichneumonidae; genus Cylloceria; species Cylloceria caligata. The sequence goes on from OZ012703.1 coordinate 28,909,780, forward strand.
GGTGAATACGGAGCTTGCGAAACGGTATTAACGTAGTTTTTGGTCAAATAGTCGCGTACAAGATGAGCCGTGTGAGCCGGTGCATTGTCGTGGTGAAGAAACCATGAGTTGTTCTAGCGCTTGAACTCGTCTCATGCCCAAAACATCGTGCATAACACTCTACACCGATCCGAACGAGACACCAAGATCAGCTGCTATCCCCCTGATGCATACACGACGATCTGCGAGCATAATTTTCTTAACTTTTCCGATGTTTTCGTCAGTCACAGAGGTGGGTGGACGACCGAAACGAGGCAAATCATCAACCACAGTACGGTCCGCTTTAACCTCTTTGTACCACTTGTATGCTTGTGTTTTCGACATTGTCGAGCCTCCGTAGGCTACCGTTAACATTTTAAACGCTTCCGCACATGATATTTCGTCAGAAAGATAACATTTCAGGTACACTCTTTGCTCAACTAAATTTGACATATCGAAATTCGGAGAGCACACCAAAAAAAAAAAAAACAATGACTTGTTTACAAAGCTATTACGCACAAACTATCTGACATATTGCACTTAAAAGTGACATGTAAACAACTGACAGATATACCAACCTAAAAAGAAGGGTGGCTCGTTTAAATCAGAAATTCCGGGTACTTTTCGATCACAGGGTATGTCTCCTGCAACAATCTCGGATTCTCGGGACATACTTGGCGTGCTAGATTTTGAATTTTCGCGCGATCTCGCGGATTTTTGAAGACAACGATATAATTAGCGTTTAATGAGATATCGCGTTGCCCGTGACGCTGTCAGAATAGATTTTGCGTAATGAAGATGACATCAAGATTTTTATGATGGCTACCCTTGGTGAAAAGATCGACCATGGTATTGTTCGATGCCTCGCGCATTAACGACTACAAGTTTAGGCAAAATTTGTCAACGACTACAAGTTTAGGCCTCGTATCATTCGAGTAGTCTGCTACTAGCGGTAAACCCTCGTGAAATTCAATTTTATCACCGTACTCTGAACACCCGGACTGCCACTCTGAGTAATAAAAAAGTATACGCTCGAACGGGACGTCCCGTCATTTCGCGCATGTATTTAAAAAAATTTTTTGACAAAATACAGGGTGCGCCATCTTTTATGTCGGTATATAAACATTGAATAACTTTGACATTTATCAACCGATTGACTTGAGTAGACATGTTTTTAAAACGTCAATTCAGTACAATTTTAACCATGAATCGCTTCACACCGAAACAACGCACCGGAAGAGTGACGCTGTACATTAGAAATAGTCGTTCAGTTGTGTTAACTCAACGTGCATATTGTCGAAAATATCGTGGCCAACAAGCACCGTCTGACTATACTGCACTATACAGGGTGGCCGATTTATCTGAAGACATTGAAATATTTCAAAAACTACGCATCGGATCAAAAAAAGTTCTCAATAAAATTTGTTCGCCTGGAAGGGGGTCATCCAATGATATCAAAGTCGATCCCTCGCCCTTACCCCCTGGGATGGGGGTGGGGGCAACTTTGAAATCATGAATGGGAACCCCTATTTTTTATTGCAGATTCGGATTCCTCATAAAAAAATAAGTAACTTTTATCTGAAACATTTTTTTCGATTCGTGATAGATGGCGCTGTAATCGCAAGAAACCTGATTTTTGCGAATATCTCGAGAAATTACACATCGGATCGAAAAAAGAAAAAAGACATGTTTCATTTTTCAAAAAGCTATTCAGCGATATGAAACTCGATCCACCCTCCCCCCATCCCTACCCCATTGTGGTTAAAATGTAAGTTGCTTCAAAATCGTTATTAGAAAATCCTTTTTTTCCTGGTTTTCCAGGACAAAATCCATAGATTTGACTTTATTGTTGATGTGAAATTTTCTCACACATGGCGCTGCAATCGAAAGCATGTATTCGTTTATCATTAAGTTAACAACTACTTTTAGCGTTACCCAGGAACAACGACGTGGACGTAGTAGTTTTTGTTCCCATCGGGGTGCTTGTTTTAGGTGAGTCCCCTTGCCTTTCACCATCGGGGTGCTTCTTTACGTGAGTCCCTTTGCCTCTCACTGTTCAATAAATTAGATTAAATGTTCGAAATTGTGACCTTGAACTTCTAGACACTTATTTATTCTTTCCTCGAATGATTGTACACAGGAGAGGAGCATATCTGTTACCCCTAGGGGGTAGGGGTGAGGTGTCGACTTTGGTATCATTGGATGACCCCCTTCCAGGCGAACAAATTTTATTCAGAAGTTTTTTTGATCCGATGCGTAGTTTTCGAAATATTTCAATGTCTTCAGATAAATCGGCTACCCTGTATAGCGAACCACGTTATGTACGGTTTAAATAAATCATTTGGTAAAATAATCGTCGCTGGTCTCGTGTTGAACTCTGCGTGTCTTACTCCAGTGGTGAAAATATTGTCGAATACTTTTACCGGAATTAAACTTAGTGCGGATGAGTGACGAGTGTTTAAAAGTGATTTTTCTCGCGTACAACGATATTTCGAAGCTCATGGAGGTGATGCCGAGAAAATGTGTAATAACCGCATAGAGCACACAGGGCATTACACACTTCTAACCTCGTGTTACCAGCACAAAGCTGTCTCCTTTGGTAAAATAAGCGATAGTGCTAATGAGGAATACGAGAATCAACAGGAACCTGAAGAATCGAAACGGAAACGTTTCCGAAAATACTCTCCAAACATCGTTCTGCAGCGGCCGACATTTGATATGCTCGGCGCAATAAATAAAAGAATTGATATTCCTATGCAGGCGCTAGAGAGCAAAAGTGAAATGATTCAGCGGTGTATGAATGAGGTGGTATCGTATGTCCGTGAAAGATAGTTGTCGGTTCCAAGGAATTCTTTCAAAAGGCGCTAGAGCACATCACGACCTTACTGATGCCGAAGGATACGAATCTTATGAAAATTATTTTGTCCGAAATAATTGTGTTGTACGGTGGTCATATCGCTAATCATGCATCGGGTGTTGCGTTGCGAATACAATAATAGAGAAGAAAAAAAAGTGAACTGTCACAGTCCTACAACCGAAGCATCAGCGAAGGTCTGCGACAGAAAGAAGAAGGAGCTCTCGTCTTTGTTTCATTAACACAGCAGATCATGGAATACGTGCCGATGTCGATTAGCAGCGAGTAGAATGGACCAAAGACGTCCACATACTACTTATGTGTATATGGTATACGAAGTGTATTAAAAAAAATAACGGGAATTTTCGTTTTTTGGAAAGAATTTTATTTATTCGTCTACAACAATGTTATCCTCTTCAAAATAGTCCCTATTAGAAATTAACGCTTTTTCAAAATAATCCCCACTAGATATTAACGCTGTTTCCAATCCCTGAATCACTTCTGGAACTCGTTTTTTGAGATAGTTTTTAGCTCTCAGCGATGCGTTTTTAATCTCATCTATGCTTGCAAAACGACGGCCCCTTAAGGTTCTCTTTATTTTTGGGAACATTCACACGGAGCCATGACCGGAGAATATACAGGCTGAGGCATAATTAAAGTGTTATTTTTGGCCAAAAAATCACGAACAATCAATGAAGTACGAGCAGGTGCACTATCGTTATGCAAAAGCCATGAATTGTTTCGCCACAAAACCGGGTATTTTATTTCGGATTGCTTCATACAAACGGCGTTGAACTTGTAAGTAGTATTCCTTATTGACCGTTTCACCTTGTGGTAAGAACTCAGGGTGCACTATGCCGTTAAAATCGAAGAACACAGTGAGCATAACCTTCACATTTGACCGCACTTGTCGAGCTATTTTCGGCCTTGGCAATCCAGAATGCCTTCACTGATACGATTGAGCCTTACTTTCGACGTCATATCCGTAAACCCCTGTTTCATCATCTGTTATGACACGTTTCAGTAGTTCTGCATCATTCTTGTCTTCATTTAGCGACTCCTGAGCAACTTCCATTCACCGCTGTTTTTGTTCGAAATTCAAACATTTTTAAACAAATTTTGCTGCCACATGTTTTATACCCAAAACCTCCGAAAAAATGGCATGGCCTGAGCCAATTTATATGCCAACATCATCAGCTACTTCTCAGATTCTGATTCGCTGGTCATTCATAATCATTTCTTGCCGTTTTCACGTTTTCATCGGTTTGTAATGTGCTAGGGCATCCAATGCCCTCGTCAGCTTCAACGTCTTCCCTGCCATCTCGGAAACGCTTATATCACTCGTAAACCCTTGTTTTACTCATTGCAGACTCACCAAAAGCAACATTTAACATTTCTAAAACTTTGTTGCACTTCATTTCATTCTTATAGGAAAGTTTAATACAAATTCTCTGATCAGTTTTCAAAATCGTCGATCCTACCAAAGCACATGTAAACTTTTTACAGCTGACAATAGACTTAATATCCAATATGACTAACACAGTACAGCAACTTTTTAGACAAGTTCACCAACGCAACCACGAAAAAATCGCGCGAATCGGACTAATATAACATGTGAAATTACGAAATTCCATTTCTTTATCGTAGGCTAAATTAATCACTCGACGGCATGTGCAGTGTCCCTTAGGGTGGTCCTTATTTAAGGTGTTTTCGAAATTTCCTGCGGCCGAGGCGGAAAAAGTTTGCAAATACATTTTTTTTGAAGTACGCAACAGTGCGAGTCTGTATGTCAATTCAAAGTACTGCCTCCAAGGTAGTGAATTTTCCCATTTAATTCAAATCGAAATTCGGGGTCACTGCATTATTTTTTCTCCTGTCTTGATAGTGCTTCGAAAGATCCGAAATTTGGCATACGTCCTTTCTATAGTCACGTATTTTACAAAAAATTGGGCTATTGTCAGCGATAAAAGTTTTGAAATCCCTGCACGTCAAAGTTGTGTTTCGAAGTCGAGATTCACCATTTAACGAAATAAATGTATTAATAAATGACTTTAAACAATTCAAGATACTTTCGTGAGTTTTCAAGAATCATATCAACCATATAACCGTAAAGCTGTGTATGTCATGGAACGGTTGCAGTAAGTATCACCAGGAGTATTTTCAATCGAACTTACGAGTACAATTGCGTTTTTATTGATATCGGCTTTAATCACACAACCATAGTACAATTATCATAATTAGTGTCCTCATTTCTAGAATCCCTTAGTGTGGTACGGTTCCAAGCATTGGGGAATTTTTTTCTACACTCAGATACAATTTATAAAATAAATTGTTTTTGCGCATTATCTTTCGATAAAATTTGATTGTATTGTATGAATTTTATTGCTCTCTCCACAGTATCATTAACGACTTAACATTTTTTTACCAGCTGAAGGTCCATCTCGTAGTTATTATTATTTGGCCACTGTGTTGGATCACTCTTTTAAAAATTATTGACAGATGCTAAAATGTTCGAAAAATTTGCGAGATTTAGATGAAATAATTGACGCGACAGTTAAAACGCTCAAACCTTCGATGTCACGTACTTCCACTCGTTTCAGTCAATCTATATCGTCGTCGATGATGCTCAGCCTAGGCACAATTTGTCTTTTAATGTCGTTAGGCAATGTTTCGTCGAAAAACGCCATTGCAGCACTTTCTGGACTTAACTGGAAGTACCACAAATTATTATTGAACTTGTTAAATGATACTTCTGAAATGCTTTTGTCTAGTAATTTGTAATCGCACAATTTTTCACCAACTGCAAATCGTTTTTGGGAGCTACAGGCGCAAAGGTACAGGTGAACCATGTTTGGATATAAATCAAAACGAGAAAAATGCAGATGGCATATAACGAGTCTTCTTCGGCTTGCGTTAGCTTGAATTGCCCTCAGAATAAAAAGATTATTAAAACATAGATAGCCTTAAGCATCTATCGAGCGAGATGAAAAGCATCTGGTTTTCTGAATTTAACTCCATCCTGAGGAGTTTTCCAATAAATATTTGTATCAATACTAAGAATTTCTTGTAATCGTCTCTAGGTTGAGCGGATTCCGATTGGCTTTGGACACATTCATCAATATCTTCAACGTGGTTAGCTATCCCGTGACGAATATCGTTGTTTTCAATTTCAGTGTTATACTGATTGGCATTTATACTTAACCTAGCACTCTGAAAACGTTTAAACAGAGGAACATCTGGACCTGCGGTGAAGGGAGTCTGCATAGTAAGTACAGCAGATTTTTTTCTAATAATTGTTGTAATAAAACAGCTGCACCACGTGAATAGCCTAAGTTGGATGCCGTAGTATCACAACAGAGTGGCTTAATAGAACTAAAAAATCCCCAATCAGTAAGCACTTCAAAAATAGCATTTGCTTGGGATACTCCTTTTTCATCTTCTAATTCTGGTACATCTAATAACTTTACAACGCTGTTGTCACTTAGGACTATGGATAACCGTTCTGTCATCTTATGGTTTGATATACTTGGAAGCATTTTCCCGTCCTAATGCAAAAGTCCTGCTTTCCATTCAATATCGTTGAATACCTGTTTGAGATATGCACTTTCTTTTAAACGGATTTGTTCGCGGTGTCGTCGAATTGACGATCTGTTCAACATTAACGAATGAGCGTCAAAACCCAGAGCTGCGGCAATATCGGAGATTAAATATATGGCGTTTCGGTCACTTATTTTACCTCGATCCAACGTTGCTACTAACTCGTTGTTTAAAACGTTTATTTGTCCACGTGCTCGTTTCCGGTTCGATGGTTCAGGTTTCGGTTCGATTCCAGTAGAATTTGAACCGTTAAGTTCGTCCGAAAAATTCGAATAGAATGACAACATTTTTTGGCTGAGAAGGTGCGACTCTTGACTCGCATCACTCGATACCAACTCAACCACGTCTTCTGCATCACGAAATAAAAGATATCCTCGTTGATATATAAATTAAATAATTTATTAAAAATATTATTTTTCAATTTACATTATTACTAGATAAAACAATTTTCAAAAAATGAGTATTGTTTTCTCACCCAAAGTAAGTTTTTCTTGTGTTAGTTTCTGTAGATCATCTCTTTCTTCTTTGTCCGATTCAACCTTCATGTTCGTAATGTATCTGATCCTTACATCTGCTTTTTTGTCTTCGCCGATTCCGTGAAAAATATTTTCATGAACGACATCGAATCGATTTTCTTTTGACGACATGAAATCTTGCTCTTTCTGATGATTGCTTTATTTAAAAAAAATTTTTTTGTAAAAGGCGATCTTTTTTGTGGAGATTTGATATTTTCTCTATGCAGCGCTTTATTTGAGTGGACAACTGCCAGAGCACTCTTATATATGTGTTATATATATGAATATGAGCAACTCGGTCATATGGTGAAGGCGTCAAAATCAGGTAAAAGTGAAAAGCATTATTACTTGCCTCACCACGGTGTTCTCCGACCAGACAGCACTACCACAAAATTACGTGTTGTATTTAATGGGTCGAGTTCAACTTCATCAGGAAAATCTCTCAACGACATCATGCACACCGGACCGAATTTATTGCTCAACATTTCGGACGTGCTCATTTGGATCCGTCAACATAGACACATCTTCGCCACTGACATAACAAAAATGCATCGTCAGATCCGAGTTCATCCAGAGGATTGGAATCTTCAACGGATTCTATGGAAAGATGGTCAACTCAATCCCGTATCTTTTCAACTAACTACGGTTACATATGGTACAAAGGCTGCGCCATATTTGGCAGTTCGAACACTTATGCAGCTAACCGAAGATGAAGGCCATCGGTTTCCGCTTGCTGTGCCAGCTATCAAATTTGGCAGGTATGTGGATGACATCTTCGGTGGGGCGGAATCAACTCACCAGCTCATTGAAATAGCTCAACAGCTCAAGGACTTGTGCATGGCGGGCGGTTTTCCACTCGCCAAGTGGCACTCGTTAGACCTCAAAGTATTTGCTAATATCTCATCATCACCGTCAATCTCAGCTATCTCAACGGACGACTGCGAGACAAAACTCTTGGCTTGACTTGGCTTCTTCATGAGGACAAGTGCACATTCTCTTCACGGTTCAACTCAGCTCAGGAAATTTTCACACGCCTCGTTTTCTCCGAGGTGGCTCAACTCTTTGATCCAATCGGTTTCGTCTCACCAGTTGTGATAAGAGCCAAAATACTCTTGTAAGAGCTTTGGCTTCACGAGCTCAACTGGGATGGTCCACTGCCATCCCAGGTCTCAGCACGAAGGATTGCAATAAGAGAAGATCTCACTTGTCTGCAGACTCTCAATTCCTCGGTGGTTTAACACATGGAGCAACTCAACAGTGGAATTGCACGGCTTCTCTGATGCATCTCAACTGGCCATGGCCGCAGTGATTTATATCACTGTTGACTCAACTTCCACAGGAAAGGTGGCTTCACTTGTTTGCTCAAAAACGCGCGTGGCACCACTCAAGAAGCTCACCATACCAAAGCTTGAACTGACTGCAGCTTTGTTGTTAGCTAAGCTGGTTGCATACGTTCAAGCCATACTCAAGGTTAAAATTTCATCTACTCACCTGTGGACGGACTCATCAGTAACTCTCACCTGGATCAAAGCACATCCTTCTCGATGGAAGGACTATGTCCGAAATAGAGTCGCTCAAATACAAGAACTCACACCCAATGCTCTATGGCGTCACGTGGCAGGCACAAGTAATCCAGCTGACTGTGCCTCGCGAGGCATATCAACATCTCAATTATGTTCTCATCAGTTGTGGTGGTTAGGTCCACCGTGGATGGTGAAGCCTGCTGAATTTTGGCCGAAAGCCTCAGCTGACTCAGAGGATTTGAGCATTATGGAAGCCCGACCGGGGTTAGCTCTCCTCGCGGCAACACAGGCGCCAGAGTATCATTGGGAACTCATACATCGCTGTTCAACGCTCTCAAAATTATGTCGTCTCACCTCATTTTGTGTCAGGGCGGTGGCCAAAATGAGGGGGAGGTTAGAATCGGCGGGAAACGCTCCACTCACTGCGAGAGAAATGGCTGCAGCTAAAATGTTTTGGACAAAAGCAACACAAGCCGTGTTTTTCAAGCACGAGATACAAGTGCTGCAGTCAGGCTCGCATGTTCCATCTGCTCACCCCTTCAGTCGACTAACAGCCTTTATCGACGAGGAGGGTGTAATAAGAGTTGGAGGTCATCTTTCACAATTAGCACTCACTTATGAAGAAAGGCATCCTGCCATTCTACCTCGCCACTCTCGATTCATGACTCTCATTATAGGGCAAGCTCACGTGCGTACTCTTCACGGAGGCACGCAGCTCACACTAGCTCAAGTTAGGCTAACGCATTGGATCATTGGCGGTAGAGCTCCTGTGAAATCTCATATATTACATTGCGTGGTGTGTGCTCGACAGAGAGGAGTTCGTGCACAACAATTGATGGGCCAGCTTCCTCTGTCACGAGTCACACCATCTCGCGCGTTTACTCACACAGGAGTAGACTACGCCGGTCCTCTCACGCTCAAAACTTGGAAGGGTCGAGGCAGTAAAACACACAAAGGCTGGATCTGCGTTTTTGTGTGTCTCGCCACTTCGGCTCTGCATCTTGAGGCCGTCAGTGACTACTCAGCTGACGGCTTCCTCTCAACGTTCAGGCGATTCTCATCGAGGCGTGGCATTCCTCACACCATCTATTCTGACTGTGGCACCAACTTCGTTGGTGCACACAAATTCATACGTCAGATGTTTAGGAAGGCTTCGCAAGAGCATCATCTCATCGCTTCTTCTCTCGCAAATCAACAGATTGCGTGGAAGTTTAACCCACCTGCGGCACCACATATGGGTGGAAAATGGGAAGCAGCTGTAAAGTCCGTTAAATTTCATCTGCGGCGAACGGTGGGTGATACAGCACTCACGTTCGAAGAGCTCTCAACGCTGCTTACTCAAATCGAGGCTATGCTTAACTCAATGCCTCTGGAACCGCTCAGCGATGATCCAGATGACTCATCAGCACTCACGCCTGGACATTTTCTCATTGGTGGAGCACTCACAATGGTCCCAGAACCGAATCTGGAAGATTTGGCAACCTCACGGCTCTCAAGGTGGCAATTGTTGCAGCAAAAAATACATCAATTGTGGCGACAGTGGTCTGCACATTATTTACAACGGCAGCAGTCAATTTCAAAGTGGCACCATCCTAACAACATTATTCAAGTTGGCTCGTTGGTCCTGCTCACAGATGAGCGCTTTCCACCGTGCAAGTGGCCACTTGCACGAGTCACCGACTTGCATCCGGGCGAAGACGGGCTCACCAGGGTGGTGACACTCAAAACTGCTACCACCACGCTCACCAGGCCGATCTCAAAACTTGCTGTCCTGCCAATCTCATCCAACACCCAGCAATAATTAATCATCAACCCCGTTGCTGATGGCGGGCGGAATGTTGGAAAATCAGCTGGCGCACGGCGATCGATAATCGTCGTGCGCCTACCTGTTGCGCTGCTCTACCACGCGTTGTTCGGTTGAGTCGAAGATAGCCGAGGCATGGGCTTTGCGAAGCCGAGGATGCGCCTCGTTGGCTTGGGCGCTGGAGACAGTTGAGCGAGATAGCCGGTGAGCGAAACCGAAGTCAAGCGAGAGAGACATCCTCTCGCTCGACGCGGCGTGCCAACGAGGCACATCCTCGGCTTCGCGAAGCCCATGCTTCGGCTATCTTCGACTCAACCGAACACCGCGTAGTAAAGCAGCGCAACAGGTAGGCGCACGATGATTATCGATCGCCGTGCGCCAGCTGATTTTCCAACATTCCGCCTGCTATCAGCAACGGGGTTGATGATTAATTATTCATTGCTGGGTGTTGGATGAGATTGGCAGAACAGCAAGTTTTGAGATTGGCCTGGTGGGCGTGGTGGTAGCAGTTTTGAGGGTCACCACCCTGGTGAGCCCGTCTTCGCCCGGATGCAAGTCGGTGACTCGTGCAAGTGGCCACTTGCACGGTGGAAAGCGCTCATCTGTGAGCAGGACCAACGAGCCAACTTGAATAATGTTGTTAGGATGGTGCCACTTTGAAATTGACTGCTGCCGTTGTAAATAATGTGCAGACCACTGTCGCCAAAATTGATGTATTTTTTGCTGCAACAATTGCCACCTTGAGAGCCGTGAGGTTGCCAAATCTTCCAGATTCGGTTCTGGGACCATTGTGAGTGCTCCACCAATGAGAAAATGTCCAGGCGTGAGTGCTGATGAGTCATCTGGATCATCGCTGAGCGGTTCCAGAGGCATTGAGTTAAGCATAGCCTCGATTTGAGTAAGCAGCGTTGAGAGCTCTTCGAACGTGAGTGCTGTATCACTCACCGTTCGCCGCAGATGAAATTTAACGGACTTTACAGCTGCTTCCTATTTTCCACCCATATGTGGTGCCGCAGGTGGGTTAAACTTCCACGCAATCTGTTGATTTGCGAGAGAAGAAGCGATGAGATGATGCTCTTGCGAAGCCTTCCTAAACATCTGACGTATGAATTTGTGTGCACCAACGAAGTTGGTGCCACAGTCAGAATAGATGGTGTGAGGAATGCCACGCCTCGATGAGAATCGCCTGAACATTGAGAGGAAGCCGTCAGCTGTGTAGTCACTGACGGCCTCAAGATGCAGAGCCGAAGTGGCGAGACACACAAAAACGCAGATCCAGCCTTTGTGTGTTTTACTGCCTCGACCCTTCCAAGTTTTGAGCGTGAGAGGACCGGCGTAGTCTACTCCTGTGTGAGTAAACGCGCGAGATGGTGTGACTCGTGACAGAGGAAGCTGGCCCATCAATTGTTGTGCACGAACTCCTCTCTGTCGAGCACACACCACGCAATGTAATATATGAGATTTCACAGGAGCTCTACCGCCAATGATCCAATGCGTTAGCCTAACTTGAGCTAGTGTGAGCTGCGTGCCTCCGTGAAGAGTACGCACGTGAGCTTGCCCTATAATGAGAGTCGTGAATCGAGAGTGGCGAGGTAGAATGGCAGGATGCCTTTCTTCATAAGTGAGTGCTGATTGTGAAAGATGACCTCCAACTCTTATTACACCCTCCTCGTCGATAAAGGCTGTTAGTCGACTGAAGGGGTGAGCAGATGGAACATGCGAGCCTGACTGCAGCACTTGTATCTCGTGCTTGAAAAACACGGCTTGTGTTGCTTTTGTCCAAAACATTTTAGCTGCAGCCATTTCTCTTGCAGTGAGTGGAGCGTTTCCCGCCGATTCTAACCTCCCCCTCATTTTTGCCACCGCCCTGACACAAAATGAGGTGAGACGACATAATTTTGAGAGCGTTGAACAGCGATGCATGAGTTCCCAATGATACTCTGGCGCCTGTGTTGCCGCGAGGAGAGCTAACCCCGGTCGGGCTTCCATAATGCTCAAATCCTCTGAGTCAGCTGAGGCTTTCGGCCAAAATTCAGCAGGCTTCACCATCCACGGTGGACCTGACCACCACAACTGATGAGAACATAATTGAGATGTTGATATGCCCCGCGAGGCACAGTCAGCTGGATTACTTGTGCCTGCCACGTGACGCCATTGAGCATTGGGTGTGAGTTCTTGTATTTGATGTGCTTTGATCCAGGTGAGTGTTACTGATGAGTCCGTCCACAGGTGAGTAGATGAAATTTTAACCTTGAGTGTGGCTTGAACGTATGCAACCAGCTTAGCTAACAACAAAGCTGCAGTCAGTTCAAGCTTTGGTATGGTGAGCTTCTTGAGTGGTGCCACGCGCGTTTTTGAGCAAACAAGTGAAGCCACCTTTCCTGTGGAAGTTGAGTCAACAGTGATATAAATCACTGCGGCCATGGCCAGTTGAGATGCATCAGAGAAGCCGTGCAATTCCACTGTTGAGTTGCTCCATGTGTTAAACCACCGAGGAATTGAGAGTCTGCAGACAAGTGAGATCTTCTCTTATTGCAATCCTTCGTGCTGAGACCTGGGATGGCAGTGGACCATCCCAGTTGAGCTCGTGAAGCCAAAGCTCTTACAAGAGTATTTTGGCTCTTATCACAACTGGTGAGACGAAACCGATTGGATCAAAGAGTTGAGCCACCTCGGAGAAAACGAGGCGTGTGAAAATTTCCTGAGCTGAGTTGAACCGTGAAGAGAATGTGCACGTGTCCTCATGAAGAAGCCAAGTCAAGCCAAGAGTTTTGTCTCGCAGTCGTCCGTTGAGATAGCTGAGATTGACGGTGATGATGAGATATTAGCAAATACTTTGAGGTCTAACGAGTGCCACTTGGCGAGTGGAAAACCGCCCGCCATGCACAAGTCCTTGAGCTGTTGAGCTATTTCAATGAGCTGGTGAGTTGAATCCGCCCCACCGAAGATGTCATCCACATACCTGCCAAATTTGATAGCTGGCACAGCAAGCGGAAACCGATGGCCTTCATCTTCGGTTAGCTGCATAAGTGTTCGAACTGCCAAATATGGCGCAGCCTTTGTACCATATGTAACCGTAGTTAGTTGAAAAGGTACGGGATTGAGTTGACCATCTTTCCATAGAATCCGTTGAAGATTCCAATCCTCTGAATGAACTCGGATCTGACGATACATTTTTGTTATGTCAGTGGCGAAGATGTGTCTATGTTGACGGATCCAAATGAGCACGTCCGAAATGTTGAGCAATAAATTCGGTCCGGTGTGCATGATGTCGTTGAGAGATTTTCCTGATGAAGTTGAACTCGACCCATTAAATACAACACGTAATTTTGTGGTAGTGCTATCTGGTCAGAGAACACCGTGGTGAGGCAAGTAATAATGCTTTTCACTTTTACCTGATTTTGACGCCTTCACCATATGACCGAGTTGCTTATATTCGTCCATGAACTGTGTATAGAGCTGACCGTATTCAGCATTTCTTGAGATTTTCCGTAGCGTGTGTTGCAGACACTGACGTGCTCGTGAGTGTGAGTTTCCAAGATTTGCAGGCGATGATATGAGAGGAAGCCGAACGATGTAACGGCCTGTAGAATCATGCTGATGCGTGTCTCGAAAATGATCCTCGCATGCCGGCTCCTCTGGTGTGAGTTGACTTACTGTGTCCTTTGGTGGCTCTTCCTGAATCCAAAATTTCGTTAGCACATTTTGTAATTCCTGATCGTCATGTTGCACCGCAGCATGATGAACAGTGAGTGCGTCAGATTGGCATGAGTTTGTTGGTCCAATGATGAGCCACCCAAATATCGATAATGGCGCAATAGGTGCAGATGATGTGCCCTTGAGAATATTTGGTTCAATAACCTGTCCATAAATATCTGCTTCAATTATGATATCGATTGGTCGTGGTGTGAGAAAGTCAGGGTCAGCCAGTTTCAGCTTCACTATGTGAGGCCATGTACGAACTGACGACTCAAAGGATGGCAAGTGAGTAGTAACCGTGTTGAGAATGTGAGCCAGTACCGTGACTTTCTCCTTGGTGTATGTGGAACACAGTGTGAGCTGTACCGAGCCATGTGTCTGCATTGAGCGCCTTCCACCGACCCCTGTGATCGGAATTGATGAGTGCTTGCGTGTTGCGTTGAGCTTACGAAAGAGTTCTTCCGTAATGAAAGTCAATTCCGACCCAGGATCGATGAGAAGTCTTGCTTGATGAGCTGAGACCGATGTGTGTATGTGTGCTAAAGCAGTTGCCAATAATGTTGAGCAGTTCCGTGTGAGCTGTGCCGATGAGAGAACGATCGCGGCGACATCCTAGTGCGTCGACCTCTGAGAATGTGTTGGTTGTGCGTTGGAAGTCGTTGCAGGGGGCGCTGCTGGATGCAGCATGGTGTGATGCCGCCCTGCACACTCCTTGCACGTCCAGGTAGATCGGCAAGCCGATGCGTTGTGTCGACCGAGGCAGTTATAGCACAACCTCTCCATGGCTTTCCCTGCTATGATCTTACAGTTGAGTGCAAGAGGGAGTCTGCGCCCTCGTGAAGCAGAGCAATGACCGTGTGCAAATGAGCAATCCGGCGCCGCTGCGATTGGACCTTTAGCACCATCTCGGTTGTCAGTCGAGACGGTGATCGGGTCTTCCTCGGAATGACGCCGGCCCCAGGAACCACCAATGTCATTTTCTTGTCCAGAACTCCAGGTGCCACCCCAGAATCATTCGGAGTGCCCTCAGACATTGTTAGTCCTGTTGCACACGGAACAAGTAGAGAAAGTTAGACAGTAACGAAGATTCTCCGCAGAGAAGTACTTTACCCCACTTGCTGCTCCGCTTGACGAGGTGATGAGCCGATGAGGATCCTGCGATGGGCTACGCAGAGTCCTACTCCAGATGAGCTGATGAGCGTATAGAGATGAGAGCGGAAGGTAGAAAACCCTGGTCTCTCTTGCTCAAGTCGAGTATCCGGCTCGAAGGACCAAAAATGTTGAGAATCCGTCCGGATGAACCTTGACTGACCTGTGAATATATTGAAACGGGATGAGAACTCACTCAAGGCGAGAGGAAAATAACCAGACACATAGATGTTATGCTGAGGAAGCGGTTAATTTCTGCCTTCCTTTGCAGTAGTCAAAATACAATTTTAATATGAGTGCGTGATCACTCCAACTAAAATTTATGCATTGATTTTATATTATTTAGAAAATTGTGAAAAATATGAATTTTGAAAACCAAATACAAATTATAAAAGAGATTAACAAATTGAGTTGTAACATGACATAATGTGAGCAGCACACAATTTTGTTAATTGTGTGCTGAATATAAACTTGAGACAGCGGTGCGTGCAACGTAGCGAAAGCTACGCAGCACGACACGCTGATACCATTGAGTGCGAAAATGTTTTTGTGTAATTCACTGCAACCACTCAGCAGTGTATTGCAAAGTGATTGCAGTGAATTAATGAGAGCATTTACAATAACCTGTGTTTGAGTGCAGTGATTTTGTGTGCGACCAGCTACGCAATCAGCACTGCGTAGCACACTGCAAACAGATATTGAGGCTGTACGGTTGAGCAAAAAATATTCACTGTACTTTCCCAGCAGATTTACTGGGGGAAAATACAGTGAATATGAGGCACATGCTTAATTATATTAATTAAGCCGGCAAAACGACATGAGGAGAACGTGGTACAGCATGTGCTGCAACGCACGCCACAAGTGAGACCCAGTGCTGATGTACCATTTTCTCCTCTCTGACAGTGAATTAAGACGTAATTATGCCAGAGCACTCTTACCTTGAGCAATGAGTCCTGATGAGATATGTTGAGCGATGCCGATGTAAAAAGGTTGATGTGAAGTCCCAAGAGTCCCGTGGATGCGCGTGCTGTCCAAAAGATGTGTGTCGCAAAAAGTGACAAATTCTCAAGATGGCTGCGAGTATGAAAGTTTCGTTGGGCGCTGGAGTCAGTTGAGCGAGATAGCCGGTGAGCGAAACCGAAGTCAAGCGAGAGAGACATCTTCTCGCTCGACGCGGCGTACCAACGAGGCACATCCTCGGCTTCGCGAAGCCCATGCCTCGGCTATCTTCGACTCAACCGAACAACGCGTGGTAGAGCAGCGCAACAGGTAGGCGCACGACGATTATCGATCGCCGTGCGCCAGCTGATTTTCCAACAACAACCCTGTTTTTTTACCAAAAAACTTTTATATCGTGACTGTTTTTGTCGCACTTTCCCGGAAAGTTGATTTTAAGACACTTGTTGTGCCGCGAATTAATTAATTGTACATTATTTCACCATTGTTCCTTCTTCGCGTGAGGCCACTCACCGAAGTAGAAAACATGTGCAAACGTAAGCAACGAGCTGCGAGCAATGACCGCTACGAGCTCGAGCTACGACATCCTGGAATTTGCAAGCGATGTTTATTGTGAAATTCATTGTGACATTCGATTTCGGTCAAAGGAGTGAATAACTGCTTTGCCGAAAACAGTCAAAAGTTTAACATCAACCTGAACGGTTGATCACGGGTCGGACTCGCCCGAAATATCACATTCTATTAGTAGATTCAAACACGAGAAGTTGGTTCCTTGCATGGGCTCGAAACCACAATTTATTGTAAAATTCTTTTATTGACTTTTAAATAGACAACGGAAAGTTACCGTTGCCTATAATAAATACTACCGTTTTATATAAATTAACGTTCACAGAAGAGAAAAATTTTCAAGACTTGTAAAATTGACGGTAATTTGTTTCCAAGAATTTCGATGTCAACATCTCCAATCAAATAAAGATTTTGGCGTAAGATCATTCGTGAGTCCATACTTTTGCCATTAAACAATAATATTTTCAACCTTATACTCATAATACTGATAGTAGAGACGTGCAAATTAGTCGAAGTTAACCACATTCACTTCTCAAGCATTCCTTGCCTGCCCATGCGCGTGTATCCTTATCGAGCGAGCGAGGGAAGCGCGATAGTTAGAAGCGCCGTCTGAGACGAGGACAAAATTTGAAGACAAGTCGTTAAACAAACGATAGTCATTTTTAAAAAGATCAAGGCTATCGATGGCCTACAGGAGATGGGCGAACGGACTGTCACTAACTATAATAATACTGAAGATACAGGAGGAAAAGAGGGGACGCCAGTATAAAACGGCATAAAATGTGACAGTCGTGGAACTTTTGTTCGCAGATACTCGTCGATGCCAAATCCTGTACAACAGGAAAGAAGAACAGATGAGCCATCGGTACCAAGCATCTTATCCGCTATAGAAGGGACCGAGCTATGACGCCAAACACCACACCGGACGTCTAGCAGCTAAGCTCTCGCTGAGTCCAGCCAAACAGCGCGTCAGCTACAACAACAACAAAGTCAGCTCACAGCAATTTACCGAGGGGAAATTATTTCGACTACCAATGTACCAGGCAAAACTAAATAGATTAGTTACTCCTAGTACGTGGAGCGTAATCGAATGTATGCAGCTGTAGAAGATAGGGGAATCAGATAATGAGAAAGAAAAATACTTTATGGCGGCGGGCCACTAAAAAACCCATCCAGCATAATATTCGGTACGGCCCTGTAATTATGTGCATGTGCAGATGCATCAAAAGTGCATCTCACTGACGTCGAACCGTAGCGGCGATTGGGTGAGCGAGCGGCTACCACGGGAATCTCAAGCGAGAGCTCCGTCCCCTCCATCGGGCCTCGTGACGTAGGTAGGAGCATAACCGCACGGCGGAATACAGACCAGGGTATTTACGAGCGATAATAAACCCACGGTCGCGAGCCAAATAAAACAAGTAAGCAGTCTAGCCTACAGAGTGTAATGGTCACGGGATAAATCTTTAATGATTGGATTTACGTTAAATGGAGAATTTTATTCACAATATATAGATATATATGCGTTACAACTTTTAAATTTGAATGACGCTCTGCCGGGGCGTGCATGGCTTATTTATAGCAGGCTTGCGCCTACATATTTAAAGTGGGGGAACCTGGAGGGGGAACCCGGAGGGGGAACCCGCTAGCTAGGAGTCGTTAAGTGTTGCCATGCGGCGAGAACTATAAGATACTCATTTCTAGGAAATTGCGGAGGAGCCTTTAAAGCGCTGCTTCGGTGTAAAAACTTACAACTAACAAGTTAAGTGCATGAAATTCGAAGATGGTAAGGACAATCGGCAATTTGGCGTTACATTCCCCCTTCTAGATTCGCCTTGCACCTGAAAGTCGCATTTTTTCGCTAGGGGTCATACTCTCATCCGAACGCGGGTGTCGTTTTCGAATTTCGGACTCATGTTCAACTCCTGGATTTTTCTCTCTCACATATCGTACAACAGGGGTTCGCTCTCTATTATTAATAATATTATGGAAACAAAATAAGCTTATGCAGATGCTGAGCATACATCGAGATAACAGACCCAGTATTCCGCACTTGTACATGATTCCTAGGCATAATACTGCCATGCTCGCATAACCCATATATGTTAGTGTTTCTGAGGCAGTTTCTATCCATGTTTTTATTCGTCGATTTTGTGTGACTCTATTCAGAGAGCTCTCGATGTCGTCAAGGCTCATTCGTTTTGGAGAGGTATTAATTTATCTTTCAACAAATGTAGGTCAGTAATGTCAAATGAAAACTCGACAGTCTTATTATACGTGAAGTCCTGACGAAGTTCTTCTGAACGATACAATTTTATTACAGCTCCATTCGTATGGAGCATGCAATCCCTCGTGGATGTTACTAAGGTGGGATCATGTATTTCGAATCGAGAAGCCTTTCCACCACGCAATGTCTGGATTTCGACAGTTTCACTTGGGATTAATATGTATCCTGTTCTAGCAGTCAGTGGTATATACGTTAACGTTTTTATGGAAAATGGTGAGATGCTACATTGTTTAACAGAATTTTCTTGATTTTTTAGAATAGACGTTTCACAATTGGTGGTTTCAGCAAGTAGATACTTTGGTTGTTCTCGTCTGCAGATGTAGTATGATAATAGATTTTTACATTTATCGATTTGTAGTTTATCTATAGGGATATATGGAACAACTGGAGTGCTTAACAATAAATACTCGTTTTGTGGTAACAGAGCTTGAAAATTGCCATTGCGTTTGAAGGGTTTAGGGATAAATCTAGTGAGCGCCCATTCTTCCGGTTCAAGAAGCGGAATTCTCAGTACATATACTAGTCGCAATCTTTGTATCTGTATGGCTACCTCAGAGATGTCAATTATGTGTCCGTAGTTTGTTTCAGTGTTTTCGATTGGGTAGCGGGTGTGATAGGTTTTTTCGAATTCTGCAATGCCGTCTTTCAGGATGGTAGGAGTTAGTAGTTGAGAGTGGATTACTCCAGTTTTACCAATGCTCACAGCGTCGAGTATCATATTTATGTCGGTATTTAATTCGTCCAAGATTAAAGTGCAAATAGTCAACTGGTTACTTAGGAATATATCTTTCGTCTGATTATTAAGAGTATGAATAAGGCGATCGTAATCTCTAAGATTTTTATTGCTTTGTTCAGTAAGGGCAGCAATGGCGTGACTTTCTGAATTTAGCAGAGTTTTGATGATTTTCGTTTGGTTAGAGATACTGTTTGCTAATATTTTATTGTCTTCGTAGTGCTTGTCTAATTCTTTGTTAATGTAATCCAAATCGCTTTGATCTAGCGTTCCAAACAGTATCTTGGATACACTTCCAATAGCATTAATCAGTCCTCTTCTCTTTCGGAATGCTGTTTCGTGCAATACACTCCCAAGAATATTCCTCAAGCTATCTAATCGTTTCAGTCGTCCTTCAAGGACTTTCATTTCGAGTTCTTCGTTACAGTGTATACAAGCGATGACGG
The DNA here is from genome assembly GCA_963942595.1 of Cylloceria caligata. Taxonomy (NCBI): domain Eukaryota; kingdom Metazoa; phylum Arthropoda; class Insecta; order Hymenoptera; family Ichneumonidae; genus Cylloceria; species Cylloceria caligata. The sequence continues at coordinate 28,929,926 of OZ012703.1, forward strand.
TGTCTGTAAAAATTTCGTGTAGTTTGACGTATCGATCGTGAAGCTGGCTCATATCGATTCCTACGACCAACTTCCACTCGTCGTGATAGATTTGCGCGGTTCCAACGTGCTCTGCATATATTGTTGTTCCTTCTAGTGAAGTAAATTTTAACTCGCTAGCAACAGTTGTGATGACGACCAAAAGGAGTGTCAGTTCTCGTGTCTTCATCCTGCAAAGTGTGTTTGACGATTAAAATAAGGCTTTAATCGGTTCACGTGTACGTTGACTTCTTTGTCTTTAGCTGATATTTTGTAATTGTTGTTCAATAATTCCGAGGCTATTTCAAAGGTCCAGTCCATTCCGGGGAGAGCTTATTTAGTTTATGATCGCTGTGAATCATGACCATGTCACCTGGTTTAAAGACTGGCATGACTATAGCTATCTTAGAATCATGTATTTCCTTATGTTTAGCTTTCGCCTGTAGTAGTCGATTCCTTGCACGTTCCAAGTAATGGTTGTGGCGCTTTTTCCATGCGTTAACAAGTTCGTGGTGTGTGAGGGAAGTCGTGGTTCCTAGGATGGAGGGCAAATTAGCCTGTCGTCCAAAAGTTAATTCGAAAGGAGTTTGGTCCAGACTCTCGTGTTTTGACGTATTGTAAGCTAGTGTAATAAATTTTAAATTGTCATCCCAATCAGTGGCATTCCTGTCCATTGTTGTTTTAATAAGGTCTTTTACGACAGCGTATGCTCTTTCGAGGGATCCGTTCCCTTGTGGGTGGAACGCTGTTGTTTTCACGTGATTAATTTGAAACAGATTTTCGAAATCTTGAACAAGATTCGATATGAAATTTGCACCTTGGTCTGTGAGTATACTTTTCGGCGAACCAAAGATATAGATGAAGTGCTCAAATAACTGATCGATAATGGTTTCGCTATCTGTTCTAACTAGAGGTACTAGTATCAGATACTTCGTAAGTGTATCTTGGATGCTCAAGATATACTTGTTGTTTTTGCTAGATCGAGGTAGCGGTCCAAAAATATCCATCGCTATTTTGTCGCTGGGTTCCAACGCAGTATCAGGGATCACTGCTTCCGAGCGTGGTCGTACGCGCGTCAATTTCGGTCGTTGACATATGTCACAGCTCTTGACAAATTTTATGATGTCCTCTTCGATTCCTTTCCATTGTGCGATTTTTTTTATTCTATCGAGGATTTTATTTTCGCCGAAATGTTGGCTACTTGGAGAGCCGTGTGCTTCTCTAATGATGTTATCCTTTTCCTCTTGAATTAGTTCGGTTTTGTCTGTATCGCAGATAATTAATTTGTAATCTGGGGTTACCTCGCGTGATATGTAATCGCAGATCTGTCCTATACGCAGTTTTTCTGTTTTTGTGAACTGTGGATCGCAGAAATGGAATCGTATTGTAGTGATTTTTTGCGAGAGTGTGTTCATTGCGAGATTTGTTAGGATTCTCACCTATTGTTGTTCGTCGTAATTTGGCAAAACCGTTTCGTTATTAGTCAGTCTCTCTGGCGTTTTACTGATCCTTTTCCAGAGTTTTCCAATGGCATTCGGCTTGACCACATACTTAGCAGGCAGTTAGTTACTGGAAATCCATTGTTTATAGCGTCCCAGTAAAGCGGCGGCTTCGTCGTCCTCAATTTCGTTTTCGGTAGTTATAAAAACTCTAGACAGAGCGTCGGCTGCTTGGTTCTCTGAGCCTTTTTTTGTATTCGATCTCGTAGTCATACTCCTCTATGCGTAGTCCCCATCGTATTAGTCTCGATGATTGATCCTTCACGTTAACGAGCCACTGAAGAGCTTTATGATCTGTTTGAATTGTAAATTTTCGTCTCAATAAATATTGTCGGAGTCTTTTACAGGCCCAAACAACTGCCAATAACTCCTTTTCGGACGTATTGTAGTTAACCTCAGGTTTATTGAGTGTTCTGGATATATAAATACATGGATGTCCTTCCTGCGATAGCACAGCACCGAATCCTACGTTTGACGCGTCGGTGGTTAGTGTAAATTCCTTACTGTAGTCCGGATATCTTAACACTGGTGCAAAACACAACATGTCCTTCAAAGTGTCAAACGATTTTTGGCAGTTCGGAGTCCAGTTAAAAATATGATCTTTTTTTGTTAAATCAGTGAGAGGTTTTGCTATTGTTTTCCATAAATTTTCTGTAATATCCGGCAAGCCCCAGGAAAGACTTTACCTCGGTTGGTGTTAATGGAGTTCTAACATTTCTCACGGCTTCTAATTTACCTGCATTAGGTTTGACGCCCTCGTCTGTGATAACATGCCCAAGATATTCCAGTTCAGGTTTTAGAAACTCACATTTGTCCGGCTGTAGCTTTAGCCCAGTCTGTTTAAGTCGTTCAAACAAAACCACTAAATTTTCATTGTGCTCCTTTAACGATGATCCGAAGACAATTATGTCATCGAGGTAAACGAAGCAGATTCTTCCAAATAACCCTCTGAGAGTCATGTCCATCATTCGCTGGAAAGTAGCTGGAGCATTCTTCAGTCCGAACGGCATTCGCTCGTACTCAAAATGTCCCTCGGGCGTGGAAGAAGCTGTATACTTTTTTGATGATTCTTCCATAGGAACTTGATGAAATCCGGAGCTCAGATCTAAGGCTGAGAAAAACTTAGCTTTTCCTAGCTGGTCTAAGATATCGTCGATCACTGGTAACGGATAAGCGTCGTGATCGGTCTTTTCATTGAGTTTTTGGTAATCAACTACAATTCTCTATTTCTTTGTTTCAGATGCATCATCCTTCTTTGGAACCACCCAAATTGGCGAATTATATGGTGATTTCGAGTAAGTGATCACTCGTTTATTGAGCATTTCTGTTATTTGTCGAAAAATTTCTGTCTTATGACACTCTGGTGGTTGGTAGGACACGTTGTTTATGGGTTTGTTGTCGGTGAGAACAATTTGGTGGTGCGCGAGGTTTGTGCATGGAAGAGGATCTCCTTCGAAAGTGAAGAATTCGCGATACGCTTGAATAATTCGAACGATCGACTCCCGTTGTGCATTTTCGAGATGTCCTAATCTTGTGTGATACTCCAAGATTTCTAAGCGTTTAGTTAGTTCGCTAGCTGTGATAGTGAATATTCGTTTTTTTGGAATACTGACAGGTGTTCCTTGCACTTGGCCAATTGTTATTTTGATTGGGGTTGCTTTCTCGTTGTGGATAGGAATTTTTATTTCTCCTTTGTCTACCTCGTATATAGCGTTGGGTATTCCTTTAATATTTGCAATAAGAAAATTGCCTGACTGTTGCGCTACAGATACCGTGATTTTAGTGACGCTATTAGCCGGTAAGTAAATTTCGCTAGTTTGAAGAGGATATTTGATTTCGTCAAGCTGTAGTGCGTCGTTCGATAAACAATATTTGTATGCGTGTAGAAAGGGCAGACCAATTAGTCCATCCTCAGGCATGGGAAAGTTGTGCGGAACTATATGAAATGAATGTCGTTTTCCTTGAAAATATAAATTTGTCATCTCTTCGGTCTCATGTTTGTCTCTTCCCATGGTAAAAGTTCCTGTTTCTCCTCGTACTCGATGTTCTGAGGAAACGAGTCCTTTTTTTATGAGATTAATCGAAGATCCACTATCTGTTAATAATTTTCCTGTTCTTGTTGTTCCCCATAACCGGATTGCGACTGATTGCAATCTTCCAGATACTGCTAATACTCTGTCTCTTCTTGCCCGGTCAGTTCGTCTTCCTCTTGTTTCGTTGGTTCTGTCTTCGCTTAGATTGGTGATCGTCGTTCGCACATGGTTGTTTTGCGGCGGTCTCTTTTGGTTGTGGGGCTGTTGAAAATTTTGAGTCTGTTTATTCTTTGCATCCATATGACCGCTTCGCTTGCAGATGTTGCAGAACAGCTTTGTTCGGTCAGCCAAAGGTATATAATGATAACGCGTGCGCGAGCCAGTAGGAGCGGTTCGACCATCTGCTGTAGCTCGTTGTTTATCGAAGGTCTGAATGGTGCGTCCTTTACTTTGTTTTTCTCTTATCCAACATTCAGCTTCGAGCGCCTCTTGGTAAGCTGCATTGATATCGTCGGGGCGTTGAGCGCGTACTTGCGAACCGATTTCTTCTCGAAGATTCATCACGTAGCGTTTAGTCGCCGATTTTTCCTCGATCTGCATAGCTACAGCACGGTGTCGTATGCTAGAATGTTCGCTTTAAACGGTGTATTTTAACTTATTCAATAATTGACGAAAACGTAGTGTATAGCCCTGCACATTTTCAGTTGGTTGTTGTCGAATGTTGTCGAGACGTGAACGAGCAGTCTCGACAGAAGTCGTTACTGCTACATTTTTTTTCAAAGCATCGTATAATTCTTCAAATGATTCAATCCGAATATATCGGATCGCTCACTTGGCATTATCCTGAATTTTTTCGGCCAAGATAAAATCAAGTAATAATTCGGATTGAGGGCAGCGGTCTCTCGCTCGACGAACGTTACGGATAAAATCCTTTGTTCCTACGTCGTCTTTTCGTCGAAGGCTTTCGATAGTACGTATCAGTTCCTTGGCTGGGAATACGTGATTGTTTACACAATGTGGCCCATCAGTTCGGTCGTGAGCGCAGCGTGCGCGAGCGGGTTGTTTAGTCTACTGAGTTCCGGTGATAAGGAGCCCGAAGAGGTCGAGTGTCGTCCTTGTGGCGAGGTTCGTGGGACCGAAGTTTTTTCAATCTCGTCATTGCTTTGTTCCTCGTCCTCGGTGGCGAGAACCTTCATGTGTTTTGCGAGCCTTCTTATGTCGTTTAATCGTTTTTTATTTTTTTGGTTTGCTACTTCAAACCGTTTTTCAGTTAATGCAAATTTTTCGGAGATTTGTTGGTATCTTTCGTCGGCAAGAGCTCCTTGAGCCTTGATTGCCTCCATGATTTTAGCGAGGGATGACTCTTTGTCTGATATAGCAGATGGAGAATTAGCTCGTGATTTCATCATTGTAGGATTGATATCAGGAGGGGTTCGTCTAATTTTAGTGGCGTCTTTGTCAGTATCGTCGTCGCTATCCTCGGTAGAAAAATGCGGCTTTTGAGTTCTATACTCACGAAATGCCAGCGTAATGTTTTTAACTTTTAAGTAATAAAATATCCTAACTATTATTACGCTCGTGAATTATTTGTGTGCTTATACTATCGCACGGGTGTATCGGGTGTGGATTCGCGACGCGGTTGACCGTAGGAATTGTAATTTTGGACCGTGGTTGGAGATAGCCTTGCCTCCAGCCTTTTGTTTTAGCTCTGTTATATATGGAAGCAAGTTGCTACAAACTTGCTCAATAATTCAGAGTAGAGTTTCGATTTTTATTAACGGAGGATATGGATTCGCGGATCCAGTCCTACGGGTCGAATTCTTACGTGAACGCTGAGATTGTTTCAGTGTGGCTGGCCGGGAGATGTCCTAGTGTACCGTGGTGCTTCGGAGTCGTCTCGGGCTGCTGCTGCGATGATTGAAGTCGAGATGTCAGCGGTGCAAGCTCTGCTTGGTGACGTTTGTTTCTTTCTTCTTTAGAAGATAATTACGTTCAGAGATCGGAATGTAATCCGATATAACGTTTTGTATTTTCTCGAAATCCTTTCGTAATAACAGTTACTAAATTCACCGTGTAGGATTTTTTGAAGTTTCTTCTCTTCTAATTATTATGATTTTTTTTTCCGTGTATTTTTACAGGAGTCCGTGGAGTCCCTGGATTCGTCACAAGATAGCAATCTTTTGATCGTAATCGTGGATTTACTATCCTGGAAGCATCGCCAAAATTTGTCACGGGGTAAATCTTTAATGATTGGATTTACGTGAAATGAAGAATTTTATTCACAATATAAATATATGCGTTACAACTTTTAAATTTGAATGACGCTCTGCCGGGGCGTGCATGGCTTATTTATAGCAGGCTTGCGCCTACATATTTAAAGTGGGGGAACCCGGAGGGGGAACCCGCTAGCTAGGAGTCGTTAAGTGCTGCCATGCGGCGAGAACTATAAGATACTTATTTCTAGGAAACTGCGGAGCAGCCTTTAAAGCGCTGCTTCGGTGTAAAAACTTACAACTAACAAGTTAAGTGCATGAAATTCGAAGATGGTAAGGACAATCAGCAATTTGGTGTTACATAATAGTAACAGATAAATTCGGAACTTACCATGCGAAAAATTATATCATTATTCTCGTTTAAATCGCGGACACGATTATATAGGCTTGCGGGAGCCCGGGAATGATATACTCGAATGTGAGGCGTGTGGTTGCCTGAAACCAAGCAGAAGGCCTGCTAATCGTATATTTTATCAACTTCCTATTATGTTGTGTGTTACTATATTTCACTAATTTTTTTTAATAAACCCAACTTTAACTATTACTAAGGCCAAAATTAATTTCCGCCCTGCTGGAGTCCGCATTCAGCCCCTTCAGGGTATCAAAATTCAATGTTAACGTTGATACTGTTACAGTATATTTAATCTCTACTTTTGCTACAGCTCTGGGTATTAACGCTCATTCGTTAAAAAAATTTGTTAAGCACGTTCGAGACAGGGAAAAAAATGATGCAGTGAATCCAAATTTCCATTTTAATTAAATGGGAAAATTCAGTGCTTTGGAGGCAGTACTTTGAGTTTTCCTACAGGCTCCAGATTTCGCGTACTTTAAAAAAAATTGATTTGTAAACTTTTTCCGTCTTGTCTCCAGGATACTTCTTAAACACCCTAAATAAGGACTACCCTAGTGTCCTTGTTAGGTAAATTTAAAAAAACGCCGAAAAAATGTTGCTGAACTGATTCATCACCCGATTGCACTAGAATTAACATTTCGCCCATGATAGGAAATGAAATATATTTCATAGAATACAACTAGCAAGTAGACCGAGATAAAAATTCAATATTTGTTTTCTGAAATACATAACCGTACGACGGCGACTAAAATATGTTAATATAGTATACTTCTTATTGTTATTCTGCTTTCTTGTTTTCATATATGAAAAAATATCCGATCACAACAGATATACTGAAGACTTGTTAAAAATAGCTGTGAAAACCGTAATTCCGAACCGATGACTCACACATTTGTCAAATATTGCTTACTAGCATCAACGCTGGTGATAGCTGTTTCTAATTAGATGACGATGTGCTCCGGGATGTTTCGATTGATGTGCGCAAAAATTCAGTTTTCTGGAATATTACAATGAACGGACGCGACACGTTGTTGCTTCGTGAATCACCATTTAAGGAACCATTTATGCATCCTCATTCGAACCGAATCAGAATTTTGCATTGTGTGTTATGTAGTGTAGTGTACCTTCGTTTTAACGTATTTGCACCAAGAATTATTTCATACGGATGAAAAAATATTATACACTGTTGCAATGGTTGTAATATATTTGTCGTATGAAGTATCTTTTAGCAAAAACATTAATACGATTGCACAAATATCTCTCTATATTATAACAAATATGTCGCGTACATCTGCCGCAGCTGCGTAAAAGAATCGGGATCATAAGTTTTCAGTGTTGTTATAGTGCGTGTGGAAAACCTGGAGAACTCAGGGAATTTTGAAAATTCTCTGGTATTTTTCCAGAATTTACTTTTCGCGTGAATTACAAAAAATGAAACCGACTTTAAAAACATAAAAAGTATGAACATAAATATTTAGGTATATTTTAAATATTTATATAAAAATTTGATATTCTTTTTTTTAATTTAATAAAAATATTATTATATATTCTTTATTATATACTCTCACAACGACGCTTTTGTACTACCCAGCCATCGTGAAAAATTAGACACTTTCGTGAAAACTACTGGAACAGCTACTCGCTCTTCGCTCACCTCGGACTTTTTCACCGCCTCATACCGGATCCACTCATTAAATACTCAACAGGACTCAAAAAACCCAGTAAGCGTGCACCTTCATAATTTATCTAAATTCAATGTTGGTGAGGTGGAAAAATCTCTTTTGTGCATCCTCAAAAGTCTCACTTTGTGGCGTCCTCTGCAGCGCGGGCTGCACCACGTTTCACCTAACAAATTTCGGCACTCAATTAATACAATTAAACGTGCATCTCATTAAAAATCACTCCAAATTTATTTGTACTATTTTTTTATATATATTTTTTGTAGTTATGTAGTCGATGGTAGAATAAATAACCACTTTCTCTACCTACATCTTTGGTCTGGTTATTTCATACCTGTCGTGAGTGAAAACTCATTCCATTTAGATATGTTGCAGATTCGATTCCACAACACCACAAGAATTCTCAACGCAGTGCAAAACATTGATAATTTCAAAAACTCAAAACTAATTTAATCTAAAGCTCTATACTTTTGCATTCGAATTGTCGATAGACTACAACACAATTATTATTGTAGATAATCGTTTATATTTATTTTTTATTTATTAACCCCGACATACAAATTTCTGTTTATAATAAATAACGGGTTCTGTATTTGCTTTTAATGTGTTTATTTTTACTTTACAGTGCTGTTTAAATTATTTTTTTAATTCAACTTGTTTTTATTTTTATTTCAATATTCAACTCTTTTCATTTTCATATATTTGATCTTTAAAAAAATTATGTTATCCAGTTCAACATAATGTTTCAATATAAGGGTCGAATTGAGAATTGCCTCTGTTTTTTCAAGTCGATTCAAAATATTTTGTTGTTTTCACAAAAATGATTCATTGCTATTTCTATTTATATAATGTTTCCCATATAGTTTGTAAACATGCTAGTGTTTCGATGCACACCAATAACCTTGTCCATGCTACATTGCAATAAAGCCGTGCTATTCGCTGTGTGCGCCAGTGTGCGCAGAGCCAAGTGGCGCCGGTATAATTTCGCACTTTTTACAGATAAAATACATAGTTCACATAGGCACATACATTTCGACAATTTGTTTTCATAAGAAAATTGAAATATTTATATTAAAATAATTTCCGTAAGGTAAGTTGAATCACAGCAGTGCAATACAAAAAAATTGTGGTACAGTACCAAACATTTAAAATACATTTTTCGCTATTTTCCATTCTGATTTGGGGATAAGTGACTACTGTTGAATTTTCGGGAATGAGCCTTATTGTCATACAAACGGGATTTGGACCCATCACTCATGATGTCGACTCCAACGCGAATACGATTTTGAAGGGCAACAAGCTCTGGCTGTTTCGCATGTGATTCTTCTTGAGGAACTACGGAATGAAAATGTTTCCGTACGTTATGTTAACAAGAAAAGTTTCCTTAACGTGGCTTTATCATTACGATGCTCTATAAAACAGCGACTGATACTCCGTAAATAGTGCGAATTCCGGCCACCATAAGCACCCTAAGCTCTAGCCAGACGCTATAGTATGACAGCGTACATAGCGAATAGATAGAAAGAAAAGAGGAATAGTAGAGAGCGGAAGTTGACCGTATACAGGCATACAGTGAGCAGCGCCTTTAACAGCTCGGAACTTAACTATTTCGTCTCCTTTCTCTCTCTCGCTAATTCTTTGTGGTTTCTTTATGACTATAACGTATACCAACAACGGCTTCGAGAACATGATTGTCGTTAAAGATGACGACGAGCACTTCTTTTTCCGACAGCCAAAAAACCCAGAAATGTAAGTATTAAATCTGTAACATCACGATGCAATATTGAATAATGAGGTTAGTTGGCGGCGTCATTTTTGTTTTCTATTGTTAAAATACTATTGTAGGGGATCTAAGTCGAAACATATTCCTTGAGTGCTAATTTTATACTATATTTCAAAATGTGATAATTTTTCATTTATCATTTTAGTATACAAAAATGGTTGGAATTTGCAGAAATAACGGGAGATCCTGTGCACATACGCATATGGTCAGATCATTTTGAACAAAATGTACTCTGAAACAATACCCAAGACTACTATACTCACTCGTGAGGCGATACTGACTCTTCGTAAGCCAGGATTATCCGCTCAACCAATGGAGAAATATCACGGAAATAAGATAGTTTCAACGGACATCGCTACAAGGTATTGTAACATTCATTCAAGTATGCTAAAACTGTCTTACAATCAATAAAATAATAATTAATTCAACAATTATCACTTACGGCAGATTGTTGTCATCAAGTTACGGGCATAACTATTGACATATATTAGACATAACTATCGAGAATCCAACTGCAGATCAACCGGCGTTGGTTCACATCAAAGCAAATCATCCTGTTCATGTCAAACAAACAGGTAAACAATGTAATGGCATAAAAATTTGATGAAGATTTTCCATCTGTAATCCAGTATCCTTTTTTATCATTGTGCTACAGAAGATTAGATTCGATAATTTGTCGAAGAATGAATCCAACTGCGTTTTCCGTGTTAGAGAATGTTTTATTAGTTGCTTGAGTGGTTTGCTTTTAAATTTTTCAAAGTACCGATACATTGATTATCAAATATGTATATATTTTTTCCATAAAATATATACATTTTTGCTTCCATTTATATTTAAGCGGACATGGAGACTGCTGATGATGAACATGATCAAAGTCAATCACGTTTACCGATTGCCTCTACTTCCGGCCGATTCATAGAAACATCACCATGTGTAAAAGTCGATACTCCAACAAGATCCACCGTACAATTTTCATCTAAAACATTACTATCCACAACATCGAGACAAATTGTTTGTTCGGAAAAAAATATTTACATTTCTATTTCTATTTCTACATATCATGTACATCTCTGTAAATATGTGCAATGTCTGTAAACAGTACAATAAAATGAGACGTAAATAATCACAAAATAAGTTTTATTATTTCATTGGATCATAAATTCAATTCGATCTGACATTTCATATCTAGCGCTACATTTGGCATTACTACAGTTCTGAGACACCAGAGAGTGCGGAGACTAGTATACGAAAAATTACATTGCTGCCTTATGACAGCTTCCACTCTACTAATCCTCCTTGGTCCTGGTGATCACTGTTTTCGTCGTCTTCTATTGTGTCACATCATTGATACAATATCATAAAATAGCAACTGGCATATGTGAATCAGGATGTGAATATACAGTGGTGTGATTTTTTTTCTGCTGGTTGAAGAAAATTGAAAAGCCATTTGGTAAGTATTCGGATAAATACGTAAAAAAAAATTACAGTCCAATTCTAGGTGAAGCCACAGTTGCGCCTCTTTACCAGTCCTTTACATTCTAAATAGTTTTAATAGATACTTTCGTTTCATCAGTAATCCACATGTCTTTGTCAATTCATGTCAATTACACGTCTATAGTAGAAAAATCTGACAAGTGCAATAAAAAGATTTTACCCTTTCTTTTTGCAAAAATAAAGCATTGCATGTGTATGAAACTGTTAATAGATGTGTTAAATATTTCTTTATTAATGTTTATGATTATTTGGTTTTGATAGGGTCCAATGTAAAACAATGGCTAAGGTGGCATTTAATATTGACTGGCTCAAAGATGAGACCTATTCGTCCTGGATACAAGAGTGTAGGAATTACCGTCATTTTGTGTTCTGCGTTCTCTGTAAAAAGATTGTGGGCTCAAGTAATATGAAATCTCGCAAGTTCCTGAAGAAGTTATGCGCAGTTCGCTGGCTTTAAAATGTTGAAGTTGTTCAATGGGCTCGAATCGTATTGCCCAGTTTGGTGGAATATATAAAAGGGGTTTGCCATGAAAAAAAGAGTTTGGGTTCATATGATACCTTTGCTCATAATCTGGACGAGACATTATCGGCCCGAAATTAGCTTTTCAGGATCATTATGGGTAAATTCGTCAAACGAGAGATTCTTGACTAAGAGATGGTCACGAAAATCGATATTTGTGATAAGAAAAATTTAATTAACGTAAAACGAATTAATCTTGGTTACGATACTCCAGATGCTATAAGAAAGTCGAAGAACCTGTCTCAAAAAGACATATTGCTGAGACTGCTTGATAATTTTGAAAATGATGACATGCAAGATGTTGGAAAAATTGCCTGTCAAATACAAAATCGTAAAGGCTTTGATATTTTGCGATCCGCAAATTATCACACAATCGGAGATAATTTCCTTCCAAAGGCTGAAAGTGGCTCTCGAAAATTTCATTCAACTATAACAATTTGATGGCTGAACTGCAGACAAGATCGAACGAGATTTAGGACAATTGTGAGACGACGTAGCTATAAAGGGTAGCTTGAAGACATTTTCGAGAAAAGAAGACAGATTAGATTTTTTTGGATGGAAATGATATCGGCGTTCAACGGATTCAATGACTTAACATTTTTTTTTATAAAGGATCTTCGTATTGCTTCGCGATAATTCGAACGTTGAACAAGGTTTCTCTGTCAACAAAGAATGTTTAATTGAAAACCAGAGTCTACGTTCATTGGCTGCCCTGAAACATGTATGGGACGAGCTCAATAGCACCGGAGCCGTCGAAAACATCTGCATAGATAAAAAAATTATTGACGCCGCGAGGAATGTACGATTAGGTTACATGAAACATCTCGACGAACAAAAAAAGAAATACAAAGACGGGTTAAAAATCGCAGAGAACAAGAAGAGATTGCGAGATTTAATCAAAGAATTAAATGGAAAAAAAGAAAGCTGGTGACGGAATATCAAAAAGTCTTCGATGGTCTTGATGCAGCTAAGTGCGGTTCATCAAAAGTAGAGAGACAGACTACAGGACTGCGATGAAAATAACCTGGTTGGTTGTTTTTTTCCCGAGACTTAATTTCTAGTCTTTAACTTAAAAAAAAAAATGTGATGAAAATATAGTGTTCTTTATTTGACCCTAATCTCCCTTGAATATTTGCAAAATCTGGAAAATTCAGAGAATTTGTAAGTCAGCAATACCCAGTAAATTCAGCAGTGAAACTACCCTGGTTTTGACCCTCCTTGAACCCTAGATTAGATAGATACTGGAGCATGAGTTTAACGTGCCTGCATGAGTGGCAGCGCCTCGCGGGGGATAGCGAGGCGCTCGGTCGGGAGACTTCGGTCTTCGTCGGTTCTCCCACGCGAGGTACTGATGACTAGACAAAGCAAGCCAGCTCGAGTGAGCTCGCTTTGTCATTAAGTGTGCGACTTCCGTCTTTGTCACCACGTTTCTCTAGTTGTACGAATAAAGTATTTCATATAGTTGTTACCGAATTTGTTAATTGAACTACAACCTTTTCCAACACAATTACAACTGATAACCTCAGGCTTTAATTAGCTTCAACAGTCGCTTTGGAGGGTTAAAACTTATTTGAAACCCCATTTAAACCTCCGATAAGACCATTAATCTGGAGTCTAAGGAGGTCTCAAAACCTCATTAAAACCTACAAAAGAATTATTAAATTGTGGTTCCAAGAGGGTCAGAGGTTTAAAAAATGCAATTTATCCAATGATAGATTGCGAGGGCGATGAGCCGTATGAAACGCTTGTATGTATTGAAGTGTTTTGCGATTTCGTAGCCTCTTAAGCATTTTAATTCGATTTATTTTCTTGTTCGGTTGTTGCGATAGCTCGTTTAAAATATAATAAATTGCTATCGAACTCGCGTAGTTTTTAGTTATGAATTAATTCCTATATCCCTGTTGGATATGTGGATGGAGTGTTAGGAATTATTCAGGAAGGTTCGTGCACTGGGCTGGAGATATTGGGTTTTTAAATTCGTTTTGGGAAAAAACCTCAGTTTAGGTTTATTTGTCGCACTGAACTTAACACTCAATTTTAAAAGAAAAGAAACAATAATGAGGTCGTAGTTCACGCGATTTCCTTAATCACTACGTCTGCAGGATGGATCTTGTTCAAAATGTTATGGTAACTATAATATTCGTGCAGAGAGCTGGTGCCGCTGTACGAAGCTTAATACTCATTTTTTTGAGAAAAGAAATAACGTCGCGGTTTACGCGATTTTTCTCAATTATTACGTATAAGGGGTAGACCCCGTTTCTTGAATATGTAATTAATTTAATATTCGTGCAGAGAGCTGGTGTCGCTGCACGGAGCCTAACACTCAATTTAAAAAGAATAAATAATGTCACGGAACTTATTAAGCCCCACCGATACGACGCGGTCCTGACTCTAATAGGCTGACGCCTGTATGTTTTCATACGTGGTCTCTATCGGGTGAATCGTAAGACCCACCGAGAGCCTCGAGTATAATTATCGGACGATGGTTTTTTCCTGTTCTTTCTTAGCGATACATTCCTTATCGATAGAAATGGAATATTATCGTCTTCGAATAATTCTGTGTTAGACTTTGTGGGAGGAATTTGCTGTTTCGTACTACAAGCATGCAATAGCGAGTGTTTGTCATTGGCGAGTTGGGTCTTATGAGTAGGCCTACTCGACGTCCTCATCTTTGTTATTGTTTGGCTTCCTATGCTACCAGATCTCAGTTCGCGCACGATACGGGGTTCGCAGTATTAATCGACGACACACGTCCTGTGCTCATGATACTGAAGCGTTGAACACATGGTATTAAGACGCGAATCATCAACCTTAAGGGGTTACAATTGGTCTCTTTACTAGACTTCCACGGAGGTATCAGTATGCGACAAGGGTTTGTCGACCACTGGTTCTTGCACGTTGAGAAACATGCAGGCACACGCAACCGTATAGTACGCGCGCGGTTCAGCAAGCCGGGACGCTATGCCCGGGGACTGTGACACGCGTATTTTCACCTCAAGAGACGGCTAGGCACGACGCAATGAAGGACCCGGGGGGGAGAGATGCTCTAACGCTGTGAATAGGGGTGGCCACGCGCCATACGGGGAACCTTACTATTCTCAGAGTACTCCTAATTAGTTCGTTAGACCAACGTAGAGCCACAACGCGATGCGTGGTAATCAAGTTTGCTGAAAGAACACTAAGTGGAACAATTAAATGGTCAAGTTTTCTTAAAATTAATTGGTGAGTTGGCTGTCGAGCAGCACTTCGTGGTCTTGAGGATTTGGTTTCATCAAGAGCCTTGAGGCTTGTCGCGTCGCGTCTTATATAGCTTCAGTTGTGGGCCCCGAAGCGGTGTTTCTGAGTAAATCACGTGATATTTGCCTCACTTTTGTTTCGAGGTCAGAAAGGAATTTACCCGTTCTGCTGTTTTTCGGTGATCTCGGAGTCTTAACCCAGGTTCTTGCGAGGTTTTGTTTTCTCGTTTCAATGTTAGTTTCTTACCTGTTGTAGGTTCATTATTTCTTTCTAGTTTTTTTATAGTATCTGTTCGCATTTTTTAGTATTATGTTCCATCCTTGTATTCAAACGCGCTTGTTTGAATTTGTTTTTGTTAGTTTGCTATTATTTTTGTGTAAAAAAACAATGCTTTTGCTGTTTTTCTATTCGTTTCTGGCTTATTATACGTCCTTTTGATTCTTGATTGTTCCCTCGTGATAGTGATAGATCGGGGGGTATGTTTTAATATTTTAATTTATTGCTGAAAGTTATTATTTAATCCCTTTTTCGTGTATTTAATGTTTGATGGTCACGTGGGGGCTGCTTCTAACAAGGAAAGGTACTTTGGTGTCCCCCTCCGATTTTAATGCAACTCACGTATGTTGTAGAGCATCGAAAACTAAAAGACACGTATTTTTTTTTATCGGCGGAAAAACATTTTAAAGGGGTGAAATCGCCCTTCAAAAATAGCATGTCAGGGGTGATTTTGTAGTTTCACCCAGAAGGCGTCAACCGATTTTAATAAAACAAAAACCAAAATACTCCTCATTGAAGACAATCAAAATTCCACGCTAAGTTGAAGAAAAAAATTCATTTGCAGGGGTGAACAACCCCCTGATTTTTCAAATTTCCACCCTACACAAAAAACTAATCAACCAAATTAAACAGAACATGTACCATTTGGAAGGGCAAGTTAAAATAAAGTTGACGTATTTTTGCACATTCACAGGAAAATGAGTTTACGGGGGTAAACTACCCCTTATCCGTTAGTACGTATATTTGTGCATACATTTTTGTTTCTCGTTATTCAAATGTCCGAATTGATTCAAAACATTCCTGTTAGCCGAAGTCAAGGGGGGGGGGAACTTCGCATGATGCTTTATTTATTATTAAGGGGGTGACCGGCTGGTACTTACAAGAAGGTCAGTTTGGTGTCCCCCTCCGATTTTGATGAAACTCACGTATGTTGTAGAGCATGGAAAACTAAAAGACACGTATTTTTTTTTATCGGCGGAAAAACATTTTTAAGGGGTGAAATCGCCATTCAAAAATAGCATGTCGAGGGGTGATTTTGCAGTTTCACCCAGAAGGCGTCAACCGATTTTAATAAAACAAAAACCAAAATACTCCTCATTGAAGACAATCAAAATTCCACGCTAAGTTGAAGAAAAAAATTCATTCGCAGGGGTGAACAACCCCCTGATTTTTCAAATTTCCACCCTACACAAAAAACTAATCAACCAAATTAAACAGAACATGTACCATTTGGAAGGGCAAGTTAAAATAAAGTTGACGTATTTTTGCACATTCACAGGAAAATGAGTTTACGGGGGTAAACTACCCCTTATCCATTAGTACGTATATTTGTGCATACATTTTTGTTTCTCGTTATTTAAATGTCCGAATTGATTCAAAACATTCCTGTTAGCCGAAGTCAAGGGGGGGAACTTCGCATGATGCTTTATTTATTATTAAGGGGGTGACCGGCTGGTACTTACAAGTAGAATGGTCCATTCACGAGTTTCGCGTTATTTACTGAAAAAAATAGCTTGTTCAAATACAGAATACTGGGGACTGTTGCTGGGGTTGAGTGGTTGTATGGCATATACGTATGGTTGTATTTCGAAACAGCGGCAATCAGCTGAGGACATAGGCGAGAAATAACAAATACCCGGTTTCGGCATGCGCATTCATTCGACTGTCGTCCTTTTCACGTCCCATGTTAACGCTCTCCCCACTCTCCATTCTCTCACATTTATTCTTACCGCCTTGCGCATCTACATACACCACAGTATATATTATAATGTATCAGTACGACATTTTTCCGACAGTGTATTATTACTTAATTCTGATATTAATTTGCACTTGAGAAACAACATAATCAAACTGCAATCTCTCGCACACAATCAACTTTCATCACCCAGATATATAAATCTTTTCAAATACGCATGGTTCAAAAGTAATTATATAACCGATAAGCCAAACGAATTCGACAATCCAGTGAGTTTTGGTTTCGGTCAATCGTCTCAAGCACACTGTGAAGTACTAGGTTGTAATAATGTGGCCATCATCAGATGCTCATGGTGCAAGAAGTCTTTATGCTTGCAACATTTTTTTGAAGAGTATCATTTCTGCACGACTTACGAACCATGATTGCTGCAAATTATGACGTGCACATTGCACGTTGATGAATTGTAAAAGGAATGATACATTATAATATATACTGTGGTGTATGTAGATGCGCAAAGCGGTAAGAATAAATGTGAGAGAATGGAGAGTGGGGAGAGCGTTAACATGGGACGTGAAAAGGATGACAGTCGAATAAATGCGCATGCCGAAACCGGGTATTTGTTATTTCTCGCCTATGTCCTCAGCTGATTGCCGCTGTTTTGAAATACAACCATACATATATGCCATACAACCACTCAACCCCAGCAACATTCCCCAGTATTCTGTATTTGAACAAGCTATTTTTTTCAGTAAATAACGCGAAACTCGTGAATGGACCGTTCTACTTGTACCAGCCGGTCACCCCCTTAATAATAAATAAAGCATCATGCGAAGTTCCCCCCCTTGACTTCGGCTAACAGGAATGTTTTGAATCAATTCGGACATTTAAATAACGAGAAACAAAAATGTATGCACAAATATACGTGCTAATGGATAAGGGGTAGTTTACCCCCGTAAACTCATTTTCTTGTGAATGTGCAAAAATACGTCAACTTTATTTTAACTTGCCCTTCCAAATGGTACATGTTCTGTTTAATTTGGTTGATTAGTTTTTTGTTTAGGGTGGAAATTTGAAGAATCAGGGGGTTGTTCACCCCTGCAAATGAATTTTTTTCTTCAACTTAGCGTGGAATTTTGATTGTCTTCAATGAGGAGTATTTTGGTTTTTGTTTTATTAAAATCGGTTGACGCCTTCTGGGTGAAACCGCAAAATCACCCCTCGACATGCTATTTTTGAAGGGCGATTTCACCCCTTAAAAATGTTTTTCCGCCGATAAAAAAAAATACGTGTCTTTTAGTTTTCGATGCTCTACAACATACGTGAGTTTCATCAAAATCGGAGGGGGACACCAAAGTACCTTTCCTTGTAAGTAGTTACATGTGACGTTACCTTGCGGTTTTTCGATTGGTTGGATTTGTGGAACTTTGAGTGTTCCACAATTTATCGTAGTCCTGCCCAATAGTCATTTGGGCAGTGGGCTTGGCGTGCCGTGCTGGTGCCTCGCGGGTTTTCGCGCGAAGGCTGGGTTTATTGCGTTAGGTGTTTGTTTAGCTGGGTGGTCGATTGTTCGAGTGATTCCTGCCTTCTGATGAGTACTATCCCTCTTAGGGCTTGTTCTAGTTGCAGCTTCGCGGTAAGTCTATTTATTGTTTCTGCTTGCCTGGTGTCGCGGACGCCTATTCACGTCTTTATTTATTGATTGTCAGTAATACTTTATCTTTTCCGATGTTGTTTTTTTTATAGAAACTGACTTCTGATGAGTACGTAGAGTGTAATAATTTCATATTTAATTTTATTTGCGTGATTCTGTACTTTTATATATTCGTTGTTCAATGCTTTTATTGTAGCGTGGGTTTCTTTTGATCTGTAGCGGAGTGCGCTGGTCGCGGTTCGTTACAGTATATTGAGTTCAGAGAAATATGCATTATACTGTCTTGGACAACTTTATTGACATACAATAAAAACGTTCTTTTCATTGTTTTATAATTATAACTCGACCAGCAAGTAACTATTGCAAGAGACGCTTGCTCTGCTCAGACAAAATTCCGAACTGTAATGGTTTGAGAATTGTACATTGATTGCTCACGCATAAATAAGACATCTTCGGATAAATGAGACGTATTGGATATTTGTTCTAACATCTACTACAAAACCATCGTGAAAAAACGGAAGTCACAAGTAAATTATTTAGTGATTTATACGATTTACGGATTCTTAAAAGAGTATATGTGATATCATTCAAGAAGTTTGGAGTGACCCTTGCTATGAAATAATTTTTTATTCAATACATTCTACAACGTTTGGGAGATCAATGGACATTAATGCATTACACTTACGAAAGGATAGACTGAACCCTGTCAATTTCACACCATGTTTTCGTTCGATTTTCAAAGCGAATAATCCGTAATAATTACCCAATTTCCATATCTAAAAAATCATTTTGAATTTCGACAGATGTTCTAAGTCATCAAGATTGCATATAGGTAATTTCGAATTATCCCACTACTTGTTATTTATCACTTCAATATCATAATTAGACCGCTTCAGGAAAGAGAAGCATTCATAGAAAAAAAAAAACATAAAAATTACTATTCCGACAAAAAAAGGATAATAACCTTTTTCTGTAAATAATAATAATAGTAATCACCATAAACGATACTTGAAATAAACAATTCTGAATATTTAAACGAAATTATAAATTTGATTACTTTTCAAATAATTATTTTATGAAAGTGACTCAAACCTTCCATCGGCGAACGGTCTTGATTATATCCGACCTATCGATCATTTAATTTTGCTATTTACTATTATTTATACATTAATAAGTCTAATTCGTGTTTCAGACTTTGAGCCGCCTAGATTTGATTAAATGCACGCCCAAGCATACCAAATATAGACCGGCGTAATTGCTATTAGTGGGTACGATTGCTAATAACTTTCAACTCTATCTAATTTTCATGTATTCGTCAATCGTTTTCAAAATCACTATCGCTACCAACGTCGTCGAGAACGGTCGTGCTTCGTCGGTCCTTCAATAACGAATCCTGACTGAGCGCAGGTACTTGTCGGGAATATTCGGTAGTTGCCCATAGGAAGAGATCCAATGTCTGTTCCGTGCATTCTGCTATAAATCTCACGAAGGGCCTCACGTCACCGGTGTTAGCGATTTGCAGATATTCGTAGTACTTATGACGATGTTGCTTATGAATTATTACAGGTGGATAGCCCGCTTGCATGAGTATCGTGTTCATCAGCAGTCTAGACGTTCTTCCGTTTCCATCGGAGAACGGATGTATATGAACTAATTTGTAATGCGCAAGAGCGGCGTACCTAGAATTAAAAACTATTTAATATTAATCGTGTAAGCAACAATAAGTTTTTATTTTAATAAATTTCCATAACTGTAGTCGACCCAATTTTTATTGCAGACTGATGTTGTTGTATTAATAGTTAAAAAATTCAAATTCAAACTTCGAAAGAACATTGATAACACTAGAAACTAATATTCTTTATTCTATATGTAATATTAACAATAAATAATTGTGTTTGAAATATTACATAAAGATTTTTTTTTAATTTAGTACCTACTATTTCAACAAAGTAACAAATTGAAAAATAAAAATATTCTAGAGCGGCAAATAACGTTGCGTAGCTATTAAACCACCAATATCGCTAACCTAACCGGATGCATTCTGATTGCTCGTTCGCTGTTGAACCACGCAGCGAATTCCTCCATGAGAAAATGTATGTCACCGGGTCCCGGAGGAATGTGACCACCGACATAAACCTGGGTACGCCGAAAATGTCCGCCCTCCACAGGATCCACGTGACCCAATACTCTTCTATGTATTTCCGTAATGTCCTTTATTGAAATCGAGCCCACCCTGTGACACGATAAAGGTAGCACTATTAGCGACAAACAGTTTATTCTCAATATGCAGCCTACTCGAAATCCTTGTACATGGTGATTCATATAGTGTAACGGTATTTATCGTTAACATTACCCCAAAAGGGTTTTAGTTCGGGCTCGAGCAGGGAGGAAAGTAATATAGGCTTCAGTAATAGGTAAAAGTAGGATGTATTCGAGAAACATAGTGTAAATTATGCGATACATAAATAGAAAAATAATATGAAGTTCAATTCACGATCTCGATCTCTTTTTCCTGGTATTCTGCCTACCACGCGCCTTACAATAAGTTGTTCCCGGGCTCTTGAATGCCTTTATAATCGTGTACGCTGGAGAATTTAAAGAATGTGTGATAATATGATTTGCTTTATAATGAAAGATAAACGTCGGTCGATAATATGATTTATAATGAAAAGATAAACGTCGGTCGATAATTCTTTTTACCCGCCGCGTTCACTAGGTAAGATATTTGAGCACTGTCGGTAAGTGGCCGGCAGCTGCTCGTAGAACTCGGACTAGCCTCGGACTAGCCTCTAGCGTCAGCGAGATGCACTCAGGGTGCATGCGCAGATGTTTAATATCCCAGGGCCCAACCTCATGAAATTCAATCGTATCCTAGATTTTCCCGAGCTACAGTAACTGATTATAATTATTTCCTTATATCCCTATGCTATCGTGTTATATTTTATATTCGTCATTTAAATGCGTGTAGACTATCGATTTTGTTTGAGAGCATAGCCTGTTGGATCGTTTATCCTCGGCTACCAGAGTGAGTCCGCTTTGTTGATGTATTGGTTGCTCCGCGGTGCGTTGGACTCGAGCGCAGCATAGGCTCAGCTGCTACCCGTCTAGTGTGGGTCTAACGTTACAGCTGGGCTCTGCGTGTGCCAGTGCGGCTGCAGCTAGCGATGGCGCATTTCGGGCTTCCTTCCTGGTAGCTGGACTTCTGCGTTGGCTGGATCTGCGAACAAAAATGTTCCTCGAACGCCAAAATTCTGGTCTTTTTATACCAGTATCCCCTCTGTCCGTCCTATGCTTTTTGATATCACGATAGATGGTGGCGGTGTTTCAGCCCGTCTCCTGTAGCCCACTGATAGCCTTGGCATTTTTAAAATTCGTCGTTATTCTTTATCGTTGGTTACTCGTGCTTCTTCAAACGAATAACGGGACTTTGCTTCTGACGTGGGCCTACATGGTGTGAGTGACACGCGGTAGCGGTGCTTCGTTGTGTGTACCGCGCGTCATGAGCTGACAAGTATAGGCCGGTCTCATTTGGTGTACGTAATGCGCGGTGGCAGTGTCTCGATGTGTGCACCGCGCGTTGTTAGACTACCAGTACGTTAAAATAGTAACGTGATACTTCGCCCTTAGGTATATACAGGGTGGCCGATTTATCTGAAGAGATTGAAATATTTCGAAAACTGCGAATCGGATAAAAAAAAGTTCTGAATAAAATTTCTTCGCCTGGAAGAGAGTCATCCAATGATATCAAAGTCGACCCGTCACCCCCATCCTAGGGGGTGGGGGTGGGGGCAACTTTGAAATCGTAAATGGGAACCCCCATTTTTTATTGCAGATTCGGATTCCCCATAAAAAATTAGTAACTTTTATCTCAAACATTTTTTTTCGATTCGTGATAGATGGCGCTGTAATCGCAAAAAACCTGATTTTTGCGAATATCTCGAGAAATTACACATCGGATCGAAAAAAGAAGAAACACATGTTTAATTTTTCAGAAAGCTATTCAGCGATACGAAAATCGATCCATCCTCCCCCCATCCCTATCCCATTGTGGTGAAAATGGAAGTTGCTTCAAAATCGTGATTGGAAAACCCTATTTTTTCCTGGTTTTCCATGACAAAATCCATTGATTTGACTTTATTGTTGATATTAAATTTTCTCACACATGGCGCTGCAATCGAAAGCATGTATTCGTTTATCAATAAGTTAACAACTACTTTTAGCGTTACCCAGGAACAACGGCGTGGACGTAGTAGTTTTTTGTTCCCATCGTCGTGCTTGTTTTAGGTGAGTCCCCTTGCCTTTTTTTGATCCGATGCGTAGTTTTCGAAATATTTCAATGTCTTCAGATAAATTCGTAAATGGTCATCTTTGACAACGCTGCACTGGCTTTTATAACCCGCAGTTCACCATACGGTCACAGTGGCACGTCAAGGTTAGAATGCTTACGATTGCTGTTTGTATGTTAGTGAGGTCGAGTGTTGCACAATATTCAAAGGCACTGTGTTTGTACAGGGTGCGCCATCTCAATCTGGTCGATGGAAGTATTGAATAACTTAGAGAATTTTCAACAGATTTCACAAAGTCGTATTTTTTTATTAAATTTGATTCATTACAATTTATTTTGATTAGTTTCCAAAAACCACATCGATCAAATGTCCGCCTTTATTACTGAGACAAAAATGAGCTCTTTTTTCGGCATTTTCCATTGTATTTGCCAGCGTCTCGGGCGATATCGCTGCGATTTCGGCTCGAATGTTGTTTTTTAGCTCCTCTATGGTCTTCGGCTTGTTGGCATAGACTTTACTTTTCAAAAATCCCCACAAGAAGAAGTCCGGTGCAGTCAAATCCGGCGATCTTGGTGGCCAGTCAATATCACCTTTCTTTGATATCACACGTCCTGGGAACTTCCGACGCAAATAGTCCATTGTTGAGCGCGCAGTGTGACTCGTCGCACCATCTTGTTGGAACCAAAATTCCTTAAGACCTTTTTCACGCATTTGTGGTAAAACAAAGTGTGCCAACATCCACCGATATCGATCCCCATTGACAGTTTCACCAGCTCTGAAGAAAAATGGTCCAATGGTGGTTTTTGAGCAAACACCGGCCCAAACTGTCACTTTCTCATCGTGCAATGGAGTTTCGTGAATAATATGAGGATTATCGGTGCCCCACATGCGACAGTTTTGTTTGTTGACAGCGCCAGAGAGGGTGAAATGAGCCTCGTCGGTCATCAGAATTCGCTCCCAAAAATCCGGCTCAGCTTCCTTCATTCGACTAACGTTATTAGCGTAAGCCAAGCGTCGCGGCTTGTCAGTTTCCAATAATCTTTGAGTCAACTGCACTTTGTACGGAAACATGTGAAGATCTTGCTTTAAAATCCTTCTCAAAGTGGTTCCACTGATGTTTAATTGCTGAGACCGGCGGCGGTATGAGACATTTGGATTTTCTGCAACACTCTGTCGAACAGCTTCGATATTTTCATTTGAACGACCTGGACGCGGTCGAGCTTGATGTTGGAGATTCGCTACAGACCCGTGCTCCATGAAATTTGAAGCTAAATGACGGATAGTGTCGCCTTTGGGCGCAGAACGTCCGCGATATTTTTTACGATACGCACGCTGAGTTGACACAACTGAACGATTATTTTCAATGTAAAGCGAAACTATTTCGGCGCGTTCTTTCGGCGTATAGCGATACATGGTTGAAATTGTACTGAAATAACCTATACGAAACGTGTTGTACGACGCTGGTCGGTTAAAATCTGTCAGAGTCATTCAATACTTCCATCGACCAGATTGAGATGGCGCACCCTGTATAAAAAAAGTTTGATTTTTTAATTGCATTACTCATCGACTTTCTTTTAGTTTGTAAAAAAATTACTCATACCCACAAAAGGTCACAGAAACAAATTTTTTTGTTAATATCTCTTCGAGATCAAAACTTTTGAATATTTTTATATTGCGTATTTACCGATCGTAAAGCGATCCTCAGTGTGTGTTTTTTCTGTGACGAAACTCAAGTTATTGAAAACCTGAAAACAGCCGTGTTTTTTGTCAGTTAATCTATCGGCTTCAGGAATTTGCAAATTTCGTTATTTGACTGATCATCTACAGTCTTGTTGATAAACCGAATGATACTTTATGTATGAAACGCAGCTCAAAAGAACTAGAAAATTCTTACATTTGCCCAGTATAAAAGCTGTCGTAACAGAGTATCTCAATTTTTTCAATTCCTCACATGTGTTGAACTGTAACTTTATAATTTACTGGATGCCCCATTATATACAGATCAAGAATAGTAAATCTATACTGGAATAGAACACGTAAGTACAGGAATTAATTGACCATTGCATAGAATTTGTTATTATATTTATATTACTAATACTGTATTATCTGTAAAAGCAAATATATCAAAGTTACAAACAGATTTTTAATATGAATATGTACCATGCTCACTTACACACACACATTAACCGCACGTAACGCGTCGACGACGATCGGAATAGGTCGGCGATCCACGGACACGAAGATCCGTTAGCACCAGAAACGATGACGGATCGGAGATGTTCATGGCTGGCACGGACAGCGGATTATCGACCAGCTGACCTCGGTTGGTGACGAGGAAAGCGCCGGAACGACGCAAATTCTCGAGCTGCAAATTACCTCGAGAACAGTCCAGGCAGCACGCAGCCGTTTACATAATCATACGTGTAGGTGCTCCGCGGCTCCTGTTTCACAGTCGTCGGTGACACTGCTTCACGTCCGGGCACCAGCGAGTTGATAGCGCTTGTAAGTAAACGTGGTAAAGGGCTACTACTCTTGCAGTTACCCTGATCCTTATCCATATCATTTTTACTTCCTGTTGCGTTTCCCTTGCCTGATGAATTGTATGATCTGCAAGATATTGAAAGAAAATGAGTTTTCACTCAAGACAGGTGTGAAATAACCAGACAAAAGATGTCCACAGAGAAAATAGTCTTTATTTCACCTTTACTCGCTCAATTACAAAAAAAATATATAAATAAATGAGAAATGATTTTAAAGCAAGTTGAATGAGCCGCACTTACAATTTTAATAATTGTGTGCTATGAAATGCGTGAGTGAAAAACGTGAAGCAGCCCGCGCTGCAAAGCACGCCACCAGGTGAGACTTTGGAGGATGCACAAATTGAGATTTCTCCACTGCACCGAGATTGAATTTGTATAAATTATGAAGGTGCTCGCTTACCGATTAATCTGAGTCCTGTTGAGCACGTTTAAGTTGAGTAGATCCGAAGAAGATAGTGAAAATGTGCCTGAGTTGAGAAGATGTTGTTGTAGCTGTCTTGGCGATTTTCACGAGAGTAGCGAAAATTATTAAGATGGCTGAGCTGTATAAAAGCGTCGTTGCGCGACGCCGCCGTCAAGCGAGCGACATATGATAGTCTCTCGCTTGAGTAGAATGTCTACGAAGTGCTGCTTGGCTGTACGCACGGCAGCCGAGTGCACCACAACACCAGTAGCAACGAGCTGCCGCACGGCGATCATCGTGGCCGTGCGATAGCTGATTTCTCAACACTTCCTTATAGAGGAAGCTTTGTTTTCAGGAATAGTTTTCCGACATTTTGATGTACTTAAAATATTCCATTACGCCGAGAAATCGTCTTTGGAAAAAAACATCGTGCGTGTGCGTGTGTGTGGTGAACATGGAAAATTGAAATGGCTACATCTCGAGAATGGGTCGATCGATCTTCCTGAAATTGTGCACACTCGTCGGGTCATAATCCCCGTCAATTTGCTGCAATTTTCGCTGAAATCGCTAACGGGTGTCTCATTTTATGGGTATTAAAATTTTTTGAAAAAAGTGTGGTTTTCCCCAAAAATAGGCTAAGAGACAAGGTTGTTTGGTATTAGCGCGTATCGGAGGAACGCAGTGACTCGCATGTCACACAATTTAAGCACGATACATTTTTTTATCATGATTAAATACATCCGTCATACACGGTTCCTCATAACCATTAACACATTCTGAATAGATCATAAACTTGCGTGAGGGCTCACATCAATAAGATTAACCTTTAAGGAACAAACAGAAGCGAGATTTTCATTACGCATCACATAAGAAACCGCCGATAATGAGTACGTGACAAATGAGCCAAAGTTCTCCTAGAGCGGACGGCTCAGGGGCGGATATCGAATCATATTCGCGTAACGTGAAGCACTAACTTGACATAGCGCGACTTAACCTGAAAAGTCTTAAACGCTAAGAAATGAAATTACCCGTTCCCATAACAAGTCTGCAATGTCCCACTCACATGTCGAGATTCCGATAAACAGTAATACACGCGATAAACGTTCTTCACGGCCTGCGTAAGAACAATAAACTCATCTGATACTTAGCAAAACGTTGATGTTCTAGCGAAGACCCGATTGTGAATGTGAATGTGAACGTGACGTTTAACGCGACGCGTTCAAAGATCGGGCTGCAGCAGTGACACGTGATGTCATAAACCGGCAAATGTCTGGTAGCGGCTCTTGCCGTTATTCAAAATACTCTAATTCGCAGTGGAATTTTAAAATAAAGTCCTCTAAGGATCTTATATCTCTTATGTCCGAATGTACATCTCTACACAGCATAAGTCTTAGTATTGGTAATTTGCCTTCTGTAATGGCCCAGCCATCCTATGTGACCGTTGGCAATCCTTATAGCGTGGTACAGAGATTTTTATATTCTTTCACAAATAACATAATTATATGTAACGTCCATACCTTTTAACTTCCTCTCACGCACGAAATCATTTTACGTTTCGATATTTCTTTCAAAAAAGCGAATTGAAAAGATTTCGGTGGATACAACGTTTACTTAAACTTCATACAACGCATGAGTAATGTGTGAGAGTACCCGAGTGACTGGGGGAAGAGATTCCGCGTTCTCGCTCACCTTAGATATGGAACATGGTGTCTATTTACGTGGTGCTAGCGCGTTTACAAAATTTTCAGTATATTACCATTGTTTTGTACTTATTACAATATATATGTAGTTGTTTGAGAATCCGATGGTCTGATGTGTGTGAGCTGCAATATATCGAAAAAGGATGGGTTCTCACTCGTGACGGGAAAAAATAAGCAGACGAACGATGTTAACAGAGAAAGTGGTCTATATTTTCACTCAAAATTACAAAAAAAAAAATAAATAAATAAAAATAAACGAAAATTGATTAATGAATTTAGTGCTGAGCTGCACATACAATTGTATTAATTGCGTGCTAATTAATAAAGGATGAAAGAGCGTGAAGCAGTCTGTGCTGCAAGGCCCGCCACGAGGTGAGACATTTGAGGATGCACAAAATTATATTTTTCCACCTCACCTTGCTTCAATTTGTGTAAATTGTCAAGGTGCCACCTTGCCGTTGATTAGTTGTCTGGTTATTTTTCCCTGTCACGAGTGAGAAAGATGAATACCGCGTCATACCCAATAAATAACAATCAAACAATTCGGGAGGACGGAGAATCACGCAGTCGACGAAATGTCATACGAATAATTCTGATTTTAATACACTAAAGCAAAACGAAAAAGACGAATACCGCGGAATACGCCTCGGAACGTGCGACTCCTTTCCAAATGTTCAAAATACGTGACAACGGCCAAACACGCACTCAACGACTTCTCAAAATAAATAAATAAATAAATAATCGACCAATTAATAACAAGTCGCGGGACGGTCTATATCGTACAAATCCCACTCATCCTTTCTTCAATATATTGCAGCTCACATACATCAGACCAACGGATTCTCAAACAGTATAAAATAGAGCAAAGTGCGACAGTCAGGACACTTTTTCCACAGATAGCCACCAACACCGAAGCCCTGCAACTAACGAAGAAAGGAAGATCAGCCCAGTCATATCTGCCAAGCAATGGGAGCATCGAAAACTAAACGACACGTATTTTTTTTTATCGGCGGAAAAACATTTCTAAGGGGTGAAATCGTCCTTTAAAGTTAGGGGTGATTATGCAGTTTCACCCCTGCAAATGAATTTTTTTCTTCAACATTACGTGGAATTTTTATTGTCTTCAAAGAGCAGTATTTTGGCTTTTGTTTCATTAAAATCGGTTGACGCCTTCTGGGTGAAACTGCATAATCACCCCTCGACATGTCTAACTTTGAAGGGCGCCCCTTAGAAATGTTTTTCCGCCGATAAAAAAAAAATACGTGCCTTTTAGTTTTCGATGCTCTACAACATACGTGAGTTTCATCAAAATCGGAGGGGGACACTAAACTATCCTTCCTTGTAAGTCATTTTTCTTCATGACAATGCTCCATCACATACGGCAAAACCGGTTCGCGACACGTTGGAAGCACACAGCTGGGAGTTCTACCCCATGCGGCTTACTCACCAGACTTGGCTCCTTCCGATTACCACTTGTTTGCATCGATGGATCACGCACTTGCTGAGCAGCGCTTTGATTCGTACGAAGATGTGAAAAAACGGCTCGATAAATGGTTCGCAGCAAAAGGGGAAGATTTTTACTGGCGTGATATTCACAAATTGCCCGAAAGATGGGAAAAATGTATAACAAGCGATGGAGCATACTTTGAATAAAGCACTTTTTATCATTTGTTCGAATTTAACATGTTTTTTTAGAAAATAAATTCGCATTTCATACTTGTACACCTGGTCTACTTGTCAATTTATCTGAGGCCGACAAAGCGATTCGTTACAAAACCGATTTATTGATTGTTATCCTGACTAAAATGCGTAAATTGTCAAAGTGGCACTGCGTAACTAATAGTTGTGGAATACTATATACGTATATTGCTTCTATTACGTCAGGATAACAAAACTTCAAGACTGTACGCCCTATTTTGGATCTTAGCTATGACTCATTGGTTAGGTATTCAGACCAACGACTTGATGGATTATTTATATTTAAAGCGGTTTTGCGGGCTCCGCACCTGGAGCCGCAAAGAAACGGGATCAGATACCACAAAACGGGAATGTGGACGTAGAATCCGCAGTGGATCACGCTACTACTTGACCGGAATGGAATTAAAGGACGTGCGAGAGTCCGCAGTAGTCCGCGTTACTTTTTTGGCTGGAAAGTTGGGATGGTGAGTCAGCGGTGGGCCGAATTACTTGCCGTATTGGAAGGTTAGAATTAGTGAGTCTGCAGTGGGCCGCGTTGCTCTCTGGGTACAGACATCAAAAGAACTAAGGATTTCTAGTTGCTACTATTTTTACTGACTGGTTAGAGATCTTGTTTCCCCGAATCTTGAACCCCGAAAATCAATAATCGATTTTTTTATCAAATGTTGACATTTCAAGATGTCCACATTCATTTTTACTGATTTTTAAGGAGGGATCATGCTTTAAAAGGACCAACAAATCGTGTTTTTTTTATTGCCTAAATCGATAGATAAACTATCCAAGAATCTATTCACAAAGTTACAGATGCCAATTCGAAGTATTTTCGGAGACACAAAACCGAACGCAGAGGGGCGTCGAGCATGTGTGTGCGCGCTCGGGCGCGTTTTCTCGAATTTTCATTTTTTCCATTTTTCTGAATTGGCGGGCGTGATATCAAAAAAACTAAACGACCTATCGACTCGAACCAAAGTTTGTTATCTTCAGTATTGAATTCTCTTCTAAGTGAACCAACAAAATTGGTAGAAAAAAGTATTTTAAAATTACTTTTGCAGCACGTTAAAGTGATTTCTTTGTTGAAAAAAACCTTTTTTCAAACCTGAAAAAAAATTATTTCATGATTATTTCAACTTTTTCTTGGTTCACCCAGAAGAAAAAAATATGATAATTGGAAATATTTTTCGTTTTTTTTTGTTTCAGACAAGAATTACGAACTGCATCTGTCCTGCCAATTGGAAACTACAGGGGCAAGGCGCTCACGGAAAGAGCTCATTGATCTCCGGTTTATTGTTGTATCTACTTAAAAAAATATATTTTTACACTTCAAATACATAAGAAAATATACCCCAAAGTTCGCTGGGCTAAGTTGTTTTTTTCCCTTCAAAAAAATCCTCGAAAAAAGCTATTTTTGGGACATCTAAAGCAGGATTTCCCCTTTAATCGATGTCTATATGTTCGTGTGTGTATGTGCGTCGACGCGTGTCCTCAACATTTTGGTTCGCGATTTCTCATTAACGAATGATGCGATTGAGATAAAAATGTCAGAATCGAAGCGTCTTTATATAACTTAGCCGTGATTTGATTTTGGATGAAAATGGTCGAGCGGTTTTTCTGTTTTTTAAGAAAAACCTTTAAAAAAAATGAGTCGAAAATTTCAATGGACGATTTCTCACGAACAAATGCGATCAAGGTCAGTGATGTCGGAATCGAAGCGGCTTCACGTAGATTATACCTGATTATATTTTGGATAAAATTGGTTTAGCGGTTTTTCCATTTTTTAAGACAAACCTGTACAAATATAATAATTTTTGTAAAAAATTTACATTAACGATTAAACAGAAATTATTGAAAAATTCTGCATGGAAAAGCTGCAGAATTTTTCAATAGTAGCGATGTAGAAAAATTAGATATACAGAATAATAGAATATCCTCCGTTTTACCACCTAGATGACCACTCCGCAATAATATTATTTTGATACCACTCTTTTCTAACGATTCTTATTGAATTCCTATGCGGAATAGACGAATCGGGAAGTTCATAGTGTGGCCCCATGAGGTCACACCCACTTCAACGCACCGCTACCAACGCACAAAATTTGGAAGCGAGCGCTACAAGCGACCAACAATGGACCCCTAGTTAGAGATCTTGAATGTATGCCTTAAGAACGACGAGAACTGACTAAAAGAGCTATATTTCGGCCCTTTTATACTACAACATCCCCGTCAGCTATATGCAGGGGTTGGAGAGGGCAAGTTCCTCTGGGCCTGATTGGCTAGAAACTCCCCGTCTCCCCCACTCCCGGTGTCTTACACGGAGTGTGTCCTTAAAATACTACAATAGTTTTTATTTCATGTAACAAAAGGGGTTTAAGAGGGCAAGTTCATTATACCTAGTTAGCTAGGTCCTGCCATCTCTCACGCACCCAATATTCTAGAAGAAGGTTTACCCCTTATCTTAAAAGAGTAGGGGGTCCTCTGCCTTATCCTGAGCGCCTATTGCAGTGGCCTCTCGGTTGAGGCATGCAGTGACGTCAAGAGGGTTGCATTTTTTGGAACGTAACACTTTGAAGCAAAAATCAAACAAACGAACGAAAACAAATTAGTTTCAAAAGGAAAACGTATATAGTCGTTGACATTAAGCGCGAGAACCATTCAGGAAAGATGAAGTACTGTCACTGGGTTTTCGTGTTAGATCCGAACCTCAATATTTTATTATATATTAACATGATCGCAAATAAGTTTTATATATTTTTATGTATATGTTTATCTTGATGTATATAAAGCTATAACCATAACGGGCCAAACGTTATATTTACGCCGGGGAATTATTTTTTTTCCTTGCGATTTGGAGGACAATGAATGTAGGTCATTGCGTGGAAACAAATTGTCGAATTCGTCTTGGAATTGCCCTGCGAAATTATTGAAGTTGATTCAAATAATGATGAATGTGTTCATTATACCATTTTGTAGCTTAGTATGAATGTGTATAATAGCAAAATCTTAAAATGATTTTTATATGAATTAAAATGTATGAAAATATCAGACCCAAATAAGTGACATTAGTAATCTATCATATATAAAAAATCTATATATATATAAAAACAAAAGTCCTGGCATAATTATTAACACCCAGCCCAAAACGCTGGACCCAGAAACATAAAAATTTGCTGATAACTGAATACACCTACTGAGCAGAGACGTGCGCTGCACTATGTGAGACCGAGCAGCTCAAGCTTAATTAACAAAATGGCTGCTATTTAAAAACAGCCGTTGTCGCCAACGCCGTAGTAGAGCGCGTGCGCGCGGTGAGCTGTTACAGGGCCTGCTGAAACAGTGCGGTTTTTACTCTCCTGTCAGGTGCTGCCGCCACACAGCAGCAGCGAGCGCTGGCCCACGGTTGCCTGCAGTGAGCAGTCCAGCCACGCGCAGCAGAATGCTCGTATATTCTCAAACACACGGATTCCTCAATATCTTTTATGCCCGATTGGATATCGATTTAGTTTTTGGCTACATAAGTAATCCATAAAAATGGATCAAAACGTATTGCAGGACAGGCCCTTATCAACCTTCGAAGGGGCGAATCTGAGTTCGGGGTGAATTATAGAAACCTTCGCATCTTCTGTGTTTGTTGAGTTAAAACATCATTTTTTTGCACCACCCTAAAACGGATAAATAAGGGATAATAGTGAAGAAGAGTAAAGATTCAAAATTATCGATTCCTTCTGCATAGACATTCAGAGCTCCTAGACTAAGCTATAAATTTCATAAAAATCCATCCATAAATGAAATAAATACGACGAGTTTCAGTTATGAGTGGAGTTATTTTCTTCTCAACCAAGGTGATGCGATAAGTTCAGACTCCCGCGCGTGCTGATGTGAACCCACTCAAACTCGGCAATATCACCAAGCTACGAGTAAAGGTCCTCCACAAGAACGTCATTAAGGTCACCAACGATGGTCGGTGGGAATCGGTGTTCATACCACTCATATCATCTTAGTACCCCTTCGAGTTCAAGAGGCTGTAGTTTCCCCTGAAGTTACGGGCACTTCGTTGGGTACCTCTTTAGTTAAATATATAAGAAACAATCCGAAAAAAATTAGGGGCATCTGGTCTGGGATTAGAAAGCAGGACTTTCCGATTGCCGGTCGACTGCTCTGACCACTGAGGTACGCTAGGCCGCCTTAACCACACTTCATCCGAATTGTCCTTATATATTGAATATTCCATCACGTTACACCATTAAAGTAACGGAATGTAAAGTGTCATGAAATTTCAATAGCCTCACATGTTTCTATCAAATTTTTCACAATGAAAAGAGAGCAACTGATCTACCCGTGTTTCTAATTTTTTGGTTCGATACCTCAAGCTGTTTTCAAGTTATAGTAGTGTAACGGTAATTTTCACGTTAACATTAAATTTTAATCTTCTGGGGAAGAATTCGGGCTCGAACACTGAGATAATTAATTATAGACTTCTATAGGAGGTATAAGTAGGATTTATTCAATAATTAATAGAAAATTCTGCGGTGTCCGGCTTTTTGGCGCCGTTAACCGTACAATTTATTTGTGACGTATAATCGCTCTAAAGGTTCTGCACTCTTCTTTATCCGTGATGATATCGGATTTTGACTTCTGCGCTCAGCGGTGGATGTCTCAAATAGGCAGAATCGAGCTCGGCCGTCTTGATCTTTTGCTCGCCTGGCTGCTGATGCGCGGTCTGCTGGGCTTGATTTGCTGTTGCTGGCGCGTCGGTCAGCTGGTAGAGACGCCGGGTCTGTGTTCGTGTCCGCGTTATTTCCTAATTAATCGAAATAGTTTGATTTTCGAGTTGTTTCGCGTTCGGGCTCTTTGTTTGTCGTGTTTGTGCCGTTTCCGTGAATCTCCAGTGTGCCTTTTCGTGGTAATAATGCTCTTAGTTCGTGAGTGATGTTCTTATGTGTTGAAGGATGACAGTTACAGTATCACTCTTTTCTAGTGATTTTAATTATTTATCATTTATTTTAGGATTTCTCCAGCAATCTTTGGTGTTGGACTCGCACGTTCCAGTTATTCGTCTATCTTGGTGAGTCGGTCTTTTATTTGGTCCCTTGCTTATTCTTTATGTCTTGTTGAGTGATGCCGTCCTCATCCGACACGCTTGACAAGGCTAATAAAATTGTTTCTTTCCTAATTATTTTTCTAATTATCCTAAAATTCTCAATTAACTTTTCCTATGTCTGGTTAGATATTTACCCCCTAATTCCACTTGTTAATTGATTTTCCTACTCTTTACTTATAATTCTACTCCATAAATCTATCCCTACTCATT
Source organism: Cylloceria caligata (assembly GCA_963942595.1). Taxonomy (NCBI): domain Eukaryota; kingdom Metazoa; phylum Arthropoda; class Insecta; order Hymenoptera; family Ichneumonidae; genus Cylloceria; species Cylloceria caligata. Next base: position 28,964,369 of record OZ012703.1, read on the forward strand.
GCGTAGACTTATTACATCTTTTAAGTCTATCGTACCATGCGTGTGTTTCCTAATATCCTTCAATATTATTTATTATTCTACCTCCTTTCTCTATGTTGTACCACTATTTCTTCCACCCTGCTTAATCCTTCAACCTCTTGGTGTCACTAACAAGTTTTTGTCACATTTGTCGATGCACTGCGCTTACAATTCTCCTTACAGACTATTCCTACTCATTTTTAATTATTCTACTTAATCTTTCTTATAATATTTTTTCTAGCACACTTAAACTACCTTCTACTCATAGAGTTTAATTTCTCCAACATTCAATTCCCAGTTTGTTTTTTAGAATATTTTCTTACTTTGACACAGTCCGATGCTGTCTGTTAATAAATCTTTTTTTATTCGTTCCTCCACTAACTTGCACTCTACTTTTATTTGTCAATGTTCTACCAAGTTTAATAGGCTAACTCACGCCTTTTTTTTATTGAAATCCTTGGATTCAATATGAAATTCTTGGATTTACCAAAAACTTTTGCAGCTGCACACAAGCGAGTTCTGACTTTGTCGACAGTTGAAACGAATAAGAGCCTCCTCTCTGTTTGCAGCTCCTTTATATATCTTCTGCCCTCCTTTCCCACTCTCTTATTTTAATATCTTATGTAATTTTGTGTGTTTCAGTTGCCCCGCCACCGTGCCCTGCCGTTCCCCTCACCGCTCGCGCGAGGCCAGCCGGTCGCTGACCCGCTGTTTTTCGGCAGTGAGGGAACATTCAGGATCCAGCCTGTTCCGCTGTGTCTCATCCGAACTGTATCTCTGCAAATTTATTTTGTCTTTTACTTCACCTACTTCTTGTATTTTCTTTAGGAAATAAATGATTTTGTTTGTATTAATTTTTGTTTTATTTTTTTTCTATCCTTTTGGATATGTGACTACGTCACAGTAGATTGAATTGTTTATTGACCGTGACACACACACACACACACACACACACACACACACACACACACACACACACACACACACACACACACACACACACACACAAATTTATTCATCAAAATCGATATGGTCCCCTTCAAAGTACTCCCCCCCATCGACTGCAACGCACTTACACCAGCGCTTGATCCAATCCTCGAAACACCACTGGCTCAATTTTCGGTATGTTCATCAGAGCCGTCTTCGATTTTTTCATGACATCCTCTCGGGTGCTGTAACGCGTTCCACGAAGCGGTTTTATTAGTCGGTTGAACAGGAAAAAGTCGCAGGGAGCCAGATCAGGTGAATTTGAAGGCTGCTGGATAGTATTCGTGTTGTTTTTGATCAAAAACTCACGGATAAGGATCGCATTGTGCGATGATGTGTTATCGTGGTGCAAAATCCACGAGTTGTTGTCCCACACATACAGTCTTTTTTGGTGAATTGCTTCACGCTCTTTGTTGACTGTCTGTTTTTCTGGCAAGATTTCATGATGCACAACACCGTTGTAATCCATGAAAACCGTGAGAATCGCCTTCTTTTGTTACTGAATATGACGTGGTTTTTTCGGTCTCGGCTCATTCGGCGCATGCCATTCACTCGCTTGATGTCTGGATTGCGTGTCATACTCATAAATCCACGTCTCGTCTCGAGTGATGATCCGTTTGATAAATGTTAGGTCGGATTCGGCATTGGAAATCATGTCTTTCGCGATTTCAACGCTGTCCTTTTTTTGCATGAAATTGAGGTCTTTTAGAACTAGTTTTGCAGCGACACGTCTGAAGCCCAAATCACTAACAAAAATGTCTTGAGCGGATCCATAATCGATTTTCAAATACTCTGCCATTCCTCTGATGGTCAATGTGCGGTTTTCGGCCAACATTTCTTTGATTTTATCGATGTTTTCATCAGTTTTCGACGTCGACGGCCAGCCACTGCGTTCGTCATCATCGACCGACTCACGGCCACTTCTGAAGCGTTCGTGCCACCGAAACACCTCTCCAACATTTCCAAGGTCCGCGGACCGTTAAATCCGTTTTTCACACAAAATTTAATGCAAACTCGTTGATGCACAGTCGATGCCATTTTCAAACTTGTAAAACATCGACAACACGCACAAAGGTAGATGTAGTCAGAACTGAGTAAGTTTTACAAATGTCAAGCTATGACGCTGAATTTGGAGGGAAGTGTCAATGACAGATGTGGTAATCTAACAAAATAAAATTTCAATCGGGTGACTGACAGCGCCACACGGTAGCCGGTCCTAAAACCAGCTGCTAGAGGGTGTCATGGGTTCAAAGATAGCAACCTCCTCTGAATCATAACTAGGTGTCACGCGCTTTTAATACATCGACAGCGCTTTTGCACGTGTGTGTCGCTTTGCGCTGTGTTTTTCGCGAAATGCTAGCTCTGCCGTAAAAGGCGTTAAATATGATCCGGCACCGAGAGACTTCATTTATAGGTTTCTAATTATCACACTATAGAAACAAAACATGAATAAACACATGAATATTTTATTTATCTTATTTTATTTATTTCATGGCCCTCAAGTAATACGAAACCGTTTCCGGGGTCATGAGTTGGTGGGGGGGGGGGGGGGGGGTGTTTTAGTGGGTATGACCAAAAATGGAGGAGTCCCACACTATCGGCGGGCCTATGCCTGCCGGTGTGCGTAAAGGCATTTTTCCACCCCAACCCTAAAAAAAAAAAAACTACTACAGAGCCGTTGCACTCCGTACAGACCACCGGTACACCGTTATCGCGCCTCGACTCTGAGTTCAGTGAAATTCTGAACTCTCACTCGTATAAGAGCGAAAGTACCAGCGTACCAGCAGGTTCTACAGTGTTATCTTCACTTGGTCGAGTACGATAACACAGTACCGAATATTCCGTCGAAACGAAAAATAGCTCTACTCGACAGCCGCGAGAATAATATCCATGACGTTTTAATGGACGAAGTAAAAAACCGGCTCAATGACAATTTATTATCGATAGCGTACCAAAAAATTTGTAATCTAAAGCAATATCAATGCTTCGCAATTTGCATCGCAGTGCAGTCGGTAAAAAAATGACATGGGATCGTAACGGTGTTGTTCCTATAGACGGCAAACAAATTTCAAATTCCAATATCGTTGATCTTGTTAATGATGCTATGCGCGCTAAAAAAAGCGAGAAACCCGCTAGTCGAACTCACTTTGCCAAACTTCTGCGAACGATATGGATGCCACGTGAATTTATCTACAATCCCGAGTTACTACATAAGCCTACTCCTACATTATTCTCGACACCGCTGCGGCGTCTCATTTTACCACGCGATAGTGATAGCAGCAGCAGCAGCAGCAACAACAGTAGCAACAACGAGGCCGGGACCGCACACTCAAACAGAGATTTAATACGCACGGCGGACATCATCGAGGGGGTGGAGGGGGAGGATGAAACGGACGAACAAAACATCGCATCAGTATAGAGCCAACGAAACCCCGGCGAATATCAGTCTCCGCACAGTTAGTGAAGAAAAATGAACAGAATCCATTTAACTGGTCATCGTTAAAATGATGAAAATTCTTGAAAAAATCTATTATAACTACGCTTATCCTGCATCCCATTCTTGAGCAAAAAATTTAGCTCAGGTGGATCGGAGAGTCGCGCGAAACAATGTTTTACCATGGCTCGAGACACAGGATTCATATAACATTCATCGTCACATGCGACGGCGATTTCCCCGTCGTACGTACAATGTAAGTAATATAGATTATGTATGGAGGGCTGATTTAACTGATCTTCGCTCGATAGCTACGTACAACGATGGGTACGGATATATGCTTTTTGTTATCGATGTGTTAAGGAAATACGTGTGGGTCGAGGCTTTGCGTGACAAAACTAGCGCAAACGTGGCATGAGGTCGCACGCGCATACTCGCACGCAGTAACAACCATCGCCCGCAACAATTGCAAACTGATCGAGGCAAAGAATTTGTCGGCGCTCCATTTCCGAAACTTCTCAAGAAAAAGAATATTCATTTTCGGGCTGCTCGTAACACCGATATAAAAGCCTCGATTGCCGAACGCTTTAATCGCACGATAAAGGAGCTAATGTGGCGTTACTTCATATACACGCGAAGTAAGCGTTACATGGATGTTTTACAAAAAAATTTATATGCATATAATCACACTAGACACAGCGGAACGCGTATTCCTCCGATCGAGGTGACCCCAGAATGCCTCTATAGCCCGAGAAACTTGAGTTCGGCGTTAAGAACGTCACGCGAAAAAAAAAACTACAAAGTCTAAATACAGTGTCGGTGACTCGGTGCGTATCAGTACAGCTAAAGCAGCATTCGTGAAAGGATATGAGCGCGATTGGAGTAACGTATTATTCAACATTCAATGATTATCAGTGAATCGGGAACTATTCGTGTATATTTTGCACGATCTAAATAACGAGACTATCGACGAAAATTTTTACGAGGCAGAATTATCACGGGTACGAGTCCCTCCGTCACCTGATCAGACGTAGGAGAAGAAGAGGACGAAGGGGAAGAATGCTCGGAATCACCGTTCCTGATAAACATGAGATCCAAAGATAGCTCTTTCTTTGTCGTACTACCGAGCAACAGCAGTATGCAGTATTTTCCGGATAATACGACGACGAAATTAATTACAAAACTACCGCGTCAGATACGTTTCAACGGATAATGGTCTGTTTCTTTTGTGGAAATTGCTTATCCGATGACTGTTTTACATGTGCCTACTGTAGGAAATCTCGTATCATTTGAGGATGGTGATAATGATTTATCGCGATTAAATCTTTTAACACGGAGACGCGTAGATAGAGACCAAGTTCCATGTGGTGTATATCGCTCTATAGACGCTCTTTTGGAGAGTACAAATAAGTTACCTCACGTGGCCGGTCATCTGCGCGTTAAATCGCTTCCGAGCGATCAGGTCGAAGTGGCGCTCGTATGCGACGATCTACGATACCACGACTTTCGCATATCGCCCGCTATCGCAAGGCTACTGGGATTCACGGAAGAGACCTGTAGGTCTGTAATGATAGAACCGCATAGCGAATACACTCGGTCGAGCCCTGCATCTCTCACCGGTGCTATACCAGGCAGCATATTTGTATACAATGATATCTGCGAGCTATATTACAGGCGATGTACAAACACCCCTCTTACGAGTTGTTCCCATTGATGCTGACAACTTTCAGTACGATTCGATAAAAATTATATCGTTTTCGGCGCCGCGATATATACCTCTCTTGCGCAATAATCTACACACTATCGAGATCGATATAAGAAACTAGTTTAGAAATCCTATACCATTCGAACAGGGAACGTTGACTCACAGTCAACTACATTTCAAAAGGTCCCACGATTGATTACGCCATTAAGGATGATATTTCTGGTGTGCAGCACGGATGGGGTCGTCGCGGGTACGGCGGTATTAGCCACGTTTGTATCGGAACGCCTAATCAAGGAGGACACGTTGTCGGTAGATTTCGCGGGGTCCTGCTTCGTAGAGTAGTCGCTTTTAAAGAAGGGTGCTAAATCAGTTGAGAATATAGCTGTGAAAGATGCTACTCGCGAGAGAGCGCGAGAATCCAACAGTAATATCAAACGCAAGGCCTCTGAAAAAATTGACACTCTCATTCACTGAACGAACGTAAACCACGACGTATCTCCCATAAGAAGAAAAGCGTAGTAAAGAAGAAGAATAATAAGAACAATAAGAACAATAATAAGAAGAAGACTCGTCAACGAACGGTTGCAGTTATTTTCGGATAGCTGAAACTAGGTGGCTTTTCTACATGTGCACTCGTGGGAGTGTTGTAGATTGGAAATTAAATTATTTTCACCCCCACTGGCGCAAACAACTATCCAAGACTTCAATTGGGCATATTATAAGCCAATTTCTTCGATAACAGATGATTCATCTATAAAATTTGTTATTCCAGGGCAGGGTGATAAGGATATCGCTCTCGCGCATACTATGCTTCATCTAAGTGTGAAAATAACATCTCCTTCTACGGAAATTGCTACGGGTACAGCATCAAAAGTAAGTACCGGCCCTGTAAACAATCTCTTGCATTCTATGTTTAATCAGGTGGATGTATACCTGAATCAAAAACTAGTTTCACCTCCAAATAATGCCTACGCTTATCGAGCGTACTGTAACGTACTGGCTATCTAATAACGTGTAGTGCACACGCCAAGTTACCGCTATCGCCCGTTATACACACTAAGTAATACCGGCCTATGCCTAGCAACTCAAGACGCACGGTACACACACAACGAAGCGCCGCTACTCACACCATGTAGGCCGGCACATCGGACACCAAGTCCCGTTATTCCTTTCAAAAAGCACGAATAACGAAACGTTAAAAGACCAACGACGAATTTTAAAATAAAGGACCAAGGCTACCAGTGGGCTACAGGAGACGGGCTACAGGACCGCCACCAGCTATAGTAATACCAGAAGCATGAAACGATCAGAGGGGATACTGGTATAAAAAGACCAGAAGTTTGGCATTCGGGGAACAGTTTTGTTCACAGGTCCCGCCAACGCAGAAGTCCAGCTACCAGGAAGGAAGAGCAAACGAGCCCTCGCTAGCTGCAGCCGCACCGATACACGCAGAGCCCAGCTGTAGTACCGGACACACACTTGACGGGTAGCAGCTGAGCCTGTGCTGCGCTAGAGTCCGACGCACCACGGGCCATCCAAAACATCAACAAAGCGGACTCTCTCTCTCTCTCTCTCTGGTAGCCGAGGATAGCACGATACAACAGGCTATGCTCTCTATACGAAATTAATAGTCCCCTCGTATTAAAATACCGGACATAAAATACCAAGATAATAAATAACGGAGATATAACGTCACCATACTAAAGATGGTAGGAATCACACGATAGCGTAGGGAATAAGATAGGAAAATAATTTAAATATAAGTCAGGAAATCCCAGGGAAAATATAGAAGGCCTACGGCCCTGATATAGCTGCGCATGCACCCAAAGTGCATCCTACTGACGCCGGATCGCAGCGGCGGTCAGGTATAATGTATTGATCAACTCAGTAGAGATCCGAGGCTAATACAAGTGCTACGAGCAGCTGCCGGCCATTTACCGACAGTACGCGTGCTAAAGTATCTTACCTAGCGAACGCGGCGGGTAAAACGTTTATCGACCGACGTTTATCTTCACTTTATAAATTATATTATTAATCAACGAATATTTTTACATTAGAAATTATATAATTTATCAACGTCTATTTTTAGATCATAGAGCATATTATTGATCGAATGGTATATCTCCATTATAAAACATATTATTGACCAACGCATATCTGTTCAATATAAGATTCTCACAAATTCTTTAGATTCTCCAGCGTACACGATTATAAATGCATTCAAGTGCCCGGGAATAACGTTTTGTAAGGCGCGTGGTAGCCACAAACCAAGAAAGAGGGATCAAGATCGAGAATTAAATTTTATATTCATATTTCCATTTAATGTATCACCAAAATTTACACTGCGTTTCTTGAATAAACCCTACTTTTACCTGTTACAAAAGCCTAAATTACTTTCCTCTCTGCTCGAGTCCGAACAAAACCCTTTCAGGGTAATGTTAACAATAAATACCGTTACAGTACATAGAAACACTTTTGAATTACGGTCCAGCTGCCAAAGTCACATCTCACGAGCGTTCTCTGGAACGATGATACCCCCAGAAAAATGGATGATATAACATCGGGAAATGCGGGTTTAGTAAAGAGAAAACAATTTTTAAATGTCGGAAAAACTGTAGATTTGCGCGGCCATCTGCATTGCGATATATTCAATCAGGAGAGGTTCCTATTAAACGGTGTCGAGATGCGACTGCGACTGGTGCGGTCTAGAGATTCATTTTGTCTTGTGGGTGATACAAAGAATGCTCAATGCGGCTTAAAAATTCTCGAGGCATCGCTTATCGTTCGTGGAACAAAACAAAACGTGGGACAGCTCCTAATGTGCTGCTCTCGCATGCCAGAACTCGGGCAAAATCTACGGCAAAACATCCTCTTACGAGAGTCGAGGTAAAGGCCGTTTCAATACACTCCGTTGTTCATGAAGAGACGATCGATAATATCGTGCTAGGTCAATTGCAGATACGTATAATTATCGGTTTTGTCGATAACAAAAACGTTTAACGACGACTACTGTATGATTCCATTCAATTTCCAAAATTACAATACAAATTATCTCTCGTTGTATGTAGATGGTGCTCAAATACCTTCTAAACCGTTACAACCGGATTTCACGAAAAATAATCTGTATGTGGATGTTATTCAAACGTTGTTTTCGGGAACGGAAATACATTTCTTGAACGATTGTAATTCGATCGATCGCTATAATTATCGTGATGGATACTGTCTGTTTGGTTTTGATTTGACACCCGATGACTTGACTTGAGGATGCGCTTGCTTCAACGGTAAATTGCGTTGTCTACGAGGAATATGATAATATCCTTGAAATCGATGCCTCTCGTCAGGTAATGGTGGATTTTTCCGGATAAGCGAAAAAATGTGCTGATATCGGAATAAAATTGTCTCGTGTTAAGAGGCGTAGAAGCGTCTTTGTGAGTAACTAATCACTCGAATTTGAGCATGTGCATAGATTAGACGTGAAAATGGATATCGTCGTGGATATACAGGGAATGCGTGGTAAAGACTCGGAATTTATTCCGGAAGAAATTGCGGTGGTGGCAGCGGATATACCGTACTCTGCTCATTGGAGCGTCGCACCACCGTGTCACTTTGCCGAATTACCACAGAATTCGAGAAGCCAGAATAATTTTCTCTCGAAATATTCACACGGTATTGAATGGTACGAGGGTGGTGTGAGCTGTAAAGAAGCATACGCTAACTTGCGTGAAATTTTGTGAAAATCAAGACGCATTTATTGTAACGCAAATTTTTGCTCCAACGTACCACGTTACCTACAGTCGGCCGGGGCTATTTTTTCTCTTTCGACTTCGGCGCTAGGCACTTATGCGCCGGGAGGAAAAATAACGAGGTTGGTGACTAGACTCAGCCCAGGCTAGTTACAGCTGTTTAAGGCAGAGTGGGTGGTTCGGACTGTCAAGGTGGTGATAAAGAAAATCCATCAATAAAGTCAATAAATAAATCAATAAATGACTTAAACAACAATACAGGCTTCACAAATGTTAATAGGGCAGATCATTCATTTATTTGAAATGATTCCTCATGTTTCAACAAAAACACAGAAAAATATAAAGAAAAGATCCCGTAAATTTACTCTGACTTTTTTTAACAATTCGTAAACTTCATCATTTCGGCAGTACAAATTATCACGGTATTAACGTCTGCTTTCACACTCTCATACGTCAACTACGCTCGATTCGCAACGCAATTTAACTCGAATTTCAGATATTCGTCGGAACCGACAAAACACAATCAGACAAAGTCAAATAAAACGTCTCCTCGAAAATTCAGCTTGCGATACGGCCGATGCCGGGTCAATCCCACACACACACAAAATAACTCGACAATCACGGGACGCCGGAAGATCACGTACGCGAAGCTTCTATTTGTTCGATACTTCCAACTTGAAAATCTTCTGACGTATGAAAGGCGAAAACCGCGCATAAATACTAAACGAAACGATAAATAATGAGTACCAATTAAATAAAATAACTAAATGAAAATAATAATAAAAGAACTAACGTCAAAAGAAATAATAATCATCCACAAATCAGCCAAATCAAATATAATAAAACGTAACGGACAATCTAACGACGCGAGATACGCCTCGGACTGTTCAAATCCCTCGCGTCAATATACAAAATACGGGACGATGACCGAATACGCACTACGTAAATTTGCAAAAATAATGAAGCATCCAAAAAAATAAAATAAATAAAATAATATAAATCAATAAACGTCCGTTAATCTGGACACTACGCGACACGGTCTATAACGTAACAATCCCTCTCACACGAATACACACCGGAATGACATACTAACACGCGCACGGTTTTACAATAAACGAAAACGGAACAGTAACAGAAGACACGGAGGGACTTATTCCCGGCTCTAACTACCAAACGGTTTCGATATTACATTCTCGTAGAGAGAAAGAAAGCTTACCGGGATGATGCTGCAGCAATGTTCTTCGTAAACCCTCGATAATGCCAAAATCGTCTCGAAATCGTGTCCTCTCGATTAAATCGTCTACCCGTTTAGGGGTTCGATTCGGTTTCCGAAAAAAATATATCGGTACCCACGGCTTGCCAACAGATTCAATAAGGCCAAAGGTAGAGCGGGACAGTGCTCTTCTTGACGCTGCGTCCTACTCGCTCGACGGTAACTGGGAAAAGCCCTGAGGTCCTACTGGCATGCGTGCCCACGAACTATGATTCCCTTTTAACAAGCCAAACTCGGTTAATTGGGGGAATCGGTGTCGCTCGATGACCGCGTCTTGTGCCTCAGCTGGACAACGCATAAATGAAGACAGGCAATATATGTGCGTAGCTTATTCCGACCGGTAGATTGCCCTCAATAGATACCGCAGACAATTACCGAGCGAGAATACTCTGAGTCCCGATAGTGGAAAGCGAAAGACGGTTGTATCTTCCCACGGCATGCAGCGATGCACGGTCCCATAGCTGACCAAAATCGGCGTATACGATGCGTTCTTTCCCTCGACTCGCTCACACTCTCCCTCGGTCTGTCCGATCATACAATAAAAAAAATAAAGTACAAAAAAAAAATTATTAACTATCGCCCTATGTAATCATACCGGGGCCCTGCGAGATCGTGCTGGGAGCCGTCGCGTGAGGCGGACATGGCGTATGAAGGCCTGATACATTGCCCCGTTACACTATACACGCGGTCACGAGAAGGCTATACTTCTTTGCGATATCACGAGTCGTGAAATTTCTAACCTGGAGGCGCGCCATCGTACACATTTATGCCAAAATAGACAATCTCCTAGAGTCTAGACAAATCTACGAGAGTCTACAGTATCTACCGCTTTCAACCGTTGGAATGGACCCTGCTGATGGAATTCCTCGTGTATGGTCGTTACCGGCCGGACTCATAGGTAACACGCATAACCACGACGGACCTGGAGAGCACTGGATCGCCATGTGCGTTGACCTTCCTGGAAAAGGAATGTACTTTGATAGCTACGGGCTACCACCGATTATACCGCAACATCTCACACGGCTACGTAGCAACTGCAAATTTCATTGGTGCGGCCTCAAGTGACTACAGTCGGATGTGCGTGGACAATTTTGTATCGTAATCCTGCATCTTGTGTCGTGCAAATACACCATGTCGCGATTAAATAATCTCTTTAGCGATAATGTAATGAAAAACGATAGAATAGTACGTGAATATCCAATCCTCTTACTTCTCGACGATCGAACAATGATAAAAATAATTGTAACGATGGAGGAATCTCCGAGCGAAGATTATCGTGTTTGCAGGAATGTTGCATGCGACGGTTAATGTGTGTAAAGAGATTAAAACAAAATATTGATCAATTAAAAACAAATACTTAATCTTACTGTCTCTTTTATTATTATAGTGTGATAATTAGAAAATCACAATTTAAGTCTCTCGGCACCGGATCATATTCTACGCATTTTACTGCAGGGCAAGCGCGACGAACACAGCGCAAAGCGACACACACGTGCACAACCGCTGTCGATGCATTCAAAGCGCTGGATACTTAGTTATGATTCAGAGGAGGTTGTTATCTTTAAGCCCATGAAAAAAATTAAGCCCTTCTAGCAGCATCCTGAGCATTCAGTCTGCCTTTGACATCCTACGCGCAATCATTAAAAAGCAATTTGTATTCGCGATACAGCAAGGAGGTTTTAAGCGACGGATTTTGGTAACGAATGATTTTAGTGGATTGCGTATTGAGGCGTGCGTGCGTACGTGCGTTCATATGTGTGTGTGTATGAGAGTGCGTGAGTTCATTGGAGAGAGACAGGAGTTTAAGACGCTGCGGAAGAAAGGTGAAAACCAACAACAGCTGATATGGTGAGTTCATAATTTTATTCATTTTTCCAAGTATGCGGACGCGGTGGATCCATCCTGCTCTTATCTTTACTCTTTCTTGTTCACCAGAGTACCCACAAGTGGTATGTGTACACCTTTGCTCCATCTCACTCGTATCCCCACTTCTTCCCCCACCACGCGGCTACCCACACCACCTTACTTTTCCACCGCCGCGCTACCCACTCTGCTTGACCAGTGTCAGTAACGTGGAGATGGTGAAGTGAGGTGGTGTGGGTACCCTGGTGAACAAGGAAGAGTAGAGACAAGAGCAGGATGGAGCAAAGGTGTACACATACTTGGAATAAAATTTATAACTAACCCTTGTGTTGGCGGCATCTACGACGACTCTCTAGGGTGACGAACACAATATTTACTCCATGGCACACACACATATGCACACACACGCTTTCTCTCTCTCTTTCTCACTCACACACTCACCCACACATCAAAATCCGCAGCTATGCGTCCGTGTAATATGGACTGCCCGCACCCATGGAGCGTGGGCACCGTCAGGGGTACGATCCGTATCCCGATCAGTATATTCTGACCGCACGTTTCCTCGATCCGATGTAGATCTCCGTCCTCGTCAATTAAATGCTCGAGGCCGAATACCGTACACTTCACGAGCAACACCGGTAATACACTGATCGGCGGCTCAGGGTGAAATAGGTGAGGTCAGTCGACGTATATCGATTCATCGATATCAACAAGTAGCACCCATCATCATCCATGTCGATAATCTCCCCGCACATAGCCCTTTGATACCGCACAACGACACATGAGGCTCCCGCACACAAATCCTCAAATTTAAATACACTCCTCTCGGCAAGTACATCAATATATAATTTTTCCGATTCGTCCTCCAGTTCGGAAAATGCTACGCGCATTTTGTCCGTCCGCAGACACGCGGTCTTATCACTGCTACCACATATTACCCGACACACAAAAGCTACCGATAGCTCCTCGTCTAGATACCTCGGATACATTTTGTTTTCGCGATTTAGACTTTCGTCGTGCACTGCTAAAGACAGACTGAATGCTCCGGATGCTGCTGGCGGGTATCAGAGGGCTTAAAAATAACAAGCGCCCCTCTGAACCATAACTAGGTGTGCAGCGCTTTGAATGCAACGTCAGCGGTTTTGCACGTGCATACTGCTTTGCGCTGTGCTCCTCGTGAAGCGATTGCGCTGCAGTAAAAGACGCAGAATATGATACCGTACCGCGAGAGACCTCGATTATAATTTATATATAATTATAAAATAAGAGACACAGTACGACGATGTATTTATTTTTAATTAATCAATATTTTATTTAAATCACTTTACACATATTTACCGTCGTATGCAACATCCCTGCAAACACGGTAATGTTCGCTCGGAGACTCCTCCGCCGTTAAATTTATTTTTATCACTGTCTGATCGTCGAGAGGCAAAAGTATTGTAAAATTCACGTACTAATCTGTCGTTTTTTATTATATTATCGCTAAAGAGATTACTAAATCGCGACATGGTGAAGCCGCACGACATAAAATGCAAGAATACAATACAAAATTGTCCACACACATCCGACGTATTACCCTGCTGCTGCCTGAGACCGTACCGATAGAACTTGCAGTTTCTTCGTAGTCGTGCGAGATGTTGCGGTATAACAGGTGGTAGCCCGTAGCTATCAAAGTACATTCCTTTTCCATGATGGTTAACGTACATGGCGATACAATGCCCTCCAGGTCCGTCGTGGTTATCCGTGTTGACTACGAGTCCAGCCAGTAACGACCATACACGAGGAATGCTGTCAGCAGGGTATAGGCTAACGGTTGAAAGTGGTAGATACTGCAGACTCTCGTAGATTTGTCTAGTGTTCATGCTGAACACATAGTCAATGATTAAATGATGACCGATATGTTTTGAAAGACGAATATATGCAAAATTTATTTCACAGCATCGTCGATCGTGTCACGACTACATGATGAAGATTTTTCCTCTTTCTTATTCTCTTCCTCTTCGTCTGCTGACCAAACATCCGTGCATGATTCTCCTTTAAATGAGTGCTCGCGAAGCCAATTTTTTATTTGGAAAGCCTGGCGCATTGCACAATGCAAAGACGCTGTATCGGTTATCATAGCGTGTCTGAAGCATTTTCGCGAAGATTTCGGCATAAATGTGTACGATGGGGCGCCCTCCTCATCCTCCAGGTTGGAAATTTCACGACTCGTGATATCGCAAAGAAGTATAGCCTTCTCGTGACCGCGTGTATAGATACGTCTTGATTTTCGCGAAATTTCACGCAAGTTAGCGTATGCTTGTTTACAGCTCACATCGCCCTCGTACCATTCAAGACCGTGAAAATATTTCGAGAAAATTATTCTGGCTTCTCGAATGCTGTGGTAATTCGGCAAAGAGACACGGCGGTGCGACGATCCAGTGAGCAGAGTACGGTCTATCCACTGCTACCACGGCAATTTCTTTCGGAATAAATTCCGAGTCTTTATCACGCATTCCCTGTATATCCACGACGATATCTATTTTCACGTCTAATCCGTACAGATGCTCGAGCTCGACTAATTAGTTACTCACAGAGACGCTTCTACATCTCTTAACACGAAATAATTTTATTCCGACATCAGCACATTTTTCGCTTATCCGGTAAAATCCACCATTACTTGCCGAGAGGCATCGATTTCAAGAATATTATCATATTCCGCGTAGACTACACAATTTATCGTTGAAGCAAGCGCATCCTCAAATCGTACCTCTATTCTCACACTACCGTGCTTTATTAAATTCCAATGTAAATTGCTGTTCGCCGCAAGATCGGGTGTCAAATCAAAAGCAAACAGACAGTATCCATCGCGATAATTATCGCGATCGATCGAATTACCATCGTTCAAGAAATGTATTCCAGTTTCCGAAAACAACGTTTGAAAAGCATCCACATATAGATGATTTTCCGTGAAATCAGTTTGTAACGGTTTCGAAGGTATTTGAGCACCATCTACATACAACGAGAGATAATTTATCTTGTAATTTTAGAAATTGAATGGATTCATACTGAAGTCGCTGTTAAACCTTTTGTTGTCGACAAAACCGATAATTATACGCTTCGGCAATTGACCTAACACGATATTATCGATAGTCTCTCCATGAACACCAGAGTGTATTGAAACGGCTTTTACCTCGACTCTCGTAAGAGGATATTTAGCCGTAGATTTTGCCAGAGTTCTAGCATGCGAGAGCAGCACACCAGGAGCTATTTTTGTTCTACGAACGAGAAGCGATGCCTCGAGAATCTTTAAGCCGCATTGACCATTCTTTGTATCGCCCACAAGAATAAATGAATCTCTAGACCGCAGCAGCCGTAGTCGCACCTCGACACCGCTTAATAGGAACCACTCCTGATAGAATATATCGCAATGCAGATGACCGAGCAAGTCTACAGTTTTTCCGACATTTAAAAATTGTTTTCTTTTCACAAGACCCGTATTTTCCAATGTTATATCATGCATTTTTCCAGGGGTATCATCGTACCAGAGAACGCTCGTGAGATGCGAATTTTTGGTTGCTGGACCGTAATTCAAAAGTGTTTCTATGTACGCTCGATAAGCGTAGGCATTATTTGGAGGTGAAACTAATTTTTGATTCAGGTATACATCCACCTGATTAAACATAGAATGCAAGAGATTGTTTAGAGGACCGGTACTTAATTTCGACGCTGTACCCGCGGCAATTTCCGCAGTAGGAGATGTTATTTTCACTCTCAGACTAAGCATAGTATGCGCGAGATAGATATACTGATCACCCTGTCCAGGAAAAACAAATTCAATAGGTGAATCATCTGTTAGCGAAGAAATTGGCTTATAATACACCCAATTGGAGCCTTCGATAGTAGTTTGCGTCGGTAGGAGTGAAAAGAAATCAAGTTCCGATTTAAGATACTCGCACGAGCGCGCATGTAGAAAAGCCATCTTGTTTCAGTTATCCAAAAATATCTGCAACCATTCGTTGACGAGTCTTCTTCTTATTATTATTTTTATTCTTCTTCTTTATTACTTTTCTCTTTATTACACTTTTATTTTTACGGGAGATACGTCGTGGTTTACGTTCGTTCGATGAATGAGGAGTTCGTGAAATTTTGCGCTTTTTATAACCAGACCCCCGCATGAGAGTGTCAATTTTTTCAGAGGCTTTGCGTTTGAGATTACTGCCTGATTCTCGCACTCTCAAGCGAATAGCATTTTTCACGGTTATATTTCTGTCGAGGACACCACCAGCTACGTTTATACCAGCGCTCAATGCTTCTTTTCCAACTGCTTTAGCGCCCTTCTTTAAAAGTGGTAACACTCGACGAAACAGGCCCCCGAGAAAGCTGCCGATACCATGTCCTCGTTGATTAGGTGTTCCGATATAAACATAGTTAATACTGCCGTACCCGCGACGACCCTATCCGTGCTGCACACTGTCGAAATCATCCATAGTGGTGTAATCAGTTGTGGGACCTTTTGAAATGTAGTGTTACAGTCAATGTTCCCTGTTCGAACGGTATAGGATCTCCAAATTCGTCTGTTATATCGATCTCGATAGTGTGTAAATTATTGCGCAAGAGAGGTATATATCGTGGCGTTGAAAACGATTGAATTTTTATCACACCATACTGACAGTCATCAGTATCAATGGGAACAACTCGTAAGAGGGGTGTTTGTACATCGCCTGTAATATAGCTCTCGCAGATATCTGTATATAGAAAGATGCTGCCTGGTATAGCACCGGTGAAAGATGCAGGCCTCGACCCTGTGTATTCGCATTGCGATTCTATCATTACAGACCTACAGGCCTCTTCTGAGAATCCTAGTAGCCTTGCGATAGCGGGCGATACACGAAAGTCGTGGTATCGTAGATCATCGCATACGCGCGCCACTTCGAGTTGCCCGCTCGGAAGCGATTTAAAGCGCAAATGACCGGCCACGTGAGGTAACTTATTTATACTCTCCAAAAGAGCGTCTATAGAGTGATATACACCAGGTGGAACTTAGTCTCTATCAGCGCGTCTCCGTGTTAAAAGATTTAAACCCGATAAATCATAATCACCATCCTCAAAAGTTACGAGATTTCCTACAGTAGGAACATGCAAAAGAGTCATCGGATAAGCAATTTCCACTAGAGAAACAGTCCATTCTCCGTGTAACGTATCTGACGCGGTAGTTTTGTAATAAATTTCGTCGTCGTATTATTCCAAAAATACTGCATACTACTGTTGCTCGGTAGTACGACAAAGAAAGAGCTATCCTTGGAGTTGATATTTATCAGGGACGGTGATTCCGAGCGTTCTTCCTCTTTGTCCTCTTTTTCTCTTTCGTCTTCTCATATGACGAAGGCACTCGTACTCGTGATAATTCTGCCTCGTAGAAAATACCGTCGATAGTCTCGTTATTCAGATCGTGTAAATTATTCACGAATGGTTCTCGATTCACTGATATTCGTTGAATCTTGAATAATTCGTTACTCCAACCACGCTTATATCCTTTCACGAATGCTGCTTTAGCTGTACTGATACGTACCAAGTCACCGACGCTGTATTTAGGCTTTTTAGTTTTTCTCGCGTTACGCTCGTAATGCCGTGCTAAATTTTCTTGGGCTATAGAGGGATTTTCGAGGGTTACCTCGCTCGGAGGAATACGCGTTCCGCTGTGTCTAGTGTGATTGTAAGCATATAAAAATGTTTGAAAAACATCAATGTAACGCTTATTTCACGTGTATGTGAAGTAACGCCACATTCGTTTCTTTATTGTGCGATTAAAGCGTTCGGCAATCGAGGCTTTTATATCAGGGTTGCGAGCAGCGTGAAAATCGATATTCTTATTCTTGAGAATTTGCTGAAATGGAATGCCGATAAATTCTTTGCCTCGATCAGTTTGCAACTGCTGCGGGCGACGATTGTTACTGCGTGCGAGTATGCGTGAGACCGGGGGCCACGTTTGCGCTCGTTTTGTCACGCAAAGCCTCGACCCACGCGTATTTTCTCACCACGTCGATAACCTAAGCAGATATGTGTACCCATCGTTGTACGTGGCTATCGAGCGAAGATCAGCTAAATTATCCTCCCATACATCGTCTATATTACTCACGTTGTACGTACGACAGGGAAATCGTCGTTGTACGAGACGATGCATGCTATATGAATCCTGTGCCTCGAGCCATGTTAAAACATTTTTTCGCGCTACTCTTCGATCCACCTGGGCCAAATTTTTTGCTCGAGAATAGGAGGCAGGATGAGCGGTGTCATAATAGAATTTTTAAAGAATTTACATAATTTTAACGATGACCAGTTAATTGGATTCTTTTTCTTTTTCTTTTCTGACTGTGTGGGGGATCGATATTCACTGGGGTGTCGCTGGCTCTCTACTTGTGCGATGTTTTGCAATTGTTCGTCCTTTTCTTTATCCCCCTCCTGCCCCTCGATGATGTCGTTTTCCGCCGTGAGCATTAAATCTCTGTTTGAGTGTCTGGTGTCGGCTTCGTTGCTGTTGTTGCTACTGTTGCTGCTGTTGCTGCTGCTACTATCACTATCGTGTGGTAAAATAAGACGCCGCTGCGGTGTCGGGGATGATGTAGGTGTAGGCTCGTGTAGGAACTCGGGATTGGCGTTAAATTCGCGTGGCATCTGTATCGCTCGCAGGAGTTTGGCAAAGTGAGATCGTCCGATGGGTTTCTTGCGTTTTCTAGCTCGCATAGTATCGTTAACAAGATCAACGATATTGGAATTTGAAATTCTTCTGCCGTCTATGGAAACAACGCCGTTACGATCCCATGTCATTTTTTTGCCAACGGCGCTGCGATGCAAATTTCGAAGCAACGATATTGCTTTAGATTAAAATTTCTTTGGTACGCTATCGATAATAAGTGTGTCATTGAGGCGAGATTTAACTTTGTTCATTAAAACGTCGTCGATTTTATTCTCGTGACTATCGAGTATTGATATTTTTCGTTTTGATGAAATATTCGGTACTGCATTATCGTACTCGTCCATGGGAAGATAACGCTGTAAAACCTGCTGGTACGCTATCCATTTCTCTCTCTCGCTCTTGTACGAGTGAGTTTAGAATTTCACTCAGCTCATAGTCGAGGCGCGATAATGGCGTACCGGTAGTCTGTACGGAGGGCAACGGGTTTGTAGTAGTAGTAGTAGTAGTAGTAGTAGTAGTAGTAGTAGTAGTAGTAGCAGCAGTAGTGGCGAGTTCAGTGAGACGATGTATGTTATCATGAGGAATAAGTACCATCTTTCTGGCATATTCCATGGCTCATGTAGACCAAGACAGGCACAAGAAGCAACTTGAGAAATCCGACACAGTGCTCGACGATGATCTTCCTCTTACTGCTCCAATTTCCCCTTTTGGCGGCTCGTCGTCGAAGAATTGTCGCGTGCCTCCGCAGATGATTCGTTTGCACGTTGTTCAGTCTCACGTTTCCCTGTTTAGAGCACACTCGCATTTACACCGTACGAGCGCTACATCTGATTTGCGCAAAATTGCACGTCGTTGCTCTTGCTTCAGATAACACAGCGCTTGCAATATAATTATTTGCTTTTTATCGAGAGGTCCGCGCAACGCCATTATAAGTGCATTACTGGTACATCGCGCGTCGCATCGCGAACCTTTATTGCTTTTTGAGGCACGTAAACGTAATAGTATTGATCATTGGGAAATATACAGGCGCGAAATCGAGAATTATCAGGCGTCGATTGTTTCAAGTCGAATAATAGATAGCCGTGCGGTGCAGCTGTTGCATCGGAATTTACCTCCTGCAAAAATCGCGGATTCTCGGGACATACCTGACGGGCTAGATGCTGAATTTACGCGCGATCTCGCGGATTTTTGAAGACAACGATATAGTTAGCGTTTGAGATATCGCGCTGCCCGTGACCCTGATGGAAAAAATTTTGCGTGATGAAAATGACACTAAGATTTTTATGATGGCTACCCTTGGTGAAAAGATCGACCTCAGTATTGTTGGATGCCTCGCGCATTAGATCGTCAATGACCACAAGTTTACGTCTTGTATCATTCGAGTAGTCTGCTGCTTGCGGTAAACCCTCGCGAAATTCGATTTTATCACCGTACTTTGAATACCCGGACTGCCACTCTGAGTAATAAAAAAGTATACGCTCGAACGGGACATCCGTCATTTCGCGCATGTATTTAAAGAATTTTTTGAAAAAATATGTTTTACCACAACCCCTAGGACCGCTTTTCACGGCTGTCCATGGATGTTTCCAACTCGTATCCATATCGATGAGTGTCTATCAAAATCAATCAGCTGACTCTTAAATAAGCTTATACCGCGACGGCTGCGGCGGCGGCGACCCCGCGGCACCAGCTATTTATGCAGCCTTGACGAGCTGATAAGGCGCGGCGCGCCTGTACTAGCTGATGAGGCACGGGCCTGCGGTATAAGCTGGTGTTTACACCGTATGTAAATTAAATAACGATAGTTTTTATATTTCTCTCAAATAAAGCAATATTTTCATTTCACTATGCATACATCTCTATGTGCAAATTTTACGAATCATGTAATTCTAAACAGCAATATTATGTCGACGGAGGTAGCAATATTATGTCGACGGAGGTAGCACGAGAAACTCAGAACTAAAGGAAACACTCGATAAGAAAGACGGGACAAAAGGAATCAACGATGAGAAAGTCAGAACAAAAGGGAACGGTAGAGAGATAGCAGCTATTGCTACGAATAGCAGCACAAAAAGAACGAGCAGACAACGGCTTTATACATAATAAATCTATTTTTTTTAAATGTATTGTACACAGTAAATATTATACATGAAATCAGGCAAAAAGATTATTTCAAAGTATCGAGAATTCAACCGTAAAACTATATACTTTTTTGCGTTAAACTAATTAACGTATTTCACAATATCCGTACGGTATAGTAGAGTATATCCCGTGCCGCTTTCGCTTCGTGTTAACAGGTTCGCATGATTTCGTTTCTTTACGCGTTACTACATGATGAAATTCCGTGCGTCGAATAGCGTCGAATTTTAAAGTAATAGGTACGCTCCTTGCTCCTGTTACGAAAGATCGTAATGCGTTATAATTTACGTGACGGCTATTCGTTTAGCGTGATATCCTTTACCTTACATTTTAAGTACAATAATCGTACCGTCAGGTTCACGAACAAGGTATGCGTAAAATTTTGGTCCTCCTGAAACGAACGAAGTTATATAACTACCAGGCCCGTATTCACTTGATTCATCCGTGAGATCTCCTAGAAATTGACCGATTGGTGGCTCATACTCGTTACCATCGGGGCGACTCACGTAAATACAGGAGTCCGTATCGCAGTATAATATTCGTCGCCCGAGCCCCTCAAGATAACTGTATAGTTTTAGGCGTGCCTGTGCCGTCGTGTATGCTGCAATCACGGCATTTGATGTCGGGGATGGTTGGATAGCATCGCGGTTGCTCACATAGTTTACATACATGATCTTGTGATTAACCGGTAGCATTCCTGTCACCCCAATCTCCGGGGAATTTACTCGTTAGTAAATTCATTAGCTCCGTGCGTGTGAAAACGATAACGGTTTTCGTGAGATTCTCACGTTGACCAAACTGTCCCCAGAATGAATTAAAAGCCAATTTTGCGAGCGAACGTAAACCCGGATTTGACAGCAAAGCACTTCGCTCGAGATATACACCTTCAGACGCCTTGTCCAACTGTATAAAACGCGCTATTGCTTCCTCGTCATCGTTACACTCTGTTGGCGGTTCACTCGCATCCTGAATTATTTTTAGAAATGTATCGATGTCAAACGCTCGCTCAGTCGTGTCATCGTGTATGCAGCCCGCCGATGTGTCCATATCTGTACAGCACGTTCTACACAGGGGGAACAGTAGTTTCCCATGCATGCGAACAGGCAGTACGGGGGTATACAAATCGCGCGGTGCTACCACGGTACACTTACCGAGACCCTTGACGACACTTAGATCGTGTTCAAGTCCTACGAGTTCTCGACACTCGTCACCTACGTACAATTTCGGATGTCCAACGGGATATTTTCCATTCTTACACACCCATGGATACAGCGAGCACACATTCACATAGCATATCTGCTCCCCATTTGCGACGTCGTACAAGCTTACAAAATTTTCCGTTCGACCGCCAAAGAATGCATCGCGTGGTTCGAGAGGCGCCTGCTTGACCATGGCGTGATTTTTCACGTATAACGACATTTCCTCGTTATTCTCGAGTAATCTGTGAAAATCGCATTCCGATATTTCGGTTAGAGTGTACCCTTTCGATCTGATTCGCCCGGAAATAAGAACGGTACGCTCATATCGCTCATCCATTGTATCGCCGAATTTAGTTCGAGTATCTCTATTCACGCGATGACATCGCGGACAACCCTGCCAAAAGCAACCATGAAATTGAAGAACGTGATGGACCCCCGCATCCGCGTAGTATCTGTCGACAGCTGGTAGGCCGGTCAGAGGGCGATACTCTCTCGTGCGTCCAGCATGAGCGATAACGCAGTTGCGCTCACGCTCGAGCCATACGTGCCATACGACGCACAGTGGGGCCGATTCCCGAAAAGCTGGTCAAAAATCGAAAAATGAAGTTTCATTTTATAGGATTTAGAGTGCATAGGTGGATAGAGTAATGTTTAAAGAATATAATGGAACATTTTATAAGAGCTAGTGAAGTATACCTGGCAAGTATAAGTCAGTATAAAACAGACCTTCGCGCAAGGAATAGCTCGATCTCTCGAGCTCATATTCAAGCGTCATATTAAAAAATTCGTAGAAAATCGTAAAATTGGTGTTTCTTAATTCTGCAAAATGGAGGTTTCAGGTTGAAGAAAGTAGTTTATTATCATATGCGTCGAAAATTATAACGGATACATAAATTAATAGCTAAACAATGTCTTGTTGTGTCGCGGAATATTCCTCTTCACGTATTCTCAGGAATATGCCTTAGCGGACACAGCTAGAGATGGAATTCTGAAAGATAGCTGTCATACAAGACAGGATGCGAAGTAGACGCCGACGCAGCATGAGGCGACTCGCGAGGCGATCTACGATAGGCTAAAGCTAAAGCTGCCAACTAAGGGATTTTAGCAAACGCAGTTGCTAACTGCTTCAGTAAAATCAGAATTAATTTAGACTCAACAGAGAACGGTTGGTTCCTCGTGAAATTTTCGAAACAACGCGTTATTGTACTTTCTTACTTTAACTTTTAAATAGACAACGGAAAGTTACCGTTGCCTATAATGAATACTTCCTTTTACATAAATTCGTGTTTTCATCGATAACTCGAGATCCATCTCCTTATCGGCAAACGATCCCGAAAAATAATAACTTTTTAATACTATACCGAATACCGAATAATCTAATTACCCGGTACCGGCATAACATTTGTAGGCAGCGGTGGGATCTGCCGAAGTTAAGTGATTCGCGATTTATTAGGACAAAAGTGTTTTGGACAAAGTTAAGAGCGACACTAACGTGACGACTACAACGCGTGCAAGGACACCAGTGTAGTTCGTGAAAACCCGACTAATCTAACGCGAAGCCGTGAAGAGAACGTCGGTGCGGGGTGACGTAACGGTCAACCGTGTAAAGTCCCGATTGACGGTGTCACGTCAAGTCGCGGAGAACCGCACAAAGTGTGCAACCGAGTACGCACAGCAGCTACTCGAAAAGAAGCCGTCGCGCAACCATTGGCGACGCACTAAGCATGAACCCAGGAACCAACGAAGAAACGGGTCAACAGCGTCAAGGAAGGCGTCAAGGACCATCAACAGAGAGGAGCTGCAGGACATCAAGTCGGCAACACCCTAGAACAACACCATGGAAAGGACCGTCTACCAGATCATCTTTCTGTACGTGGCGGTTACTTTATTCTCATACATAGCCAATAAACTGAAGCCAGACAGGAAAAATATTTTGGAAAATTTGGAGAAAATATCTCTTGAAATTTTGTGGGCATATTTTAGAGTTTTGTTCGCCGCGAAATTAGCAACATGCCGATATTTAGGGGAGCGAAACCGAAACGTAGAGTCAATTCATTAGAAACTGCGACTCCCGGCGAAGGGGCAGACTCCACAGCTGGATTAGCTGCCGCCGTAGGGGAAATAGTATACGAAGCGCGCAGGGCGTTAACAGAGCTCTCGCCGTCGGGACGAATCCCCACCGATAGGCAAGAGGCCGTCGCAGGCCGACTGGACGCCGAGTTCGGCGTAAACCCTCTCAGGGGCACGGCATTTCGCGATAACAGTAGTATAGGTAGCGACGACGTGTTCAATATGGCTACTGGCGAACGAACGCCTGAACACCTTGATGAGGACATAGATGATCGGGAACTCGGAAGCTTGCAAACAATAGATCGCGTAGGTTTCCCGACAGCTACCGGTACAACGGCACGATCGGTGACTTCGAGAGTACAAGATCGGTTAGAGGCGATCGACCGGAGCCACCGTGATTTGGTAAGAGCTCGACGGCAGTGCGAAAGGCTGCAGCGCGAGCACGAGCAAAGTCAACGCGAACTCGATCGCGAACTTCAGGGGGTTGAAACACCGTCAGCAAGACGAAACTTGGCGGGCACGTTCAACGAGGTAGGTGTGGACGAGTTCGAACTCATCCGGTCCCTACGAGAGCAAAACGCCGAATTATTGCGGAGGCTGGAAAATACGGGATTGGAAGAACGTCCGACACCACGTCCGCGATCGAGGCAAACCCGATTTGAGGAATCGAATAATCCCCCTGCGGATCCCGTGTTTCAAAGGGAACAACAGTGGGGGTCGGCAATACCGAGTAGGACGCTCGATCTTGGACTTGCGCTAAAGAACATCAAGCGTTTCGACGGAAGCAACGCCGACGAACTCGACGCCTTCTTACGATCCTGCGAGACTGTTTTCAAGCGAGTAGCGCCCCAGGACCAAGACATCCTGTTAGAGCTAGTGCTCAGCAGCAAGCTCGAGGGTAGAGCGTCCAGAGAAATGAAGCACAAACTAATCCACTCGGTAGCACAGCTTAAAACCGAGCTGGAGGCCCTGTACGGGAAGCGGAAGTCGTTGCCTGCGTTACAAGTAGATTTCAACTCCCTCCGACAGGGCCAGGGAGAGGACATCGCGGTATACGCCGCCAGGACCGAGCGTATCACCGTCGATATAATAGAAAAGCTTTGCGAGGAAGCCACCACGATAACGGAAATGCGCATCATCGAGAAAATAACCCGGAAGAGCGCCCAAGCCAACTTTGAAAATGGACTGCATGGGCAGGTCCAAATTCTGGTGAGATCTCGTAACTACGCCACTCTCCACGAGTCGGTAACGGGAGCCATCGAGATCACCAACATAGTGCAGCCAAAGGGAGGGGCAGGTGGAGCGTCAAGCCACCCCAGAAGGTCCCATGGCGCATCACCCCGGCAGGGAGAAAATTGTTTCACCTGCGGAAAACCTGGACACATGGCTCGAGACTGCACCCAGAATACGGGACGAGTAAGCTTACCAGTACCCAGCGAAAACAAGTCAATCCACAATGTGGAAATAACCTGCAATTACTGCCAGAAGAAAGGCCACATGTGGAAGGACTGCCGGAAGAGACTATCGCAGAATAAAAGCGAGCCAACGCAGCCGCCCCGACAGCCAAGAAACGCAGGCTACAAAGATGCAAGAAATACGGTAACTGCGGGGCCAGATCCAGCCACTGCAGGTGTGAACACGCTGGGCGCACTGAGACTGAATACGCTAACTGTCCAGCAGAGACCTGCGTGCAAGCAGAAGAAAACAACGCTGCAGCTTCTACAAGTAACGCTGCCGGCGTCGAGTGCCACCGCCAGCGACTTCGATATCGATGCACCGTTGGCCACGACCGGGGTACTCACCCTCAAAGCGGACACCGGAGCGCAGTGCAGCATAATCAAGGAAGGCTGTCTCAAACCAAAGACCATGGTGAGCGACTGCACTGTAGAACTACAGGGGGTAGCGAGCGAAAAATTCACCCCCCTTGGAATAGCTAAAATTGTACTCGAGACACCGGCTCTAAATGTAGAGCATTGGTTCTACATCGTTCCGAACAATGTGCCGTTGAAGGTCAACGGATTACTTAGAATGGACTTTATCAAGCAGCATAAAGCGGACATCCTGCATGGCAAGATGCTCAAGTTGTATGGGCAGTGCATGCCGCTAAGGGACGGCGCGACGAGGATATATTCGTTACCACGCAGTAGAACTGCCGCCACGTGCAAATACATAGGGCTGCTTACAAAGATAAATCTTCCTTCCGGAAACGGGTCTAACATGGATGCCGCCAAGGAAAATACATTTGTCAGACTACCTACAAGGAGCGGGATCGGCCGAGGCATCATAGAGAGACCCCGTGTCACACCGTCAAGAATCAAAAGAGTGAGTTTAGAAGTTTCTAAATGCGACGGGGAAGTGCAACAGCCGACGGTGACATGCGAGCCGTCGGAGATAGCGAAGACCGTACGTAGCCGCCAGGTCAAGGCACTGCGCGTTAGCTCAGAGAGCACGGGGGAGAAGGCCAAACGGTTTGCGCAGCGCCAACGGAAGCCCGACTTGGTGCCCCCCAGCAGTGAGAAGCAAGCAGCTCGCGCAGGAATAGTGTGCGAATACAACGGTGTATTCCAGCTACGAGGGAACAAGCGACAGCGCACGCACGAGGTGCAATATCGCGCACCCTTTAAGGTCGGATCGAAGGACCTAGGATCGCAACGCTTGCCTGGGAAGACCGTAAAACCGGGGCATGGGTCCGGTAAAATGCATAAAGCCGGAAAACGAAATACTGATGCAGATGCTCTTAGTCGCATATATGCGACCACACGAGCCCAAGTGGGACAGGACAGAAAGTCCCACAAAAAAGAGAATGATAGCGCAATCGGGTATACAAACAGCCGCACAAAGCGGAGAGTCGAGGATACCCAAGGCAACCACTATAACTCGTCGGAGCGAGAGGCTAAACTCGCCCACGAGAAAGAGAAGTGGAGATGCCGACAGACAAAATGCTAGCGGACTACAGGGCGTCAAATGCTATGTGTACCTCGACGACATAGTACGACTACGGAAAAGGAACTACTTGCGATAGTATGGGCCCTAGCTCAATTCCGGCCATATATTTACGGTACCCGTTTCACAGTAGTCACGGACCACCAACCGCTCACCTGGCTGTTCGGAGTAAAGGACCCAGGTTCGAGATTGATGCGTTGGAAAATTAAATTGGCGGAACATGAGTTTAACGTAGAGTACAAGGCTGGAAAGCGCAATACGAATGCAGATGCGCTAAGTAGAATATACCTTACTACGAGGGCCCAAGCAAGAGCGAGGAGCGAAGTCCGTATGTCGAAAGAGGACAGCACGACGGGGCAAGGAGGCACAACGAATGACTGCACAAAGCGGACGGCCGAAGATACCCCGTATAGCCATAGTAGCTCGCTGGAGCGAGTGGTCGAGCTCGCCCGCGAGAGAGACGAGGACAGCAAGCGCCCGGGTACGGACAGCCGCACAAAGCGGAGAGCCGAGAATACCCCGGGCCAGCCTAGCAACGCGGCAAAGAGAGAGGCCGCGCTGGCCAATGCGCCAGAAGAGGATAGAGAGATTCGCAGCGTGCATGCAGATCGCTCTACTGAACCCCACAGCCCCGCAGAAAAGCCGTGCGGTCGGGGAAGGGGCAGACCACGCAAGCCACTAGTAAGACTGCGAGCACCGCTGACAAGGACGGAGCAGGCCTAGCACAGCATGGCGGACCCGCGAAGCGCGGAAGGCCGCGAAGGCAAACGTTGCAAGGCCGCTCGAGACAGAGAGCGACCCAACGGCGGAGCTTACGGTAGGCACGCCGAGCGAAAAAATTGCGGACAGAACACCGCAAAGGCCTGCTGAGGAAGCGAGGCACGGCGGGGCCCGTAGCCCACGAACTTCCAGCAGCGCGGACGGAGACAGTGTTATAAAAGAGTATAGCGACTGCCGCAGTGGCGTAGCCACTCCTTCTGCCGATGACCGCCAGAAAATAATTAGAGAATACCACGACACCCCCATAGGAGGGCATCAGGGTATACGGCGTACGTTACATCGGATTCAGACCAAATACGACTGGCCCGGCCTGAGAAGACATTTAGAAAATTATATATCGTCATGTGAATCCTGTCAAAAGAATAAAATCAGGAAAAAGGAACGAGTGCCGATGGTGGTAACGGACACCCCATCGAGGTCATTTGAAAAAGTCGCGGTCGACATCGTCGGACCGCTACCGGAAAGCACTTCCGGGAAAAGATACATACTCACGTTCCAGGACTCGCTTACCAAATACAGTACAGCAATATCACTGCCGAACCAAGAGGCTTCGACAGTCGCTAGAGCGCTCGTTGAAGAATTGATCTGCCGACACGGAAGACCGGAAATAATATTACCAGATCAGGGTACGAACTTCCTCAGCTCGACCTTCAAAGGACGACTGTGTCGACTGCTGCGAATCAAGAAGATACAAACGACGGCCAACCATCCGGAATCAAACGGCGCATTAGAAAGATCGCATCGCACCCTTGCTGAGTACCTAAAAAATTTCATAGATGAGGATCAAGGAAATTGGGACGAGTGGCTGCCGTATGCGATGTTCACGTACAACACCACTCCACATACGGGGACCGGACTGTCGCCCCACGTGTTGGTGTACGGACGCGAGGCCGAATTGCCGACCGCCGTGAAACAAGAACCACGCAGCACTTATGCCTACGATGACTACGTCCACGAGTTACGCGAGCGATTACGCGCCGCATGGACTGTAGCACGAGACAACCTATAAGGCGCGAAAAGACGGTCGAAGACTACATACGACCATGGCGCACAGGTGCAGGAGTACCGCGCCGGCGAACGCGTACTCCTCCGTGACGGGACGGTGCGAAGGGGGCGGTCAGCCAACCTGACTCCGAAGTGGACGGGTCCTCACGAAATAGTAGAGAAGAGGCCCCCCGTCAACTACGTGGTCCGGAAGGGACGTAAAATCCAGGCGGTGCACGCAAACCGCCTGAAGCTCTTTATCGAGCACTAATAGCTCAGGAATTAAGCAATTCGAATACTTATAGCTAGTTAAATTTAAATATTAGCTAGAAAATAAATGTGGGAAGGAGCCCCTCAGGACGCAGGGTAGCGAGCTCCAATAAAGTAGAAGAGGTCTTAGGAGACCTAATTTTATCAACAGGAAAAAGAGCGTATACATATCGGAAAAATATATTGAACGAAACAATTGAAAAGAAATTGCAATTTCATTACGCAATCCGGAGGGGACGGAATACTGTGACCGTGCCAGAAAAGCACCACGAAAAATGTATAGCATATTAATACTGACACAGGATAGTATTCAGCGTAGAGTGTAAAAAGAATAACGTGCACACTCTATTCGGTTGATATACACATGTTAATAAGCCTCAGAGTGAGGAAGAAGGCACGCGTAGACAATCTGGTCCCAACGCTGAATAGAGCACAGAAAGGCCTACAGCGAAAATGGACACAGATAACGGCGAGAAATGCGCGAAAAGGGTTATCCAACTAACCCATCTCCTCATCGTCCTAATGCAACAGCAAGGGTGATATACGTCGCGCCAACCCTAGAAAAATTGTAGGAAAAATCCCACTCGGCTTAAAATGTTAAATAATACGGGAATACTAGCTTTGGTAGGCGTATGTATAGTAACCGCCCGAGATTTCAGCATCAAATCCATCGGGCGAACATCGCAGATCATCCGAAAAACTACCTTTCGTCGTTTAACTTGACATTAACGGAGATCGAAGCTCGGGCGCCCCCGACGCAGACCGAGAGGACCATCCCACTACAGAGCGTGCTGCGAGACCCCGAAGAGCTTCGGAAGCTCGGAGCTCGAGCCGACCAAATCATGGACAACCTCCATACTGCCGGAGACGGGATGCAACACATCCACAACCTGAGTTTCTACTCCTTGGGCGCTATAGCGCCGATAGCCTTGGTTGGCTACGTTCTGCTTAAATGTTACAGGTACAAAAGAAACAGAAATCCACCGAGCACTAGAGAAGCAACAACCCCGGCAGCCGCCGAGGTAACTATCAACCTCGAGCCTCTCGGACGACAACAGCCAGAGGAACGACTGCGAACATAGCTGGCCAGGTTATGCAATCGTCCCCCCAACCGAGAACGACTTGCTCGACTTGAACGACGCTAACAAACAAAAATGAAACATTTTACACACATATTATATATCATATATCGAACCGTAAAATTGTATTAAAATTGTAAGGTACGGGAAACCAACTGAAGAAAAAATTTTTTTTTGAAAATTTTTCCTTTTAAGGGGGGAGGGATGTTGTGTCGCGGAATATTCCTCTTCACGTATTCTCAGGAATATGCCTTAGCGGACACAGCTAGAGATGGAATTCTGAAAGATAGCTGTCATACAAGACAGGATGCGAAGTAGACGCCGACGCAGCATGAGGCGACTCGCGAGGCGATCTACGATAGGCTAAAGCTAAAGCTGCCAACTAAGGGATTTTAGCAAACGCAGTTGCTAACTGCTTCAGTAAAATCAGAATTAATTTAGACTCAACAGAGAACGGTTGGTTCCTCGTGAAATTCTCTAAACAACGCATTATTGTACTTTCTTACTTTAACTTTTAAATAGACAACGGAAAGTTACCGTTGCCTATAATAAATACTTCCTTTTACATAAATTCGTGTTTTCATCGATAACTCGAGATCCATCTCCATATCGGCAAACGATCCCGAAAAATAATAACTTTTTAATATTATACCGAATACCGAATAATCTAATTACCCGGTACCGGCATAACAGTCTGAAGTGGAAAAAAATGAAAAATTATGTGCAATCATTTTAGAAAAACAGGGAAAAAGTTAAAAGTTCCGCAGTGTTCCGCAACGAAACAAGTTTTAAATTAAAGTTCGTTCTGTTATGTAACAAAATTAGTAAAAATCAGCTGCAGCTAGCTGCAACTTTGTTTTTAGTGCACATTTGAACACAAAAAATTATCATTATTATAAAATTATTAAATTAAAATTATTATTGAAAATTAAAATTAAAATTATTATTATAAAATTATTAAATTAAAATTATTATTGAACATTAAAATTATATACAAATTCACATTAACCACTTGTTGCACGTTTTTTTCAAATGAATATAATTTTGTGAAACTTGTTACTCGGGGGTTTTTGGGGTCGTTGAATACGAATCCGGTGTCAAAAAAACTAAATTCAAAATGGCGGATCCAATATGGCGCATGCAATTTTCGAAATCGATTGGTTTCGCTTGAAACTTGTTACTCGAGGGTTTTGGGGGTCGCTGAATACGAATCCGGTGTCATAAAACCAAAATTCAAAATGGCGGATCTAATATGACGGGCGCAATTTTCGAAATCGGTCGGATTCGCTTGAAACTTGTTACTCGGAGGTTTTTGGGGTCGCTGAATACGAATCCGGTGTCAAAAAAACAAAATTGAAAATGGCGGATCCAATATGGCGGACGCAATTTTTGAAATCGGTCGGATTCGCTTGAAACTTGTTACTCGGGGGTTTTTGGGATCGATGAATACGAATCCGGTGTCAAAAAAACAAAATTCAAAATGGCGGATCCAATACGGCGAACATAATTTTCGAAATAAAACCACCATTTATAATTTTGTTTTTTCTTGGCTATGCAACGTGAATAGTTCCGTAGCGTAGTGGCTTACACCCTGGACTCGTACATTATTGTTCTCGGTTCAAATCTCCTGTAGGTGATTTTTTTTTATTTTGCATAATAATTATTTAATAAAATTGTAGTTAAATTAATTCAGCAATTTTCATAATTTTAATAATTATTTTAATGTTATAAATAACTTATTTCGTTTTAGAGTATATATTGTTGGATTCTAACATTTATAGAGGATAACGGAACATTTGAAAAGAGTCGACTGTATACATAGACCTACCTGCAATATATAGGTCTACCTATACATAGTGGAACAGATAGACTTTTTGCGAGGGTAATGGAATATTTGAAAAGGGTCGATCACGTCACAAAGGGTCGATAGGCAAACCTGTGGGCCTGTGGCAGTTACGAGCAGTGTTGCCTGATACGTATCTTTTTCGCGCATGCCCATTCAGTTTGGCATCCACGTGTTCATCTGTGAAGTACTTAGTTCAACTATTTAAAGGTATATATAGCCCTTATTTTGAAAGAGAGATGTTATTTTTATAGAAATTTAATACCGGCTATGATAAATCAACTAATAATAAATTACTGTCGCTCAATAATTTATTACTGCTTAATTTATCACAAGTTGCGTTAAATTTTTATAAGGGTAGTTATTTGTTGGAAAATCCATGGGTTCCTTATTGCTATATACATGCCTGGAAATTCTTTCGCATGCACTGCGCATGCCTGAAAAGGGCACGCATCTGGCAAGGGGATATGCTTGATGCAACTCTGGTTACGAGTTACGAGGCAGTGGCGAAGTAATCTTTCTTGGAGTAGCAGCTGTTGTGTTGGATCGTACAAAGTAAAAGAATATTCAAAAATTTGCCAAACATCGTGAAGTGGATCGTTTTGCAAAATGGACGCTTCAAGTGCAAGTAAGTGCATTATTTTTACATGTTTAACAAATAATAATAAAGATATATTGTTATTATTTATTTCATTCATATTTACACAATGCTTAAAGATTACAAGTGAAAAATAACGTGTAAACGTTTCAGTTAACATACAAAAAAAGTCATGTTTTGTAAACTTTTATTCACAAAATTATTGTAAACTATAGTTTATATAAATTTTTAGCAAAAGTTTTTGCTTTCACTTCAACGTGTTATAAATTTAAAACTTTCTTTTTTGTTTCAGGTGCTGATAGTACCAAACAAATTTCTGGTTTGTCAAGGGAAGAAATTTTTAGATTACTGAAAGACAACTTAAATGACAGTGCTACAATAGCTTTTGAAAAAATTGGAAATAATTTGTCTACAAAATTACAGCGATCTTTTACGTTATCAGACAATGCGAAATCTGTCGTTCGTATACTATTACATAAATTAAAAGCAAAGTGGCAGGAAGTTTTGCGGATGGAACAAGAATTTCTGGAGAAGAATCAGCAATGGCTAAATGGCATCGTTTATTTCGATGAAAAGTAAGAAGATGGATCACCACCACAAACCACGTCAGATGAAACACATATGGGCCGCCCAAAACAGCAATTTGCACAATCTAGTGAAAGAACGAAGCGAAGGAGAACCGAAGACTCGATCGGGATCAAGTACTGAAGAGCTCTCCTACGCAACACAGATGAATTTACGAATCGAAGGAAACGTGCAAGCTGCTAAAATTGTTAAAGATATAACTTCGAGTAGTCCATCTAAAGCTCGAAAGTATAGAAAATCTTTGGAGTTTATTCCTGAAGTCACTCTTTCTGCTGAACAAGCAGTTTCACTTGTAATCGAGCAAAAACTATCGCGAAGTCAATACCAAGGATTAAAAAGTATAAGTAAAAAAAAGAAATGTATATTATATCCATCTTATAAATTAGTACAGAAAGCTAAGTGTAAATGTTATCCTGAAAAAGGTAGTATTAGTATATGTGAAACCAATGCAGAAGTTAAACTACAAGCTTTATTAGACCATATAATCAGCCGACTGTTGACGACTCAAATAGATGTCGTAAAAAGTTTGCCGGATGAACAACTTTCTAATTTTTATTTAATTTGTAAGTGGGGTTGTGATGGCAGTTCTGGCCAAAGTATGTACAAGCAAAAATTTAGTGATGATGATGGAAGTAAATCAGATGCTAGTATCTTTTTCACTTCGCTTGTTCCAGTGCAACTAATATCGATCGATAAAAATACATCTGCAAAAATCATTGTATGGAAAAATCCGAGACCATCATCACCACGCTTTTGTAGACCAATAAAAATTGAATTTTTGCATGAAACTACTGAGGCCACTGTTAAACAAACAGAGTATATAAAAGAACAAGCGGACAAACTTATGCCTTTTAAAACTGTAATAAATGGAAAAGAGATCATTGTTACTTACGAACTTGCTTTAACTATGATTGATGGTAAAGTTTGTAACGCAATTACTGCAACTGCTTCTACTCAACGTTGCTATTTATGTAATGCTACTAGTAAAGATTTCAATAAGATCGATGTACTTTTGAAAAAAGAAATTAATAGAGATAATTTAACTTTTGGCTTATCTACATTACATATGTGGATTCGATTATTTGAATGTTGTTTGCATGTTTCGTATAAATTGGATATTAAAAAATGGCAAGCGCGAACAAGTGAAGATAAGAAAGCGACAGAAAATAGAAAAAACAATATTCAAAAAGGTTTTCGCCAACAGTTAGGACTTATTGTGGATCAACCAAAGCCTGGATATGGTAGTACGAATGATGGGAACACTGCTCGACGATTTTTCGAAAATGCATCAATTTCCGCTACTATAACGGGCGTTGACGAAGATGTTATTAAAAGGTTCCATGTTATTTTACAAGCTATTTCAAGTGGTCATGAAATTAATGTACCACATTTCCAAGAATACACAATAGAAACAGCTCGAAAATTCGTCGACAAACTTTTAATTCACGGCTCTGAAATAATACAATCTGCTTTATTGCCAATCGGACAAACGTCTGAAGAAGCACAGGAGTCTTGTAATAAATATATTAAAAGATACCGTGAAGATTTTGCACGAAAATGCAGCAGAACAAAATCGATGGAAGATCTTTTCTTGCGCTTGCTAGTGGCATCAGATCCGTATATATCAAGCTTAAAGAAATTGCCACATAAGAAATTAAAATCCTTATTTCCGGAAACAAGTGCTTTGCTTACTTCACCAACTGTTTATGCGTCTACTGATGATTCTTTCTCTTCTTTTTCGATGTCGTCAGATTCTTCAGATTTTTATACAGACAATTCGACTGATGATGAAGACTAATTTTTATGTTAATATTAGAACAATATTCTTGTTAATATAAATTTATTTGTTAAATTTGGCTTTGTACTGTATTTCTCAAATAAATATGTTAGTATTTAAAAAATCGTTGTCCTTATTACACTTTCTTATATATTTGAATAATACATTTTTCAATTTTTTTATAAATGATTAAAAATGTAATTACTTATCTGAAATATGTACAAAATATTTCTTTTAAACAAGAAAATCATTACTCTGTAATCCAAATACATTTATTTAAAAACTGTAAATCAAATTATTATACAGTAATCTTAAAAAATGTTTACTTAAGGGGTCACATCTACTCAGCGGCCGAAAAAAAGACGTGTTTTTGTGATTTTTTTTTTGGAAAATGGTTGCAGGTTTAGAACTTTTTTTTTTTCACAGTAAGGGGAATATCTTTGAGTATGTTTCATAATTTTTTTATTGGAAAAAATTCCTAAATGTAAATGATATCGTGTATCCGTCCGGACCGCTGTTCAAAAAAGGCCGAATCGGTGAGCACGATATCTCAAAAACGAGTGAACCGATTTGTCCGAAATTTTGCATACATCTTTGTTATATCTAAAGGCAGTCTTTAATCGAAGGATTTTTTTTTTCGATGCGTACTTTTTTTAATATCGAGGAAAAATGAAGTGATTTTTTTATTGAAATTTGGAGCATCACTTTCGATCGGCGACATTTTTTCAAAAATTAATATTTTATCAAATCCTTTTTTTCGGCCGCTGAGTAGATGTGACCCCTTAAACTAAAATAATTATAAATTAACTGTTTGAACATGTTCATTTTATTTCACGAAATCTATTTTGTTTCAGAAAATGATTTTAAGAAATATGTGCTTCAAAGAAAAAATTACTTGCATGTAACTGAAGTACATTCACTTCAATAAAAAAAGGAAATGTAACTTGTAAATAGTATAAAATAAGTCTTTCAAAAGTGATTTTAATCAATACAATTATAGATGTAAAAGTAGATGTTTTATTACTTTTTATCAAATATATAATTTACTTACAGATTTATAAAAAGGTAATAAATTTTTATAATCGCTATTTTGGATCTGCCATTTTGAATTTTGTCTTTTTCACATCGGATTCATGTTCAGCGACCTCAAAAACCCCCGAGTAACAAGTTTCAAGCAAATCCGGTTGATTTCGAAAATTGTGTCTGCCATATTGGATCCACCATTTTGAATTTTGTTTGTTTCACACCGAATTCATATTCAGCGACCTCGAAAATCCCCAAATAACAAGTTTCAAACGAATCCGGCCCATTACGAAAATTGCGTCCGCCATATTGGATCCGCCATTTTGAACTTTGTTTTTTTCACACCGGATTCGTATTCAGCGACCTCGAAAACTTACAGAAACCAAGTTTCATACAAATTCGATAAACATTCCGTATTATAACTGAGTATTTTCGGTTTACTATCGCCATTTTGAACCCGTCATTTTGTTTTTTTACAATTTGGACTTCAGATTCGTAATCAGCGACCCCAAAAACCCTTATACACTATATCTCAAACAAAATGAACTACGTTTTCGACTTTTGACCAGCTTTTCGGGAATCGGCCCCACTGTGCGACGGCCTTGCGCGACTGCTTATCGCCCCAGCGATACCCCCCTGGTGGTAACACAGCAATGCGATCTTTCTGTAGAAAATTCTTGCGAAATACTCTCATACATGCTGATGCTATCGTGCATGCTTCTGTAAAGAGGCACACGATCCCGCAACGTATAAGTAACTCTCGAAAAGCTAAACACGCTCGTCTCAAAACCGTAACATCTGTACGACAATATTGCACAAATTGCGTCGCAAAATCAAACTTATAATCAACGCGACTCGATTCTTCCTCATACCATTTTAAAAATCGCTCGCGATCCGCTGAGAACATGGTATCGGGTAAGTAGAAATGCAGAGCAGGCAGAGGACCTGAGTAATTCTGATATTCCAGTGTGTTGAATAAATGGGGAAATGTACCTTTTGCCACCTCATCAGCGAAACCAAAGGCCTTAGGTAAAGCGGTAAGAGCCATGGGTGAATAGTTTAGACCAGGGGTCACCAAACTTTCCAGCCTTAGGGCCATACTGATTACTCCAGTAAGTTCCGAGGGCCAAAACCATATTATCATTGTTGCCGATGGTAAAAAGTAAAATAGTCCAAAATCTGTCCGCGGGCCGAATGTGGCCCTCGGGCCGTAGTTTGGAGACCCCTGGTTTAGACTATCGAGAAAAACGACATCGCCAATCTTCATCGAGACAATCTTCGTACCATTCATAATCAGAGGGCAACTGTGTTTTTTGCACTTCGATTAAATACCGTAGAATAAATTGCGCGTCGAAACCTCTGGCATTATGAGCAATACAGATGGTCTTTTTAAATTTTTGCGATAATGCCAATTTCACGAGCTCCACAACAGGATCATCGATAAACACGAATTCACGTTTACCACAGTCAACACAATCGGTCTCTATAGTATATCTGTGACATCCAGACATGTCATACATACGCATTGTGTAACACATAAATTCGGCTCGTGAATTCGTGTCGATTTATCATCGTGCAATTGTTTGTGTTGTTGCGTCTCAATATCATAAAATAAAAATCTCGTGGAAGGCTTGTCTTTTTTCTTCTTCTTTTGCGCCTCTGGTTTCTTAAGAGGTGCTATAAAACACGCATGCGTAGTCGGTCGGGTTCGCTTGCATGTAATACAAAACGATATACCACATATATGCATCTTTTTATCTGTAGTTTTAATCATACGCAAGCAGCCTCTACAGATTTTTAATGCTTTAAAGACGCTGCACCGTTTATATTTACGAGACGTGATACCTGCGGAGCCCTCACCCTTGTGATGAGCGAAGCAAAAAGCACCAAAGAACGAACGATTACAGTCTGTGCAATACTCAGACTGAGAGACTCTATTGCCGTTGCAATAAGTGGATTTACATCGAGCACATTGATAGCTACAGCGAAGCTCGAGAACTCGAAGATACTTGCAATTACATTGTGCGCAGAACCCTCGACTACCTAGCGCACCGGCGAGATTTAATATTGGCTGGTAGTGATGAGAACGCTCGTAATAGAGAATAAAGAGTGTATGATTAATTTTACCTATTGCAGAGAGTACGGATTTTCGCACATCGTACAGAGCCGGAACGCGTTTTCCGAAGGTGAGGAATTCATAAACAACAATCGATATACCCTCGTGAACCAAGTACTCCTGAAAGAGCTGAATTTCGCGCGCACCGTTCCCTCTAGACGGTGTCGTTACCCCTGCATTACGCGTGAGCTCTATCGCTGCTGTATATTGCGCACCTCGAAGCCCGTTCCGAATTTGACACCATCGTCTGTGTAGCTCGCCCGTACGTATTTGACCACGTTCGGCATGTGCTCGGGCTGTGACAAAGGGTCGTGTAGACACAAATGATCGCTATTACTTATGCGTAAAATTGACTTTTTTGCTATAGACTCGTGTGTAAGCCTGGTGCTTACACCGGCTCCTTCGACGCCTCGTACTATACATGTCGTCATTCTACATGTACCAGCGCTATTCGAAATTCGCGCGCGCTCTGAGCTACACTATTAATTAGTCGCCACATATCGTCAGCAACGATGTCACGAGCTGGTCAAAATGATAACCATACAGGTCCTTGCGCGAAAGACGGCACGCTCAGAGTCATACCCACATAATCGTGTCCTTCGCACGATTCTGTAAGACGTGTGAGAAAATCTCGTACGTCGCCCTCGAACCATGTCAGATGATCGATACTGTCCGGTGGCTGACGAAAATACAAATCTGCCTCTGGACCCTGCATCCTAAAGCGTGGAAAATATCGGCTCTGCTCATTGTCGATACCGAAGCGTTCACCAGGAGGCAAAATATCACCTCCCCGTATAGCAGTCCTTCCATCGCCAGTCTG
The DNA here is from genome assembly GCA_963942595.1 of Cylloceria caligata. Lineage (NCBI taxonomy): Eukaryota > Metazoa > Arthropoda > Insecta > Hymenoptera > Ichneumonidae > Cylloceria > Cylloceria caligata. Next base: position 29,003,297 of record OZ012703.1, read on the forward strand.
TCCACCTGCAAGCATGATTCAACCATTTATTGGAATTTTTATTTTATTTAATTAAATTTTTTGTTTGTCGCTAGCTATATACTATGTATATAAATTGTGAATCGTAAGAATTACGAACTTATATTTGCTTTTAGTCTTCCAATCCGTCGACTGCACCTGGGAATTGCCTACGCATTTCGTAAACTAACTCGATTGTCGGTGGTCTCGGCACAGTGAATCGTGCAAAGCGAAAAACATTTGGGTCCGACTCGTACCCTGTCTTTCCATTTTACTATTATTATCCCCGTAATTTTTAAATTTTTGTCAGCGTAATTGTATTATTAAAAGCTTACCTAAATCTACCGGGTCCTCCTCCTCCTCCTGCTCGTTGTCTGTATTGCTATTGGTATCATCGTTCGACCTGTATTGTCGCGATGGACCTGCGATGGCTCCATCTGGTTCTCTCGCGGGGCCGGCCATGAAAAGACCGTTTGTTGGTTTATAACCGCAGAATGACTGGGTAAAATTTATCCAACGATTCCCTGCGGAGCTGTCACCATCGTTGTCCCTGCTATGATCATCTGAATCGGTTCTACCCTCCTCATCGAAATCATAGGTGTCGGATCCCATTTCTTAGTCTTCATACCGTCGAACTATATAAAAATCTTATGAAATAAAGGAAATAAAATAAAAGTAATTAACGCTGTATATTACTTACGTCTTTCATTATGTATCGGCTGCAGAGCAGGCTCATTCAGCCAACCACGTCGACGAATAACACGGACCACCGAATCAATAATTATTTGATTATCAAACAATCCAATATTATACGCGTCAACTAAATCGCGCTGATGACACTCGCACAGCATACCGCGAATTTTACGAACAACCGCCTGTGTCGGAAGTTCCCATAGGGTGATCTGTAAATTTCTTCTCCCCCACCGCGAACGCAACGACGGTCTACGCTTCAATATAAACTCTATCAAATTTCTTATCAATGAGCGCTTTACCACTCTGACCATGATTGTGCCGTTAGAGTAGTAAGAGTAGTAGTAGTAGTAGTAGTAGTAGTAACCACAGTAAATCAGACAATTAACTAGAGATTTTTCAAGGCTGTTCACTTTTATATATATTCCTTTAACAAGCTCTTTCTCTCTCTGCATATACTGCAGCGATGTAATGAATACGACTAACCAAGAAGATGGCCGCACGCGATCACTTTACAAAAGCAAGACCTAGGGAAATATTTAGCGATGGTGATGTACTAAGTTATCGAGTTTCGCTGATGAATATCATATTGTTTTCATCTAATTTCAAGGCACTCGGCCATGAGGAAAATCATCAAATTTCGTCGACGAATATTATTTAGTTTTCATGACACATCTTATCTATATGTCGAGGTGTGCGTGTGCACATAGGTGTGCGAGAGTATGCAAGAGTTTTGGGATATATTTGTTGCTGCCGTTACTAGGCTGTTGAGGAGAATGCGACAAATATCAAAGGATATTGGTGAGCAATTTTCAGTCGTATGATTTGCAGTATCAAAAGGAGAGGCGATGCAGCTAGATGGTGGGGGAAATCTGTATAAAACGGAGTATGAACACCACCGACGATTCATTCGAAAAGTTACAGTCTACACGAAAGCAATAAAAATGGCAAATAACGGTGCTACGTCTCACACGATATCGCCATATATAGCGAACCACGTTATGTACGGTAAAATTTGGTAAAATAATCGTCGCCGGGCTCGAGTTGAACTCTACGTGTACTCTTACACCAGTGGTGAAAATATTGTCGAATACTTTTACCGGAATAACACTCAGTGCGGACGAGTGGCGAGTGTTTAAAAGTGATTTTTCTCGCGTACAACAATATTTCGAAGCTCATGGGGTTGTTGCCGAGAAAATGTGTGATACCCGCATAGAGCACACAACGCGTTACACACTTTTACCTCGTGTTACCAGGACAGAACTGTCTTATTTGATAAAATAAGCGGTAGCGCTAATGAGGAATACGAAAATCAAGAGGAACATGGAGAATCGAAACAGAAACGCTTCCGAAAATACTCTCCAAACATTGTTCTTCAGCGGCCTACATTTGATATGCTCGTCGAAATAAGTCGAAGAATTGATATTCATATGCAGACTCTAGAGAGCAAAAGTGAAACGATTCAGCGGTGTATGAACGAGGTGGTATCATATGCCCGTGAAACGCTTCGTGCAGCAGCGTATGAGATCATCGGTTCCAAGGAATTCTTTGAAGAAGCGCTCGAGCACATCACGATCTTGTCAGCGCCGGTCATATCGCTGGTCATATCGCTGATCATGCATCGGGTGTTGCGTTGCGAACGCAATAATACTCCGTATGTGCAGCTATTTGTGATAAAGACACAGTTGTAAATAATTGTATATACTAGTGTATATAGTAGTGTACATTTCGCTCGAAATATTATAAAGTATACACTGAGGTCTGTCACGGAGAGAGAGAGAGAGAGAGAGAGAGAGAGAATGTGAGTTATCACAGTCCTAAAACCGAAGCATTAGTAAAGGTCTACGATAGAAAGAAGACGGAGCACACGTCTTTGTTCCATTAACACAGCAGATCATGCAATACGCGCCAATGTCGATTAGCAGCAAAGCAGCAGAGCTTAGTAAGTAAAAAATATAAAATAATTTAAAAATCGTTTTTTTAAGTCATGTAATATTTATTTTTAATTATAAAAATAATGTCTTGCAGAGCGAGCAGCCCCTGCATATGAACCGACACAGAGGGTTCGTTATTCGTGTTATGGAGAGCGAGAGGAGGATACTTACACTGTACAGATAGATCTAACTTCGGGAAAGAAAAGCGTCACCCGCCATCCTCATCCACAGTTGTCGTTGGTGGCAGAAGATCATCAACGCTGCCAACTTTGTATAATGAGTCGTGGCATATCAGGTAAGACAGTATCGATTATTCTGTACACGTTGTTTTTATTGACCAGTGCATTCAATTAAATACTAGTTTCATTCTTTTTTCTGAAGTACACTGTGATGACAACACCCACAGCGAAAAATAATTTAAAAGCAATATTACGAGTGATAATACAAATTAATTCCGAATAGCGATAAAAATAAAATTAACGGTGGAGGGATCTCCGAGCGTGGATTACCGTGTATGCAGGGCTGGTGCATACGACGGTAAATATGTGTAAAGTGCTTTCCATAAAATATTGATTAATTTAAAAAATATCTGATCTTACTGTGTCTTTTATTTTTATAGCATAATAAATAGAGAATTATAATTGAAGCCTTTCTCTCTCTCTCTCTCTCTCTATATATATATATATCTTTTACTGCAGAGCAAGCGCTTTGCGAGGAGCACAGCGCAGGGCTATGCATGCTCGAAAACCGCTTTCGTTGCATTCAAAGTGATGGATACCTAGTTATGATTCATAGGAGGTTGTTATCTTTATTCCCGTGATACTCTCTAGCAGCATTTCGAGCATTTAGTCTGTCTTTGGCATCCTACTTGCAAACAATAAAAAGCAATATGTATCCGCGATACGGCAAGGAGATTTTAAACGACGCGTTTTGGTGCCGAGTAATGTTTGTCGAGAGTGTGATGAGCGTGTTACTGCGTACACAGGAAATATGCGATGCATACGACGAGCTGGAAGAGCTCCTGCGTAGCGTGTTTTTAATGGAACGTCGAGGAAGACCCGTTGAACTCGGCGAACTGTATATCGGAATGTTCTGTATTGTGCCTCGTTTCAATAGAGTTGTTTGCTGCGAAGTGATTTACCCGGACTTTGATGGGTACTGCGAGGTGTTGTTAGTCGATTTCGGCGAGACCATTTACATCGACTGGTCTCACCTATTTCATCCGGATCCTCTAGCAAGTATGCTGCCGGCTCTTGTCATGGAGTGTTCAATATACGGACTCGAACGCGTGGATGTTGCAGGTATTGAGCATCTCGTCAAAGAAACGTGCGGTAGAGATGCCTTGATCGCTGTCATGATGCGAGCTCTTGCCGGCGATAACGTTCCGCGGGTTCGATTATCGAACGGGGAACGCGCGGACGTGGCAGCGGTTATTATAGAGGCCCTCGGTGATGAGATAGATATCGGCTACGATATCGATGCCGTGGACGAGGGCTTTGACGAGGACATAGTAATAAATTAAAGACACGGCGCTGCGTGTGTGTATGTGTGTGTGGGTGTGCGTGCGTGTGTGAGAGAGTACATTCGAGAGATAGGAGTTTAAAATCGCTTTGGCAGGAGGGTAGATGCCTACAACAGCTGTGGTGAGTACATAATTTTATTCATTTTTCCAAGTATGTGTACATCTTTTCTCCATCCTGCTCTACTCTTCCTTGTTCATCAGAGTACCCACACCACTTCACTTTACCATCTCCATGTTACCGACACTGCTTAAGCAGAGTGGGTAGCGCGGTGGTGGGGGTAGCCGCCCGGTGGGGATAGAAGTAGGATGGAGCAAAGGTGTACACATACTACTCCCACACCATCCCACTTTACCATCTCAATGTTGCCCACACTGTTTAAGCAAAGTGTATAACGCGGCGGTGGAAAAGTGGTGTGGTGGGGGTAGCCGCATGGAGGGGAAAGACTGAGGATAGGAGTGGGATGGAGCAAAGGTGTCCACATACTACTAATATTGTTTATTCTTGCACATCTTCTCACATCAGCGCATAACTGCGTTGTGGCAGCATGATCCGTCATTTTTAGATTCCATTCAGCTGCGATGAAACTTCCAATGCTGTAATGGCACCCTGACCCGTAATCGAAGTGCACCTGCGTGAATGCTGGCATTCAAATATTGTTTTGTATGCGCCAAGCAGGTCTCAGATGTACCGATCCATCTTAGATGTATAATTCGCGTATCGCATAATTCTCGCAGCTAATCATGAATCCGGCGTTCCAATCTATAATGTATCGAATAACCAACGCCGGTTTATGCCCGGTTAGCACAAGTTACGCATTATGTGCAATGCGAACGCTGTCTTGTTTTTTTTTGTAGACGGCTGCAAAATTAGCGAGCTGGTAATATATTTGATCAATTTCATTTTTTATTTTAGTCATTATTATTTGTTTAATTACATAATATTTTGAAACGTTTCGCGATTTTGGATTTAAATAATTTGAGTGGATGATTTTGTTTGTCATTAGTTGTTAATGCGGAAATTAATTAAAATAATCGCGTTTGTCGCGATGCTTTATGAATAATTCAGTTTTTCCTAGGTGAAGTAGAGTGCACTCCGGATTATTGAGAAGAGTTCGTGCACTGGGCTGGATCTACTTGTTTTTGGATTTTGATGAATGTTTTTGTCTTATTTAAAGAGACCTCAGTTTAGGGTATGTTCATCTCATTTGTCTGTTCAGACGAGAGTTTCCTTCGTTATTACCTTAGTCTCCGTACGAGAATAAGGTTTTTCGATTTTTGGGAATCAGGAAAATCGTATGTCGGATGGTGCTCTACTTTATCGATGATGCTATGCGGCCATTTATCCACGATCGGTTCGATTATTCTGCCTTAGAATTTGAGAGGATCTTGAATTTACACCGTGGGGTTTATGGGTACGGTTTGAATTCAAGATTTGAATTGTACTGAAGGAGGCTTTAATTTTTAAGTATGCAGGGATCCTGATTTCGTTCATGATGATTCGAAACTCGATGAGCTCAACACTCAATTTTCCCAGGAAGTACAATTACGTTTGTTTATGCGCTTTCGACTTATTAATATATCATATATGTAGGAAATATCCTGGGTTTCAGATTTTAATGAATTTAAATTTGTACAACGAGCTGGTGTCGCTGTGCGGAGCTCAGCACCCAATTTTAGTAAAGATATGACGTGTTTCCATAATATCACGTGATTTACGCGGTTGCGATGGGGCTCCACCTCACTACGTGAAGGTCAAACCATTTTCATATGAAATCGCGTTTTAAGTAATCGTTTGATTAACTTTGAGACAGTAGTATAACCATCGAACGGTAAGGCGTTATGGATTGGTTGGCAAATAATACGTTAATTTCCTCGAAATTTATAAACTTTTGTTTCTTTCGCGTTTTTTCTTGTTTTGATTCCTACGCTATAAACTTTCTTTTCACGGTATCACGCAGGGTTTGCAGTATAGTCGACAACACTCATCCTGCGTTCCTGATACTGCTGACGTAATAATATTGGTTCCAAACTGCTAATTAATCCCCTTTCGGGGTTATACTCGATCGTATGATACACGCGGAAACTAGTCAGCCGGTGCGATGTGCCCGGGGTATTATGACTCACATAGACTCGCTATCAGACAGATAGCCAGGACGCCGCGCGTGGGGACCCGTTAAGACTGCTCTAACTCGGATAAACAGAGATAGCCACGCGCTGTGACTTTCCTGTTTATCGAGATTTTTCCCTATATAGTTATTTTCCACGATACTGACGATCAGACGCGATGTGTGGGAATCAGAATCCTCGACATAAGCTTTAGTTTTAAGAGTACGGATGTTAAAATTTATTATAGCTGATATTCAGCATAACGTACTCCTGTGAATTTACTTGGACAATAAGAGAGCGAGACGAGCTCGGTCGTCTCTTTTATACCCTCGCGAGCACCCCCTCTTTCGAGGGGTGGAATGTGGTGGACGTGTGACCATGATATCATCGAGTGATGTCATTTTTGTACAAAAAGGGGTATCATGTCACATCGTACGATTTCCGGTGACATCATGTCTGTGGTAGCGGTATGGGTCGAGAAAGTCTAGTGTTGATGATTTGAGGAGGTATCCGGAGTTTCTCACGAAGTTCAAGATAGAGTCGTGTGATTTTCCTATCTCACTTAGGTTAAAAATAGTTTTTTTTGAGGAAAGATCCTCGCCAATTGCTAATTTCTACTAATTTAGCATCCTTCGGTGGTGCGCTCTTCTGTTTGGTTGAGATTCGATGTTTTACTCTCGTGGATATTTTATCAAGCCTTGATTTGTTCGTTTTTGTAGTTCTATTGTTATAACTTTTTGTTTTGTTGTCGTACGGTGCTGTTTGTTAAATGTCATGTGGCAGTTGGTAGCTGATTTTCCTTTTTTATTGTTCATTTTGATGGTTTCACCTTGGTAGTTGTCGGCAGCCTCAGAGTACCCCTGTCCGGTTGGGGACAACTTGTCGGGGCTCTGATGACTCACCTCACGGTAAGCGTGTTTAACTCTCGGGCGATGGCTGTGCCTCTTTGTTGTTAGCTTTTCCTTGGTTGTGCGTACCACGAGTACCTTAGGGTCTAGCTACTTTCTTTACTTTCGATGTTTTGGCACGGCCCTCGTTTTTTGGAGATCCCCGTTCCTTGGCCCGCGTTCTTGAGGTATGTCCGTTTTCGAAGTTTCTCTCGTGTTTGTACAAAGAGAGATCTCTTTTATTTTTTGCTTGCCGGGTATTGCGACTCGGTTATCACTTTTAAATCGTTTATCGAGGAATTATTAATGTTTGTTCATTTATTTGTGATCGTATGTTTAGCATTGTACAGTACAGGGTCTTTGGGGATTCTTATCGTCGTTTTCTTTTTATTTGATTTGGTGATTGATTGGGTGTTTTGGGGGGGGGGGGGGGGGGGGGCGTGGGTGTATGGACAGTTATTCATTGTAACGGCTTCATCCTTATGACGTTCCCCGTTACAATTTATATATATTTATATACAGACATCACTGTATACTGGACAGAAAGTGTATCTGTATACCTTTACCCAGTCTTCATGAATATCTTGCGCCTTTCTCCGTTCAACCCCCCCTCCTGGATATTTTTCTATCTTTCACATTTACTTCTATCTATGTTCATTTGAAAACTCTCCCGTCCCCCAACTCTCTCATTGAGTTTCGTAATTTCTCCCTCCATTTTGAAGGGTTCCCGTTAATTATTCCCCTGATCAACACTCTATGCTCTTAAAGGCATACCTTCGGCTACCTTTCCTCCTCCATCTTTAGCACCGCCACTATGTATCTTCTCGCCATACATTCTGCCTCTACCTCAATGCTTCTATTTCTGGCCTCCAACTCCCATATGTAATCTGGTGTGTTTAGCGCAAGTCCTAATGCAGTTTTCAGAAACTTACTCTGCATTCGCTCTATTTCTTCCTTCCTTTTTAACTCCAACTCCTTGTCCAAAATTTAAATAACTTTACTATCCCGATCTTGTTTCCCTGCAATGTCCATCCCCCCCCTCCAAACATTTGAAATGTTTCCTTCAATTTACCCTCGATTTAGCTTTTCCGTACTGAATTCAGGGCCTTCTGTACTTTCGCTACCAAATGCCGTGTATTCCCTTAGTACAAGGAGCACTGTGTATAACCACAGTGTTCCTTGTTGTGAACCAGTACCCCCAATATATAAATTACTTTACTGTCTCGATTTTATTCTCCGAAATGTCCATTCCTTTTCCACTTCCTGTGCCCCCTCTCAACATTTAAATTAATTTACTATCTCGATTTTATTCTCTTGAAATGACCATTCCTTTCCCTCAGCCCGTGCTGAGGGAGGAGGAAGGAGGGGGCCCTTCCCTATATCACATTTCCTCCATCTTTCATAGGCAATTCGATATTCCCGCACCGCTGGTCGAGATAAGTGTCAGTAGTACACTTCTGAACCAAATTTGATCCGCAGTTCACCACCTAAATCTCTCTATTTTTTAATTGTAAAAGGTGAGGTCTTCATCCCCTCTGTACAGTGTTGCCAGGTCTTCACGTACAAGAAGACGGACTGTGTTCGAGTGAATCTAAATCTTGGGCCCGACGTAACAGTCTAATACCTTATCCACCGACGTTTCTCCCCACTCTTCTTCTCGCTGCCTCCTGTCAACCCTCTTCTTATTTACAGCCAGTAGTTCCGAAAAGTGTTGAACTCACTGCTCCTTACTTATATGTACCTCCGTTCTTTTCGTTTTATTCTTTATTTCTCTACTGCCTCCCTCCATTCTACCATGTTCTTACTCTTTTTAACTTTCCTCCATCGCTCCTCGATGCACTCTTTCCTCTTTTTGCCGCAGATCTCTTTCACCTCTTTTTCCTCCATCAACTCTTCTTTTTCTTTCTGCGGGCTCTCTCTCTCTGACTCTATGACTCTACTTGGGGAACCGTCTTTACTCTTTCCACTACTTCGTACCCGTCCCCGTCCTCGTCCTGTAGCTTGATGACTAAGTCAAGAACCGAGCTCTCCCCCTACTCACACAACTGTAACTCTTTCTTTTCCCTGCCAATTACCACTTCGACTCGTTTTCCGTTAATCTCTTAGCATCGCTTGCGTGACAGTGCTCGATCGTCCTATCCCTATTGTTCGACTCTTTGCCATCATCCGCTGTCCTCCTCCTTCAACCGCCATCCTGTCAGCACTTACATCCTACACGATTCCTCCTCGCCCTTTGTTAGCATCCTCATATCTGTTACTTCCGGCTACCTACTGCTGCTTTTTGTTTGCTTCTCCGTTCTCACTAAACGACCTCCGTTCTTCTCCCTTTCAACCTGCGTATTCATCGTCACTTTCCTCTGTATCTGTATTGTTATTTTCATTCGACCCATTGATCCTAATGACACTACCGGTGACCTGCCATTGCACGCTCCCTTCCCCACTTTTTATCACTCCTAAACCCATTCCGTCACGGTGTTACGTATACGTAACACCTTTTTCCTTAGTTTTTCAACTCTAAAATATCACTCTCTAGATATTTTTGCACAAAGTTTTCATATGATCCTCAGACATGAGCCTAACAGTGTGTGACTCCCGTAAAACCGCTTATCGTCCAGAGCATTTTGTTATAAACTAATAAAGTGTAAAAAATGCTCAGTTTTCGGAAAAAAATCATTTCTGGTGAAATTTGGTGGTAAACAAACGATATTTTGATGTATATTTGTATTTTTAAGGTCGCCGAACATCAATCAAAAATCCGTTTTTCAAAATTAAAAATGACTCATCCAATATGGTGGACCAAAAAACAAAAAATATCGATTTAGCTTTGAAATTCCGTATATGAAGGATTTTGAGGTCGCTGATTACGAATCCAATATCGAATTTTCAAAATTCAAAATGGCGGATCCAATATGGCGGACAAAAAATTTGAAAATATCGCTCTTACTGAGAGATTTGGTACGTAAGGATTTTTGGAATTATTGATTACGAATCTGATATCCAATTTTCCAAATTCAAGGACTTCTGGGGTCATCGATAGCGATTCCGAAATGAGTCACAACACTCAGTATAGCAGATCCAAACGTTGAATAAAAAAAAAATAAATAAACAGAACCGTTTTAGCGTGTGAATCGATTGCGATTTTTGTATGATCACTGATCACAAATTAGAAATTCAATTCTCGCATTCCAATCTAGTGCACCCAAGAGGGGGAATCAAAATCCTGAAAGTGCATATTTTGGCATAAAAAGCGGTGTGAAGAATACGTAAAATAGTGGGTTACGTGGAAGAATTTTCCTCACAACCTACATATGTAACTACACAGTAAGCTCATTATTGAGTCACCAAATACGAATTCTAATGTTTGATTCACAAAACTCTACCAGATGTGCAAGTATGAAATGCGGATTTTTTTCTAAAAAAACATGTTAAATTCGGAATAATGATAAAAAGTGCTTTATTCAAAGTATGCTTCATCGCTTATTATACATTTTTCTCATCTTTCGGGTAATTTGTGAATACCACGCCAGTAAAAATCTTCTCCTTTTGCTGCGAACCATTCATCGAACCATTTTTTCACATTTTCGTACGAACCTAAGTGCTGCTCTGCAAGTGCGTGACCCATCGATGCAAACAACTGGTAATCGGAAGGAGCCAAGTCTGGCGAGTAAGCCGCATGTGGTTGAACTTCCCAGCTGAGTGCTTCCAACATGTCGCGAACCGATTTTGCCGCATGTGACGGAGCATTGTCATAAAGAAAAATGACTTTGTGTTGCCTCTTTCGGTATTCTGGCCTTTTTGCAAGCAGCGAACGGTTCAAATCGGTCAATTGTTGTTTCTAACGTTTAGTATTAACTGTTTCCCCAGGTTTTAACAGCTCATAATATACCACGCCCCTCTGGTCGCACCAAACACAGAGCATCGTCTTTCTGCCAAAGCGATTCGGTCTTGCGGTCGATGTGGATGCGCCTGGGTCTACCTATTACTTTTTACACTTGGGATTCTCAAAATAAATCCACTTTTCATCCCCTGTAACTTGTAACGTGGCAGAATATTTAGGCTGCGTCCTTCTCGCTCAACGGATACCTACACGATCACGCAGGGTTGTAGGGTGGATTTTCAGGTCTTATTTATTCTTTAATTTTATTTTTTTTTCTCGTCTTATTTTTTTTATATACATAATGCGATTTATACGACCGGAGGGACGATGGGAGAGTACCAAGAAGAGAAGAGCTTCGGGATTCGGCCTTCTTCTCTGGACCGACATTTCACACCTTTCCCGGTCGGGATGTATCATTATCCCGCTCGATGTACTAAAGGATACGCGGCTTTCTATTCTCAGCCGCCGTCGGCCCACGGAAATGTATATATCTCAGGGGATCATCTGCGGGACTACGCAACGCTGGTATTGTCTGTCGCTAATTTATACATCGGCCAGCTGAGGCGCTAGTCGCGGTCAGCGTGCAACACCGGTTCCCCCAATTAACCGAGTTTAGCGGGTTAAGTGGGGATCATAGGTTACGGGCACGCGTGCCGGCAGGACCTCGGGGCTTTTTCCCGGTGACCGTTGAGCGAATCAGACCAGCGAGTAGTATCTCTTTGTCCCGTTCTGCTCTGCAATCTCGAACAAACGAATCTCTGCCACTCGACACTGTACGAGAAGGAAAAGAAAACGAAGGACATACGATTTCGAAGTACCCTCGGGATTTCCTGGATCACGAGAACATCGCTCCGTCATCGTCCCGGTGAGCTCTCTTCCCTTCTACGGTCTTTTACTATTGTTTTATTAGTTTATCATTCAATTTGTGAACCATAAATTTATTCGTACTTGGTCACCCCTGCGACTCTAGTACACTGCGCGCAGAGTGTAAATTTGTATCGGGAACTGCGGCGTTCGTAGCATGTAACCTCGAGATCGTGTCACAGATAAAAGCCGGGGAAAATTCATTGTATTAATTAATTGTTTCTGTAGTCGGTTAAACCGTGCGCGCGTTAGGCCGTTATCCCGGAGTGTTTGGAATTTGTTAATCGGTAATGTGTGGGATTGGAACGGAATAGACCGTGTCATCGGTTCCGACTAGATTATAGATTTGAATTCGGATGAGTTAACGTGAATTTTCTAGCGTCTCGATTTGGAAGGTCGCGCGCGGGTTAGTACGTCGTCCCGTCGGGAAATGGATATTGAAGGGACTAGAACGTTATAGACTGCGTCGCGTATCCTTCCGATCGATCGGCGGTTCTCTAATTCATTTATTTATTTGTTTATTTATTCACATAATTATTTAGTTATTTATTCATTTATTTATTTGTTTATTGATTCCTTATTTATTTGTTTCGTTCTTTATTTATTTTCTTTTCCTCGTTATTATTGGTTATATGTCATTTGTTATATTTTATTCGTTATAGTTCATTCGTTATATTTTCTTTGTTATATTTTATTCATTATATCTTATTTATTATATTATACTCGTTTTTTTTAATACATTGTTCTTTCTTTATCCTCGGTTATATTTTATGGGTTATATTATATTTGTCATATTTTGTTCGTTATATTTTATTCAGGCCACGAGGGGCCGGTCGAGAGTATTACGCTCAGATTGGTTACCGTCTCGTAATTATTATTCGGAATTGTAATATTTGGCAAGCCGCGGGTCGCTTCGCGTACGTGACCTTCCGACGTCCCGTTGTATGGTTTCTTGGGATGTATTGGGGATTAGCTCGGGATAGGCCGTATCGCGAACGGTGCGTAGAGACGGCCGAATATTCGATGGTAGTCGAGGAATATTATTAGGAATACGTAGCGAGCGAGATAGGCTATACAGTATCTGGAGGCTACCGAAGTATGAGAGTGAGTGAGAAATCGGGATAACTGCTGCGGTTGAAGGAAAGATTAAAACTAGGATACCTAACTACAGTTAGGAAATTGTTAACACCGGAGAATAATTTTACGGGACATTTTGGTTAAATTCGGAATTGATGTTCCTTGGAGAAATAAAGAAGTTTGTAAGTCCCGTACCTGCTGTGGTTGTGTGAATTATTTACTGTTATTATCTTATTTGTGTATTTAATATTTATTTAGCTAGATCCGGTTTATTGATTGTGTTTAGTATTTATTAACAATATTTTATTACTTGTCTGGGTCCACCGACTCTGATGACTTATTTGAATTAATTGATCTTGTTTATATTTTATCTTGGAATAGTTAGTGACTTGACAGTCCGAACCACCCACTCTGCCTTGAACAGCTGTAGCTGGCCTGGGTCGAGACTGGTCATCCAACTCGGTATTTTTTCCTTCCGGCGCGAAAACGCCTGGCGCCCATCTCGAAAGAGAAAATAAAAAGGAAGGAAAAAATAACTTGGACCAGTCATAGGTAACGTGGTGCGTTGAGGCACAAATTTAACGTTACAAACTATACAATGCAAAAATGACTTCCTTTTGTACCGAGCGAGCAAAATGTCACATGTGTTTTTGCGCTTTTCCATTTGCCTGTCGTTCAACTCATGTGGTACCCATCTACCGGTCTTCTGAGTCTTTCCCATCTCTCGTAGCCGATTGGAAACAGCTTGTTGACTAACGCCCAATTGCTCGGCGAGTTGTTTTAGTGTTTGCAAATCATCTACGTCCAACAATGCTTGCATTCCACATCTTCGTTTTTTTTTGCGGCTTTCCACGTTCCTTGTCTGCAACATCGAAGTCACCACTTTTGAAACGCCGAAACCATCGTTCACACGTATCTTGCGATGAAGCATATTCACCATAAGCTTCTCGAAGTAATCGGTGTGATTCAGCAGCAGTTTTCTTCAAATGAAAACAAAAAATTCATACTGTCCGCTTATGCTCTTTCTTCGGTATAAATTTTGACATATTGAACACAACAACACAACACTATGCACACACTTTTCCAATTTATGATTCGTGCGCCATCTGTTGTCTGAAATCCGCATTTCACACTTGGACACCTGGTATATAAAAAGTCTAGAATTTGAATTTCTTCCAGATTTTTGGTTTGTCATATATTTTGTTATCACATCTAATCGTTGATTACATTTTATCTTGAAGAAGCTCACTCATATATTTGGAACTTGATTCACTTGATTCACGAAAACTTATTTTACTGAAAACGTCTTTCTAACCAGAATTATTTATTCATCCATATATTATTTGTAATGTGGCGATCTAGTGACACGCTCAAAGAGTGTTTTTTTCCAACTTGTATGCTTGCGAGTTTGAAGCTAGTTAAGATTGGGAGAAATTCCTACCTCCTACTTTGCTACTAGTGAGATTTTACTCGGCTGACTATTGGATTTTCCTTCACCTCTTAGTCACCACGTCATATAAGAAATATGATTTCTTAAAATTTAAAAGTGGTCGCTAGTTTTTTGAATCACACTTTCATAGTTCATATGAATCATGTCTAATATAAACGGTGACCGCGATGTTGAGGATGACGATTGTTTTAATATAAATAGTGGTTGTGGATCAGATTTATATGACACAGACAGTGAATCAAATAATTGTGATGAAGAAATTCAGAAAAAATGTACTCAATAACTTTTTCGAAGTATCACCAGTATCAACAGAATCATCATGTTGACAACTCTGATGATATAGAAGATATGCCTTTGTACGTACGTTTAATACAAATTGATGATATTTGGGAGTTTATTTCTAGACCAGCAGAAGAGGTTGAATTCAGTTTGCCTGTCAGATTGAATGTAGATAGAAATGTTAGAAACCCATTTTATATATTACTATCTTTGCTTTGAAATGGTTTTATTGGTCATATGGTCAACCAAACGAATTTATGCAGTGAGCAACAAGGAAAAGAAGTTCTAAGTTTTCTGGGTATAAATATTCTAATGGGGTTAAAGAAGTCACCCTCTTATCGAAGCTACTGGTCTAACAATATACAGTTGAATGATCCATATATTAGTACACTTATGTCAATCAATCGTTTTAGTTCTATTCTGGGCAACTTGCACATCAATAACAGCAGTAAACATTCGAAAAAAGACGATCCAAAGTATGATAAGCTCTACTAATTGAGATTAATGATAGATATATTGAATGAAAATTCGAAAACACAGTGGAAACAATCTAGGAATCAATCTGCCGATGAATCCATCGTCAAATGTAAAGCTAGATCTTCAATCAAGAAGTATATGCCTCAGAAGCCTGTAAAAAGAGGACTCAAAGTATGGGTACGAGTAGATCAATTTGGGTTCGTTTGCGAATTTGAAGTTTACACAGGGAAATCAAATGACAATGATAGTTGCGGTCTAGGCGAGAGAGTCGTTATCAATCTAACAAAGACAATTCGAGGCAAATATTATCAGATTTAATTTGATAACTCTTTAACGAGTACAAATCTTTTTGTAACATTGTGTTGGAAAATCAGCTGGCGCACGGCGATCGATAATCATCGTGCGCCTACCTGTTGCGCTGCTTTACTACGCGGTGTTCGGTTGAGTCGAAGATAGCCGAAGCATGGGCTTCGCGAAGCCGAGGATGCGCCTCGTTGGCACGCCGCGTCGAGCGAGAGGATGTCTCTCTCGCTTGACTTCGGTTTCGCTCACCGGCTATCTCGCTCAACTGACTCCAGCGCTCAACGTAAAGTTCATACTCGCAGCCTTCTTGAGAATTTGGCACTTTTGCGACACACATCCCTTCGGACAGCACGCGCATCTTTGGACTTCTCGGACCTTTTCACCAACCTTCTACATCGGCATCACTCAACAACACTCACCAGGACTCATTGCTCAAGGTAAGAGTGCTCTGGCACAATTATGCGTAATTCAATACCAGTGCGGAGAAAATATGGTACATCAGCACTTGGCCTCACTCGTGGCGTGCGCTGCAGCACATGCTGCACCACGTTTTGCATCAATTCTTTTGCCAGATAATTAATACAATTATGCTGGTGTTTATATTCACTGTGCTTTCCTCCCGGAAATCTGCTGGGAAAGCACAGTGACTATACCTTGCTCATTTCGTGCATCCTCATTCTATGTTGTATTGTGCTACGCAGTGCTGACTGCGTAGCTGGTTTCACACACAGGCTTAGCACTCAAGCAAGGTTATTGCAAATGCTCTCATTAATTCACTGCAACCACTTTGCAATACACTGCTGAGTGGTTGCAGTGAATTACACACAAACATTTTCGCACTCAATGGTATCAGCGTGTCGTGCTGCGTAGCTCTCGCTACGTTGCACGCACCGCTGTCTCAAGTTTAAATTCTGCACACAAATAATAATTGTGTGCAGCTCACATTATCATTCTAAATTGGATTCACAAATTTAATTCAATCTAAGCACTCATCTCTCTCATAGCGTGGCGTGGTCCGCAGCACAGGCTGCGACACACGCACCACTCTCAGTGCTCCCAGCGCACAATTAATATAATTGTGTGCTGGCTCTCAGCTCATAAATCAAAAGTCAACTCACTTGTTTATATTCAATTCTAACTCTCACAATTTTGGTGCATTTTATCAGGGGTACAAATTGAAAATGCGGGTTTGATAACAGATGGCGTTACTAACGCTATACGCATCAGGCAGTACTGTGACTATGTTCATGTCAAAGCTACGTCTTATAGCTTTAATTTTCAGTATGTGTCAATTTGTCGCAGTGTCAAATTCATAGTTTTTTTGAGCTCTCAATATGTCGAGTTTCGTGCCAACAAAACAGCATTTGCGGGAAGTTTTAATTTACTTCTTTAATTTGAAGAAAAGTGCTGCTGAAGCACATCGATTGGTCTCCGAGGCTTATCCGAGTCATGTTCCATCGGTTTCAACGTGCGAGAGATGGTTTGTGCGGTTTAGAAGTGGTGATTTTGACGTTGAGGACAAAGAGCGGCCGGGCCAAGTGAAAAAGTTTGAGAATGCTGAATTGGAGGCAATACTCAATGAAGACTCGTGTCAAACTCAACAAGAGCTCGCAGATTCATTGGGAGTGACACAACAAGCCATTTCCCATCGTATAAAAGCCCTCGGAATGATCCAAAAGCAAGGACATTGGGTGCCGTATGAGCTGAAGCCGAGAGACGTCGAGCGCCGTTTTTTTGCATGCGAACTGCTGCTCGAACGGCAAAAACGGAAGGGTTTTTTGCATCGCATTGTCACTGGTGATGAAAAGTGGATCCATTACGATAACCCGAAGCGCAAAAAATCATATGGTTACCCCGGCCATGCATCATCATCGACGGCCAAACCAAATATTCACGGCGCCAAGCTCATGCTCTGTATTTGGTGGGACCAGCTGGGTGTGGTGTATTATGAGCTATTGAAATCGAACGAAACCATCACAGGAGCACTATACCGAACTCAATTGATGCGTTTGAGCCGCGCACTCAAAGAAAAACGGCCACAATACGAGCAAAGACACGACAAAGTAATTTTGCAACATGACAACGCTCGGCCACATGTTGCAGCGCCGGTCAAAACATACCTACAAACGCTGAAATGGGAAGTCTTACCCCACCCGCCGTATAGCCCAGATATTGCTCCTTCCGATTACCACCTTTTCCGATCGATGACACATGGCCTAGCTGACCAGCGCTTCCATTCTTACGAAGAAGCCCAAAAATGGGTCGATGACTGGATAGCAGCCAAGCCGGCCGAATTTTTTCGCGACGGTATCCGTAAATTGCCAGAAAGATGGGAAAAAGTTGTGGCTAGCGATGGACAATACTTTCAATAATTCATTTGTTACCATTTTTTCAGAATAAACGTTCAAAAATAGAAAAAAATCCCGCATTTTCAATTTGTACTCCTGATATTATATTATTTTTGCCATTTTATAGATTGAAACTTATTTTGACATTTGTCCTTTTTGGTCTAAATTTATAACAAAATTGTATTTCAATAATTACCAGGAAGGTAGAAATAAACCACTTCCTCACCATAACATCTATGTGTCTGGTTTTATTTTCCTCTTGCTTTAAGTGAGTACTCATCCCATTTCAATAATTTCACAGATCAGTCAAACCGGACGGATTCTCAACATTTTGGTCCTTCGAGCCGGATACTCGACTTGAGCAAGAGAGACCAGGGTTTTCTACCTTCCGCTCTCATCTCTATACGTTCATCGGCTCATCTGGAGTAGG
The DNA here is from genome assembly GCA_963942595.1 of Cylloceria caligata. NCBI lineage: Eukaryota > Metazoa > Arthropoda > Insecta > Hymenoptera > Ichneumonidae > Cylloceria > Cylloceria caligata. The sequence continues at coordinate 29,021,538 of OZ012703.1, forward strand.
ACTCTGCGTAGCCCATCGCAGGATCCTCATCGGCTCATCACCTCGTCAAGCGGAGCAGCAAGTGGGGTAAAGTACATCTCTGCGGAGAACTTTCGTTACTATCTTCACTTTCTCTACTTGTACCGTTTGCAACAGGACTAGCAATGTCCGAGGGCAATCCGACAGACTCTGGGGTGGCGCCTGGAGATCTTGAGGAAAAAAGGACATTGTTGGTTCCTGGGGCCGGCGTCGTTCCGAAGAAGGCCCGATCGCCAACTCGACTTACAACCGAGATGGCGTTGAAGGTCCAATCCCAACGGCGCCGGATTGCTCATCTGCAGACGGTAATTGCTCTGCTTAACGAGGGCGGAGATACCCTCGCCATGGAGTCGCTTGACGCTTACGTCGAGCAGGTCACGGAGATCCACAGCGATTTCCGGAAGGAACACGAGCTGTTGGAGTCTTCGTGCCCTCCGAGCTGTGTCGACCATGACTATTTTGCAGACGATTTGCAAAGCCTTGAGGCGCAGGTCGCCCTCAAGGCCAAGATCACAGCTCGGGGAGCCATGGGGAGGTTAGCTCAAGGGCACCTTCCTGCACCGGCACCCGTAGCGTCGCCGCGCCCCCACACAAGGCTGCCGGAGATAAAGCTGCCGACGTTTGGAGGGGACTATTCCGGATGGCCGGCGTTCCGTGACGTGTTCACGTCGCTGGTCATCCGAAATGCCCGCCTTGCTGATGTCGACCGGCTGTTGTATCTGCGTGGCTGCGTGTCGGGCACGGCGGCGCAGCTCATTCAGGGGTTCGCAGTCACCTGCGAATCATTTAATCAGGCATGGGAGACACTGGTCTCCCGTTACGAGAACAAGCGGCTGCTGGTGCAGGAGCGCCTGGACAGGCTCTTCGCACTCAAGTCCTGCTCATCCGACACAAAATCATTCTCATCAATCCTGGCTTCGTTCTCCGGGGCTTACAGAGCTCTTTCTTCGCTGGCAACGAAGGAAGAGCTCTGGGATTGCGTGATGGTGAGGTTGCTGGCAAAACAGCTTGACCAAACCACGCGTGAGGCCTGGGAGACGAAGCTAGGACGCACATCGGACTTCCCGGCTTTTGCTGAGCTCGAGGAGTTTGCGGAGACCAAGGTGACAGCGTTGGAGATGGCGAAGGCCACTCCCAAGACCGGGACAACCTCAAACCGACCGTCTTCTGCGAATCCTCCCCCAGCGAAGGCCGGGACGCATAGCGCCGCGGCGCATCACGCAGGTAGCGCAGCACGTGGCGCTCCGTCGTCGACCTTCACCGCGAATGATTACCCCTGTGACTGCTGTCGGGCTCGTGGGCACTTTATTGTTATGTGTCCTGAGTTCCGGCGGCTCACTGTAGGTGATCGTCGCAAGATGGCGGAGAAAGCACGGCTGTGCTACAACTGCCTTGGTCGGCATAACGCGTCGGCCTGTCGATCGAGCCGGAAGTGCAAGGAGTGTTCAAGGCGGCACCACACGATGCTGCATCCGGCAGCGCCCCCTGCAACAACCACCGACGTGCAACCGGCTCGGTCACAGGCTTCAGCTCAATAGGATGTCGTCGCGGTCGTCCTCTCATCGGCACAGCTCACATGGAACTGCTCAACATTATTGGCAACTGCATTATCAGATATACACACATCGGTTTCAGCTCATCAAGCAAGACTTCTCATCGATCCTGGGTCAGAATTGACTTTCATTACGGAAGAACTCTTTCGTAAGCTCGACGCAACACGCAAGCACTCATCAATTCCGATCACAGGGGTCGGTGGAAGGCGCTCAACGCAGACACATGGCTCCGTACAGCTCACACTGTGTTCCACATACACCAAGGAGAAAGTCACGGTACTGGCTCACATTCTCAACACGGTTACTACTCACTTGCCATCCTTTGAGTCGTCAGTTCGTACATGGCCTCACATAGTGAAGCTGAAACTGGCTGACCCTGACTTTCTCACACCACGACCAATCGATATCATAATTGGAGCAGATATTTATGGACAGGTTATTAAACCAAATATCCTCAAGGGCACATCATCTGCACCTATTGCACAATTATCGATATTTGGGTGGCTCATCATTGGACCAACAAACTCATGCCAATCTGATGCACTCACTGTTCATCATGCTGCGGTGCAACATGACGATCAGGAATTACAAAATGTGCTAACGAAATTTCGGATTCAGGAAGAGCCACCAAAGGACACAGTAAGTCAACTCACACCAGAGGAGCAGGCATGCGAGGATCATTTTCGCGACACGCATCAGCGTGATTCTACAGGCCGGTACATCGTTCGGCTTCCTCTCATATCATCGCCTGCGAATCTTGGAAACTCACACTCACGAGCACTTCAGTGTCTGCAACACACGCTACGGAAAATCTCAAGAAATGCTGAATACGGTCAGCTCTATACAACGTTCATGGACGAATATGAGCAACTCGGTCACATGGTGAAGGCGTCAAAGTCATCTCAATTTGGAAAACATTATTACTTGCCTCACCACGGTGTTCTCAGACCAGACAGTACTACCACGAAATTACGTGTTGTATTCAATGGGTCGAGTTCAACTTCATCAGGAAAATCTCTCAATGACATCATGCACACCGGACCGAATTTTTGCTCAACATTTCGGACGTGCTCATTTGGATCCGTCAACATAGACATCTTCGCCACTGACATAACAAAAATGTATCGTCAGATCCGAGTTCATCCTGAGGATTGGAATCTTCAACGGATTCTATGGAAAGATGGTCAACTCAATCCTGTGCCTTTTCAACTAACTACGGTTACATATGGTACAAAGGCTGCGCCATATTTGGCAGTTAGAACACTCATGCAGCTCACCGAAGATGAAGGCCATCGGTTTCCGCTTGCTGTGCCAGCTATCAAATTTGGCAGGTATGTGGATGACATCTTCGGTGGGGCGGATTCAACTCACCAGCTCATTGAAATAGCTCAACAGCTCAAGGACTTGTGCATGGCGGGCGGTTTTCCACTCGCCAAGTGGCACTCGTCAGACCTCAAAGCATTTGCCAATATCTTCTCATCAAGGTCAAGCTCAGCTATCTCAATGGACGACTGCGAAACAAAAATTCTTGGATTGACTTGGGTTCCTAGTGAAGATAAGTTCAAGTTCACATCCCGGTTCAACTCAGCTCAAGAAAGTTTTACAAAACGCCTCATTCTCTCTGAGGTGGCTCAGCTCTTTGATCCACTTGGTTTCGTCTCACCGGTTGTGATAAGAGCCAATATTCTTTTACAAGAGCTTTGGCTTCACAAGCTCAGCTGGGATGAACCACTGCCATCCCAGGTCTCAACACGATGGACCGCAATCAGAGAAGATCTCAACAGTCTGGCCAGACTCTCAATTCCTCGTTGGTTTAACACATGGAGCAACTCAACAGTGGAATTGCATGGCTTCTCTGATGCATCTCAACTGGCCATGGCCGCAGTGATTTACATCACTGTTGACTCAACTTCCACAGGAAAGGTGGCTTCACTTGTTTGCTCAAAAACGCGCGTGGCACCACTCAAGAAGCTCACCATACCAAGGCTTGAATTGACTGCAGCTTTGTTATTAGCTAAGCTGGTTGCATACGTTCAAACCACACTCAAGGTTAAAATCTCATCGACTCACCTGTGGACGGACTCATCAGTAACTCTCACCTGGATCAAAGCTCATCCTGCTCGGTGGAAAGACTATGTCCGAAACAGAGTCGCTCAGGTACAGGAACTCACACCCAATGCTCAGTGGCGTCATGTGGCAGGCACAAGCAATCCAGCTGATTGTGCCTCACGAGGTATTTCAACATCTCAACTGGCTTCTCATCAGTTGTGGTGGTCAGGTCCACCGTGGATGGTGAAACCTAGTCAATCTTGGCCAAAATCCACAACTGATTCAGAAGATTTGAGCATCATGGAAGCCCGACCGGGGGTAGCTCTCCTCGTGGCAACACAGACGCCAGAGTATCACTGGGAACTCATTCATCGCTGTTCTTCGCTCTCAAAATTATGTCGTCTTACCTCATATTGTGTGAGAGTAGTGGAGAAAATGAGAAAGAGGTTAGAATCGGCAGGAAACGCTCCACTCACTGCGAGAGAAATGGCTGCAGCAAACACATTTTGGACAAAAGCCACACAAGCCGTGTTTTTCAAGCACGAGATACAAGTGTTGCAGCCAGGCTCGCATCTTTCATCTGCTCACCCCTTCAGTCGACTAACAGCTTTTATCGACGAGGAGGGTGTACTTAGAGTAGGAGGTCGCCTTGCTCAATCAGCACTCACTTATGAAGAAAGGCATCCTGCCATTCTACCTCGTCATTCAAGATTCACGACTCTGATTATCGATCAAGCTCACGTGCGAACTCTTCACGGAGGCACGCGGCTCACACTAGCTCAAGTTCAGCTAACACATTGGATCGTAGGCGGTAGAGCTCCTGTGAAATCTCATATATTACATTGCGTGGTGTGTGCTCGGCAGAGAGGAGTCCGAGCACAACAGTTGATGGGTCAACTGCCTCTGTCACGAGTCACACCATCGCGCGCATTTTCTCACACAGGAGTAGACTACGCCGGTCCTCTCACGCTCAAAACTTGGAAGGGGCGAGGCAGCAAAACGCACAAAGGCTGGATCTGCGTTTTTGTGTGTCTCGCCACTTCGGCTCTGCATCTTGAGGCCGTCAGTGACTACTCAGCTGACGGCTTCCTCTCAACGTTCAGGCGATTCTCATCGAGGCGTGGCATTCCTCACACCATCTATTCTGACTGTGGCACCAACTTCGTTGGTGCACACAAATTCATACGTCAGATGTTTAGGAAGGCTTCGCAAGAGCATCATCTCATCGCTTCTTCTCTCGCAAATCAACAGATTGCGTGGAAGTTTAACCCGCCTGCGGCACCACATATGGGTGGAAAATGGGAAGCAGCTGTAAAGTCCGTTAAATTCCATCTGCGGCGAACGGTGGGTGATACAGCACTCACGTTCGAAGAGCTCTCAACGCTGCTTGCTCAAATAGAGGCCATACTTAACTCAAGGCCTCTGGAACCGCTCAGCGATGATCCAGATGACTCATCAGCACTCACGCCTGGACATTTTCTCATTGGTGGAGCACTCACAATGGTCCCAGAACCGAATCTGGAAGATTTGGCAACCTCACGGCTCTTAAGGTGGCAATTGTTGCAGCAAAAAATACATCAATTTTGGCGACAGTGGTCTGCACATTATTTACAACGGCAGCAGTCAATTTCAAAGTGGCACCATCCTAACAACATTATTCAAGTTGGCTCGTTGGTCCTGCTCACAGATGAGCGCTTTCCACCGTGCAAGTGGCCACTTGCACGAGTCACCGAGTTGCATCCGGGCGAAGACGGGCTCACCAGGGTGGTGACCCTCAAAACTGCTACCACCACGCTCACCAGGCCAATCTCAAAACTTGCTGTTCTGCCAATCTCATCCAACACCCAGCAATGAATAATTAATCATCAACCCCGGTGCTGATGGCAGGCGGAATGTTGGAAAATCAGCTGGCGCACGGCGATCGATAATCATCGTGCGCCTACCTGTTGCGCTGCTTTACTACGCGGTGTTCGGTTGAGTCGAAGATAGCCGAAGCATGGGCTTCGCGAAGCCGAGGATGTGCCTCGTTGGCACGCCGCGTCGAGCGAGAGGATGTCTCTCTCGCTTGACTTCGGTTTCGCTCACCGGCTATCTCGCTCAACTGACTCCAGCGCTCAACGTAAAGTTCATACTCGCAGCCTTCTTGAGAATTTAGCACTTTTGCGACACACATCCCTTCGGACAGCACGCGCATCTTTGGACTTCTCGGACCTTTTCACCAACCTTCTACATCGGCATCACTCAACAACACTCACCAGGACTCATTGCTCAAGGTAAGAGTGCTCTGGCACAATTATGCGTAATTCAATACCAGTGCGGAGAAAATATGGTACATCAGCACTTGGCCTCACTCGTGGCGTGCGCTGCAGCACATGCTGCACCACGTTTTGCATCAATTCTTTTGCCAGATAATTAATACAATTATGCTGGTGTTTATATTCACTGTGCTTTCCTCCCGGAAATCTGCTGGGAAAGCACAGTGACTATACCTTGCTCATTTCGTGCATCCTCATTCTATGTTGTATTGTGCTACGCAGTGCTGACTGCGTAGCTGGTTTCACACACAGGCTTAGCACTCAAGCAAGGTTATTGCAAATGCTCTCATTAATTCACTGCAACCACTTTGCAATACACTGCTGAGTGGTTGCAGTGAATTACACACAAACATTTTCGCACTCAATGGTATCAGCGTGTCGTGCTGCGTAGCTCTCGCTACGTTGCACGCACCGCTGTCTCAAGTTTAAATTCTGCACACAAATAATAATTGTGTGCAGCTCACATTATCATTCTGAATTGGATTCACAAATTTAATTCAATCTAAGCACTCATCTCTCTCATAGCGTGGCGTGGTCCGCAGCACAGGCTGCGACACACGCACCACTCTCAGTGCTCCCAGCGCACAATTAATATAATTGTGTGCTGGCTCTCAGCTCATAAATCAAAAGTCAACTCACTTGTTTATATTCAATTCTAACTCTCACAATTTTGGTGCATTTTATTATATTATTTTTGCCATTTTATAGATTGAAACTTATTTTGACATTTGTCCTTTTTGGTCTAAATTTATAACAAAATTGTATTTCAATAATTACCAGGAAGGTAGAAATAAACCACTTCCTCACCATAACATCTATGTGTCTGGTTTTATTTTCCTCTTGCTTTAAGTGAGTACTCATCCCATTTCAATAATTTCACAGATCAGTCAAACCGGACGGATTCTCAACACATTGCGATCCAATAATATTTTTGCTTGCGGTATACTGTGTCAGACTCGAAAAAATCTACCATTAGGTTTATAAAAAATTGGAGAGATGAGACAGTAAGTATCGAACATCTGTCAATCGCTTGCGCGGGGTCAAATGGAAAGATAGTAAAACAGTGTATTTTTTATCAAATTTCCACGATCCAAGTGTAATTGGGACTGTCAACCGCTGTCAGAAAGATGGTTCGATTGAGAAAATTGTATGTCCTAGGTTGGTGTATGAATATAACAAAAATATGGGCTTTGTTGACAAGTCGGATCACTTGCGCACCATATATTTAATCGATAGGAAGTCAAGAAAATGGTGGCTTCGAATTTTTTGGTTTTTGATTGATATGACTATTGTATAGATAGATGATGAATGCATATATGATGAATGCGTTAGTCATCATCTATGCTGATGAAGGTGGTAAAAATCTCTCAGAGACTTCAATTTCAGAGACGAACTGGATTTACACCGTATGTAAGGTACCTCTATGCATGAACAGGAAATGAAACTGTTTTATACCTTACCATGCTCCTAGTGAGAGCAACAAAATACAACGAGACCAACTTAAATGTTTACTAAAAATAAATAAAAAATGTATAAAATTAAAAATTAAAAAATAACAAAAAAATTTTTAAACAAAAAATATAATATAAAATAAATTTTAAAAAAGGAAGAAATAAACTAAAAATAAAGAAAAAGAATGGAACTAAAGCTCACCACATCTACGTCGTTAGTTATGGGTTCGGCTAAGAGCGAGTACAAAGGAAAGAAAATTCCTTATTACGCCTCTTCCTGCGACGAAAAAGTAGTTTTTCTAATCTAAGTCTATCATATTGATCCCGCCATCATTGTTTATAAAAATTAGCTATCGGATCCATAATTAGTGACACAAAACCCCGAAGATAGGAAATTTTACGGCAAAAAGGCATGGTTTTAGTTACTCGGTCTGCTATATTGGATCCGCCATCTTGAATTTGGAAATTTAGACATCGGATTTGCAATCAGCGTCCCCAAAAACCCCCATATACAAAGTTTCAAAGCTAAAGCGATATTTTTAACTTTTTGGTCGGCCGTACTGGATTCGTCATCTTGAATTTCGAAAATGTGAAAAATTCGTGCTACAAAGGGCCATTCTTTTTTCTTCTCGAGTTACTCGTTTTCGTCCACCTAGTTTATTTGGTCTTTTATCGTCATTATCCTCTACTGTTCCGGTTCCGCCATCAACTCTTTCATAATTCTGATCACCTCTTCGCACCGGCACGGCAGTGCAATAGCTTCTCTGACTTCAATCAAATTAAATCTTTTCAAAAAATGGAGAGCCAGTATAAAACTGAATATGGTTTCCGATAGAATTGAGGTGTCTAAGCATAGCCTAACTTTTTTCTCCAAAAATAGTTGTAAACCAATTCATTAAGCAAGGTTGTAGCAATAAACCGTGATTAATGGTCCGAAATCAGAGAGTTTTAACGTTTCTCGCGTACAGAAAAAAAATTATTAATCGGATGGAAAAAAAAGTTACAATCAAAGTTGAAAGGTCATGAAAAATCTATCCATTAGCAGAGGTTGCATGTCGATATATTAATTTGTTGCGTAGAAAGCGAACAAAAAGAAACGGAAAACGGTTTTTTTTCGATTGTTAATAATTAATTAGAGTCATGAATCTATGCGACATTCTTGACCAGTTGTTAAGATGGAATTTTTAGCGAATCGCAATTCGGGGTGTGAGCCAGCGCCGCCTGGATTCCTGTGTTATCGATCTTTTTGTAGAAAGATCTCTAACAATCGAATCATTAATTTTAGCCAGCTCTGTTTGCCTCACTCATTCATTAAGAATCAATGAGGCAACCAGACCTGACGATTTTTAACTTTTAAAGACATCGTGAAAAAATATCTACTCGAATTTAACAGTAGAAATATTTAAATAAACATGCTTGACCGCGTATTGATTAATTAATTTAATTTAAAGTTAATAATTATTGCTGGAATAAAGGGTTGCTATTTCGGAAAAATGCAGCTTTCAACCGGATAAAAATGCTGTGTAAATTTCGTTGGAAAAAAGTTAATTGTTTATCGACAATCTAATGTGGAACTAAAAAAGGCGTTCCACTAAAAGTTCATTTCCCCATTTGTTTACAGTAGTAGAGTAATTTTTCAAAAACTTATGGATTCTTTAAAACTTGTACTACAACTTACACCTATTTACAAATCAATTTTTGTCATTTAAAACCTTTAAAAATGGCGTCGAAAAACGACGTTTTTCGAAGTAAAAACAATAGGGAAATTATAATCGAACCAGACCGCGACTAGACGCATTCAAAAGCTATTATTTTTTTACGAATTTAACAGTAAACATTTTTTTTTATAGCGATTAGGAACAAAAATAATTTATTTTTTTCAAAAATTCTCCCTCTTCCCTATTGTTAATATCAAGCGTCGAAACCTACGCTGAAACTACTGCACAAACTATCCATAGGAAAAAGCAGAATTCGGTTCCGACAATTATTTATGAGTAAATTGCAAAGCAAAGAGAGTAAAAAAAGGTTTGAGGAGAGTAAAAAAAACACATTTTTTTACTCCGCTATTCTCTGCACCGTGGTCGCAAAGAATTTAGACGTCATAATACACTATGTAATATGAATCACACTTCCAGTGTGGTGTATAGAATCATTCACTGTAGATGGAAGACATGTATTGTAATAAAATATTATTACCAATCCCGCCGGGGCCTCGGCTGAAGATCACCACTCACCATAGGGATAAGCGATTCGTTATTTTAAAGCATTATATTATTATTTTTAGCATTAAGAGACCCCCACCCCTTTTCCTACTCGTTATCGCGCGAGGCTCGAGGACGAACAGCAACACCCTTCAATGAACACGACGACTCAACAAGGACCCCAGGAGATGAGAGATATTGTACTGAAGGTACGGAAGGCGAGGGGAAAGCTGCCCTGCGATACAGCCAAAGCCACCGACGCCGCACTATAAAAAACCCGCCAAATGCTGCCTGCTGAGATCCGAGCTACACACTATCAAGCGACAATCCAGTCAGTCCATTGCCGTCACCTACCGCCACATTGCTGAAGCATCCCACCGTTCTGATCGTCGACCAACGCCGACGCGCGCATCACACACAGACACCCAACCAACCAACCACCCACCAGCCAATCACCGACAACCAGCTACGAGGAAGAAGACGACACCGAGAATCACCAGACCTTCGAGCCGAGCGTTCCCCGCGATAACATGTATGAGTGTGTTATCGGATAATTATAGTACCTTTGTGTAGTGTGTGAGTTGAGTGATTGGATTTATTCCGTAAGTTTTTGTTTGAGTTTTCCCTACCCGTCGACCCCGCATTCTCTCCTCCTCGATCAGTATTAATTACAGATTATTAGTTATTGACAAACCGCTGCCACGTATTTGCCGGCATCGCCATTATCAAGTCACGATTGTTAGCGTGCGTGATGAATGGTGATAGTGTAGTTTTAGTTAGATCATTAAGTGTTCTTTTCCCTTCGAATCCTCCGTTTTGTGTCTAATTTGTCTAATTACAAATTATCCCCCCCCCCCCCATTGTGTCTTTCCTTCTGATCCCTGGTAAAGAAATCCCCTCACACCGAGGAAATTAGTAAGAAGCCGTCGCGGTCGGGAATTCACACCTTGGCGATAGCCCCTCCTCTACGCCCCGCTAGCTAGTCCCTCCGTCATCGCGTATAGTCTATTATTTCAAGTAAACGGAGCTATACCGTTACGTAGCTGGTAACCTAAAAACTTTTAAACCATTTATATTTTACTATTGTGCAACCATATTCTAAGTTTGTAGTGATTATTGCACTTACTCCTTCCCTTTATTTTTGCGTTAAATATGCCGCACTAGCTGATAATAATCAACTAGTGTAGAGTATTATAGTTTTGCCTGCCCCGGTTGCGTTACCATTTGAGCTTTTAGTTTTGCGTTATTATTCAAGCATTATTTCTCCTTCTATTTGAGCCTTATTTTTACGTTTTTATGTGAATTTTATTACCTTGATTATTATATTTCCGACCCCCCACCTTTCAATTGTGAGTATTATTTTGCTATTCCCCCCACTTTTTCTATTTTCGAGTTCGGTTATCTTTTTGTTGTTCTTTGGCCTTGTATTACCGAAATAAGTATATTTACTTTTTCTTTTTTTCCTTTTTATAACATTTGAATACACCATCATTGTTCTTAAACAAAATTTCTGTGCCGCTGTCTAAATTTCCCTTGTCGACCGGAACCCTCCTTTAATTAAGAGTTTCGGTCACGGTATCCAGGTACAATGTCGTATTTTATAAATAATAGTCAAACGCCATTCTCTACTTTTAAAGTTTGTGCCAATGCAAAATTGAGATTATACCTATATAAATAGAAATATTATATCGACATACACAAAAACGTCAAGTGTAATCCTGTGGAACTACATAGGCTAAGTACTTACATTGTAAAAAATTATACCCACGATATTCAAAATGTATTGAACTTTTACCCATATATTTATATAGATATAGCGTCTATGTTTGGTCAGTAGGATAGTCATTTTACGAAACACAACTCAGGGTGCAAGATATGTGATCGCGATTCTAAGCACAGGAAAGAGATGCCTAATGGGAATTCCGCATTTGCGAATCATTATTTTTGTGTTTGTGGATATAATAAACTTTATTATTATGCGAATACAATAGTTGCTCCTTGTACGAAGGGCGAAGTGTCTCTGGCGCTAACGCTCGCTAGCTAACATAACCGCGCCGACTGCCCCACTCTACCTAACATACGGTACGAGTTCATGTCGGTAATACCGAACATATCCTACATTTCCTCCCTCTCTTACGCGATTATTCTACTCATCAAACATAAACCTTCGTGGCGGTCGTTTTGAACGAGGTGTTCTTCTAAGAGCTAACGGTGGTGAAGTCACCCGAGATTCCTGAGGGGACCAAGAGGTAATGACGGTTCTGATGAGATTGCGATAAATGATTGAGATGGACTGCTCGATGATGATCCATCTTGTGTTCGTTGTGGTGAGGCAGCAGGTGATGCTTCCGAGTTTTCGGGGCAATGAATCTTGCGAGGATTCATAATGCCTCTGTCTGGAGTTGACGACTTGTTTCGAAGATCACTGTTTCCTTTAATCCACGGTTCCTGATTTGATCTACGTGACGTTTAACTTTTCTTCCTTGGTACTCGATCTCATAGTGTAAGCTTCCTAGGCGGGTGACAACTTTTCCTGGTAGCCATTTATCTATTCGAGGCATAGATAAATCATTCCTGACAAAAAGTAGACTAATTGTGTTGGATGAAATTCGCGTACCGTAGACTTTACTGACGCTTGTTGTTTGTGAGTAATTTTGACGTTGATTTCATTCGGTCTTATGAGATCTAGTTTCGTCCGTATTGTACGACCCAAAAATAATTGCGATGGTGATTGACCTGTCGTAGCATGAGGTGCTTTCCTGTATTGGCGAAGAAATTCGTGTAAGTTATGATGTCGTGATCCTGGTATCGTTGACATATTTTTTAGAGCGTCCTTTATCGTTTGGACATAACGTTCTGCTTGCCCGTTAGTTGATGGATGGTACGGTGCCGTTCGCTTGTGGTATTCGACACCGGTTCTCCGCAAAAACTCTTTAAATTCTGCTGCTGTAAACTGCGGTCCGTTGTCCGAGACGATAGTAGTTGGAGTTCCATATGAAGAGAATAACTCTTCGAGCATGGAAATTGTCACTTGTGTTGTCGCAGAGCGTGTAATTTTTACCTCAAGCCATTTGCTATAGGCGTCTACAATGATGAGTAGCATTTTACGTGCGACTGGCCCTGCGTAATCAATGTGGATCCTCTCCCAGGGGTTCTTCGGATATTCCCAATGATGGTCGCGTGCCTTCGGTGGTTCGTGAGCATTTCTAGCACAATTAACGCAAGTTTTTGCTACATGCTCAATCTCAGAGTCGATGCCTGGCCAATAAATGAACGATCTTGCCATTCCTTTCATTTTAACTATGCCCAAGTGTGCCGTATGCAGTTCGTCTAAGACAGCTTTTCTGAAAACTGGTGGAATGACGACTCGATGCTCAAATACTAGACAGCCGCTTCCTAGTCCATAATTTGCTTCTGGTGCTTTATAGCCTAGACGAGAAAGGTCCTGACCTGCCTCAAGCTGCTGAATTATCCTTCTAAGATGAGGATCTTTGCGTGTTGCTTGTGCGATGTTTTCAGCAGTAATTGGAAGTTGCTTGATCTGATGCAGAACGAAATGATCGAATCCATCGTACTCTATCTCTTCCTTCTTTTTGAGTGTAATTCTCCGCACGGCGAGCGTTGACGCTGGTAATGGTGCGCGTGAACAGTAGTCTGCGTTTTTATTCTCGTTCGTAGGTCTGAATACGACGTCGAAATTGAAATGAGATAGTCTGCGTAAGTGGCCATACGACTGATGCAAAGTGTAGGCAATGACTTCTTTGTATGCAGGATTTGAGTCAGCGGCTTATGGTCCGTTATGAGCGTGAGGTGTCGAGCATACAAATAGTAAAAATATTTATTGACAGCCCAAATGATTGATAACGCCTCTTTATCGATTTGAGGATAGCGTTGCTCCGTTTCGCTCATTGTTCGACTTGCGTATGCGATTGGACGTTCTTGCCCATCGCTCAACTTATGTGAAAACACAGCACCCAGACCTGTATTGCTGGCATCCGTCGCGAGTATAAGAGGTCGTGTTGGATCGTATGGCATTAATACTTGAGGTGAGATCAGGATATTCTTGATGTCGTCGAATGCTTTCTCTGCCTCTGGTGACCATTTAAATGGTTTGCTATGTAACATGTTGCGAAGTGGACGTTCTTTTGTAGATAAATCAGGAATAAACGCACTGTAATAAGCTGCCTTCCCCAGGAATAGCTGTAACTCCTCTGGAGTGGTTGGCTTTGGCGCATCACTAATCGCTCTAATGTGTTTATCCGATTTATGAACTCCTTGTGCATCAATTTTGTGTCCTACGAACTCGACAGTGGGTGTAGCAAATATACACTTGTCTCGGTTAAGACGCAAACCGTGTTCCCTCAGCCTCACCATTGTTTGATCAAGAACCTGTAGTAGACTCTCAAAGTTTTCTGCGAACAATAGTAAATCGTCATAAAAATTCTTGACATTCGGAAGATCTTGTAGAATTGCTTCCATTCTACGTTGCCATATAGCTGGAATGTTAGCGGCACCATATACTGCCCGAGTAGGTCGGATAAGCCCATGCGTTGGCGTATTTAACGTTAGAACATGACTAAATTCTTCGTCGAGGACAAGATGTGAATAAGCGTCTCTAATATCAAGATGACAAAAAGATGCTCCGTTAAGCTTACTAAAAATATGCTCTGCCCTCGGAATGGGATGCTCGTCTATAATTATACGAGGATTGACCGTAGGTTTATAGTTACCGGTGATACGCAATTCACCATTTTTCTTAACGACAACATGTGTAGTAGATACCCATTTAGAATAATCTACTCGTTTATAAAATCCAGACTTGATTTTTGTATCTATTTCTCGTGCAAATATTGGCGTCGCACCTGGCTTGAGATGTAACGATACAGATGGACCAGTTAAAGTACCTGCGATAGGACCAAAATTATTTTCATATTAAGCTAAAAGCTGATTAAGTTGTGTTTCCTGACTTTGCGAAAGACGTGGCGCAGACGTGCTAATCGTATGAAGTGTGAGATCCACTCCCGACCTAGTAACGAGTCGAGACGTCCTTTGACGACGTATAGATAACGTTTCCGCGTAGTTTGTCCAATAGTGGCACTTACTAAGATACGACCGATGCATGGAATTCGATGCCCGGTATAATTAACGAATTGTCTGTCCGTTTTTTCTAGCGAGAATTTCGATTTAATTGAGCGCAACGTGTAAGCACCAACAATACCGCACGGTGCTCCTGAATCCATTTCCATTGATAACAGCTTACCGTCTATGCGACCGTCGATTATATGTTTTCTAGAAGCGTTCACGGTATTGACTTTATCGATAGTGCCGATCCATTTGGTCGGTTGCAAAGATGCTATTACTCGCGGTTCGGAATTCTCGGTCGATGACTCGGTCGTTCTAGAGACCCGCGCTAGATGGCCTTTTTTACCGCACGCGTTGCATACCGTGTTACGAAAACGACACTTATACCGATTGTGCTGCCCTCCACAGCCATTACACGACCTTACATATTTCTGCTCGTTTGGTTCTCGTTGACTCGACGTAGCCCGATGATCCCTTCGCTGCCTCGCTCCGCAGGATGACGATCGTTGACGCGCTTCCTTGTTGCGCTTAGTCTTTGGTGGAACATACCGTAGCTTGTTGGTAGCTTCTTCGCTGACGAACCGGGAATTTTGACCGCATCCGTGGTTTTATGCATCACTTTGAGTGCATTTGCGATGTCGTATGCCTCAGCGAATGTACTCGGTTTCTTGGCGATGATCTCGTCGCACATCTCACGGGATTCCAGACCGTGTAGAAGTTGCTCGATCAACATCCTGTCGAGAAATTCTCCGTACTCACAGTGTGCTGCACCTTGTCGTAGTCTAAAATGGCGACGGTTTCCTCCTTTTGCTGGGCGATTTGCCGGAATCGGATACTCTCCGCATACTTGTTCCTTGCCCGGTCGAAGTGAGAGATTAGCGTCGTCCGTAGTTCTTCATACAGGACGTCTTCAGGCAGTCGCGGGCTGATTTGAAATTTGAGAGCATTGTTCAACTCTGAACCCATATGTACTCGTGCGTAGCTGGCGTACTGATTTTCTGGAATCTTACTCAGTTCGAGAGCCCATTGGAACCTCTTGAAATAATCTTCTACTAACGTGCCTTCAGCCGAAAGGAATTCGTTCATTACGAATGGTGGTGGACGATGTGGCCTCGTTGTTGAGGCTCCGTTGCTGCTCGTTTCCGCGCCCATGTGCGCGATTGTTGCTTGGATCGCGTTGGCCAACATGGCGGACATCGCTTGTAGTAGCTCGGGTGAGACCTCCGTTGTCGGTCGGCTCATGTTTGATTTCAGGATTTCTTCGAGCACTGTCTTGCCCACTCACGATATATGTGATCCCACTTCTGACACCACTTTTGTGTTTGTAGGTATAATAAACTTTATTATTATGCGAATACAATAGTTGCTCCTTGTACGAAGGGCGAAGTGTCTCTGGCGCTAACGCTCGCTAGCTAACATAACCGCGCCGACTGCCCCACTCTACCTAACATACGGTACGAGTTCATGTCGGTAATACAGAACATATCCTACAATTATAGATATCGGGTCTAATCGCTTAAACCAATTAAATTAAAATTGATTCAGCAACCAGATTCGACAATTCTTTAACAAAGAAAGTGTAAAAAAATTGCGCTATGACCTGGGTTTGAACCAGGAACATTCAGAATTCTAGCCGGGTGCGGTACGAAATACGCCACCACGATCCTGAGAAAATGATTCTCACAGTTCTCTATTACTTCTATACACAGTTATGCACGAGCGCACAGCTGTTCCAATAAGAACCTCCGAACAAGTCTCTGATCTGTGTAAATGGTTTTCGGGATGTACGTTGGTTGGTAATTTTTTATATTCCTCTAAACATTTAATAAAATATATTTGTCAGTATATATTTTACAGTTATAAAGTATATCTGTCAAGTTACAAGCAATGATATTAGATAGAAAATATTTATTAGGAATTTGAACCATTCGGTGAACATTTTCAAAGTACTAATATGGTTCACGGAGTGTACATCAGGTGGAAATTTTTTGTATAGCTCTATACGTTTCATTCAAGATATATGCAAAATTACTAGCCATGTACACCCCCAGAAGCTGATATATAAATTCTAGAGTTAACATTTACTTTACTCAACCACTTGGAGGTGTATTGGCTGTAAATTTTTCATATAATTCTACAGAGCTGCCAGAAGATATCTGCCAAGTTACGAGCAGTGTACATCCCCAAATGCGGAGATATAAATTGTTAAATTAACATTTTCACAGTTCAGCCAGATATCTTCTGATAGTTCTTTATAATGATATGAAAAGTTATCAGCCAATGTACACCCCGCAAACCATGTAAACACGTCCCAAGGTGCATCAGAGCAATGAAAATGTTAATTCAAGAATTTATATCTCAATTCCTAGGGCTATATATGGCTTGTAACTTTGTATATATTTTTAATGCAACGTTTAGAGGTATACAAAAAATTTCCAGCTGATGTAATATAGCTGATATATGGTTCCCCGTGAACCATATTAGCACTTTGAAAATGTTGGCCGGTTTGTTCAAATTTCTAATAAATATTTTATATCCGAGCTCTATACAAGAGCATTTTTAAAAATGTTTAGAGGATATAAAAAATTACCCTGAAAACTATTTATACAGTTCTTCGCGTATAATAATGATAGAAATATTATCTATAGTAAAAATGCAAGTTATTAGACTTCAAGTAGCACTTTTCAAATTTGGAACTTCTTTTGGGATACAATTAATTTAATATCGCGCCGCGTCATGACGCGCTTAGCGCATCGATCGGTCGTGTGAACAAAATTCGTATGACACGCTCGACTAGTTACCCGTACTTGAAGGGTCAACTTGCATGAAACTTTCCAGTGACAGGTCCAGCAGTTTTATGTGGGTTTAGAATGACCATAACATTTATGATCATTCATCAACTTTCAATGTCCGTTAAAATGAAAGCCTAATTTGCCGCGATGATATAAAGGGTGGTTACATTTTAAGGGCCGATGTTGATTTTGAATAAAACACAAATTATTTAGGAAATTATTGTCAATTCTTTTTATTATGATAATATGGTATGGTTCAATTATGTATGGAACAAAATATCGGCCAAATGGCCGCCACGACCTCGGCGGCACACCTCCATCCGATGGTCCAAATTTTCGATGACGCTTAGGCATAATTGAGGTTCTATGCCGTTAATGTGCCGAATTATCTCATCCTTTAGCTCTTGAATTGTTGCTGGCTTATCGACGTACACCTTTTCTTTTAAATAACCTCAAAGAAAGAAGTCCAACGGTGTCAAATCACATGATCTTGGCGGCCAATTGACATCGCCACCACGTGAGATAACACGGCCATTGAATTTGTCGCGCAAAAGAGCCATTGTTTCGTTAGCTGTGTGGCAAGTGGCACCGTCCTGTTGAAACCACATATCGCCCACATCCATATCTTCCAATTCGGGCCATAAAAAGTTCGTTATCATCTCACGATAGCGAACACCATCCACAGTAACTGCCTGACCGGCCTCGTTTTGGAAAAAATACGGCCCGATGATGCCGCTAGCCCATAAACCGCACCAAACAGTCACTCTTTGTGGGTGCATTGGTTTTTCGACAATCACTCTTGGATTATGATTCGCCTAAATGCGGCAATTCTGCTTATTGACGAATCCACTGAGGTGAAAATGTGCCTCATCACTGAAGATGATTTTCTTCGAAAATTGATCATCCACTGTTGCCATTTCTTGCCACCATTCTGACCATTGACGACGTTTGGAATGGTCAAGAGGCTTTAGTTCTTGAGTCAATTGCACCTTATAAGCGTGTAAATGCAAGTCTTTATGCATAATGTTCATCAACGACGAGCGTGAGAGGTGCAATTGTTGGGCACGACGACGAGTTGAGTTGGACGGCTCTTCAGCCACACTATCGCGAACAGCAGCAATATTTTCTGCAGTACGAGCTGTACGAGCATGCACTGGTGTTTTAATATCTCCTACAGACCCGGTTTGCTCAAATTTTTGCACGATTTTTCCGATTGTACGCACATTTGGACAATTAAATTGACCGAAAAAATCACGAAGTGCACGATATGCATTTTGATTTGAACGCCCATTTTCATAATAAGCCTGAATAACTTTAACGCGTTGCTCGATTGTGTATCTTTCCATGGTTCAAATTGAGTTAGTCTGAAATTGAGAAATGTCAAATGAAATGCAGAAAAAAACTTGACGTTTAGGTGTGGTTCACATTCAACATCGGCCCTTACAATTTAACCACCCTTTAGTAGTACCTGAGACATGAGCGCGCCAAATTTCAGCTCGATAATTCAAGTCATTCTCTGGTCACAAAAGTTAAAGCTACTTTAAATATTTTGAAACAAATATCATAACTTTTGAGTCTTGCATCCGATCCTGTCTAAATGCAATACCACCCAATTTTGAGCGTAACATTTCTATCGTAGAAATTTACAACCCGATAACTTGCAATTTGCTCAAGTTAGCGAATAAACCATTTTTAAAAAATGGAAATGCCAACCAAACTTGACCATAATTAGACTTGTGTTGATAGTTTCAGTTCAACAGCTGAAATTGAAACGTCTAAGCGTGTTCATGTAATTTCGGATTTTAGCGTGCGCACATGCTCACAGATACGACATTTTCTCTGATTAAGTGTTACAGTTTATTCAGTGTATTGTAAGTACTTTGAAATTAAAATGTCGGAAAAGAAAATTCTTACGAAAACAGCTTCCGCTGAGGAAGCCAAAGACTTTCTTTTTGTGACAAACAAAATACATGCCAAGGGATTATCGCAGAAGTTAGCATCCGTGAGTATACAGTATACACGGTATATGCATTTTGAGATTCACGGGAACTTAAAAAAAATTTCAACTGCTACAAGAGAACTCTGAAAGAAATACTCAGGCAAGAACCTTCGCTTCAGCAATTTTTTTTTGTACAATGACAATAAATTCGATGAGCAAAACAGTCTAAAATTGAAGATATAGCATGACAACAAATGATTTGTTATTTATACATTCACTTGAACACACAAATTGTAAGACAAACACAGAGAGCAACAGAGATTTTAATTGAATGCTCACGTTTGGAACGTCTGTTCATTGTGAGTGGCACGACAAACTGAATTACAATTTTTCCACTCTGGAGCGTTCAATCTATGTGAAGGTATTAGGTACACACTTTACATTACGATGAATAATATAGTCAGGTCGTTTAGCCTTTTATATCGCTCGAACCTCGGACAGAACCAAAAATAAAGAAGATCAAATTCTCTAATCAATCTTAACAAATATTCGCTTTCTCCTGCCAAGAAAATAAAAATATTGGTGATTTATTGAAAGTTTCAGCGTACAAAAATAATTTTAGCATAAGCAACAAAATGTCTTTTTTCAAAAACAGAAAAGTTTACTTAGAATAATTGCTTATGTTTTTGATATAAGATAAGAATAATAAATTTAAAAAATGTTATTAAATAATTTAATATAACATAAAAAGATACACCTGAATCTTTCATACAATCCTTGATGTTAGAAAAACACTCCACGTTTGCTTATCTGTAGTGAAATCGATAGGAAAGCACTCTTATAATCACGAATTATTTACAAAAATAAAAAAACAATCTTACCTATTGACTAAGGTAGCATTGATATATTTCATAGCGGCATCCAAACCAAGAATTTCGTTATGCTCGTCAATGCTTTTTCCCGCGACGGCCGTCCGGGTTTCGACTATAGCTCTCGTCTGTGCCAGATTCATTGTATTTCCCTCAATTCCAACAGTATGATAAATATGTTGAAAGTAAGCCTCTTTCTTGGCTCTTATAAGCGCTGCATTGTTATCCGGAATAATGGACAATGTGTTTCTCTTCTCATCAATCCTGTTCAGCATACTTCTGTCCAATTCTTCGACCATCCTGGCAGTTCGTTGCCTGTTCATCAAGGCACTTTCGTGATTTGGCTCATAGGTCAATGCTCTCACATAAAATTCATTGGCTTTAATGACGTTTTTCTGAGTATGCTCCAAAAATTCTCCATAATGGTTAAGTATGTCTGGATGCTGTGGAGCCAAAGCAACTGCATGCTGAAAAAGCTTCACAGCTTTTTTCTGCTTACCAGAGAGCTTCATCTCCAGTGCTAGGTGCAACGAGGCCAATGCTTCAGACGTGGAGGCTGCGTCGCTAGTAAGTTCCATTTTCTGAAGCTCTGATGTCCCCAATACCAGACTTTGGATTGTTGCATCCTCGTAGATATTCAGAAAATTTTCAGATGGCAGAGGAGTAAAGATTCGTCTTATATCTGCAAACATGTGATATATGAGAAAAGTTAAATATTTCATTTTTTAGAAAGTTAGTATATACAATTGAATGAGTGTCCAAGGGCTCTTTAAAAATAAATATCCTTCAAGTAAATTCAGTTTTCCATACTGTTAAAATTCTTGCAAGAACCATTAAAATAATGAAAACACTGTTAAATTCAAGTAATTTTAAGATTACTTAAAGGTCTTTATTATTAAAGTAAGCCTTCCTAGACACCAGGATGATAAAAGCTTATTTTTACAATTAAATTAGTATTTGCAGGGTCCATAATAGTTTACCAGTCTCTACGATGTATTTATGAGTCTGTTTCTAAATTAAGTATGACCTTGTAAACAACAGCTATCCATGTGTATAGAATTTTATATAATTTTGTTTGCTTTTCTACATGCTACTATATCTAATGCCACATATTGGACTACAGATATACCATGATTTATACCAAAACAACTTTAGGTAAAGCTCATGGAGGTTAAGAGTATTCATATTTTGATTATAATTAACTATGAATTACCTGTACCACCGTTCTGCGATTTAATCCTGAAATAGTGACACAAGGCAGTGGCAATGACAGCAACAGCAATACCGGAAAAGAATACCAGAAATACTCCGACCCGACTCACTGCCGTGCCTGTGTTTTTCTTCGTTTCACTCTTCATATACGGTGGTGATTTCACGAACATGTAACAATTGCGAACGAATTCGGTGACATTTTTTAATTGAAGAAAATGAAGAATTTGGCAGTTCAGATGCAAATTGATTGATAATTTGAAGCGACTTCATGCTGACGACACACCACGAACTATTCAGCTATGACGTGGCACAGAACAGCAGAGAGCATAGAAATATCTGTTCTCGAATACAGATCTGTCAACTCTGGTGGTTGAGGTGAATCTCTTGGCGAAGTAGAATTTCGTTCAACCTGAGACCGCCAGGCTTGCTGTAATCAAGGGAAGTTATGTGCACCAGAGACAGGAATAGCAGCAAAAACGCATTACCAGCGAACAGAGATTTACATGGAAGCACAGGGTCCATGTTAAGCGGCTACATGGGTTTGAAAAAAAAAAAAATGTATTAAGAGTCATCGAGCACACGTGACCAACTCAGAATCGAGGGTAGCGCCTCTCGCGGAAAAAATACACATTGTAGCTAGCGCCGCTTGTGGCAAGTGTGTCAACCAAGGCATCCAGTGAAAAGTAACAGTTATCGGTATTGCAGGATGTAAGGATTTCAGTGGCGGGCCGTGGTACATGTGGGCCCTGGTCGCCCTGATTGATCCTCCAACCAGAGCTGCCAGAAAGCGGCCGCAGCAGCACGACGCACACAAGCGCACGCCCGTGTACGTGTGACCGCCCGAGCTCGTGGAGCATCGGACAATAGAAGGAGACAGATATATGACTGTCTGTCTCTTTCGCTCTCGCTCGGCTCGGGCTGCTCGCGCGGCTACTGCTGCTAGTGCTCGGGCTGTCGCGCGATACATTTAACTCTGACTGAGACGAGCGCGTAACGTATGTTAATTTGCGGTCGATGATAATTCGAATCCACGCAGTGACAAATTTTTTTTTCAGTAATTATTGCATTTTACGATTAATTAATTATTGTTATTTTATATTTTACATCATTTTGCTATTTCTTGTTTTATTACGTATGTGATACGGGCCATGTTATACCTCATAAAAACCGTATCGGTACTATTGCTGCAAAGAATGGACTATAAAATGTAATGGTTGCTTAAAAAATTTGAGACAACGAGAACTCGAACTGTCATCGGCCGCGGATGAGAGATATAACGCGCACGCTTCACTGATTATCGTTGTTAAGCTGCATTAGCAAATTAAGATACCCAAATTTGATTGAAAGCTTCTGAAAACTAAAAATGTGACAGTTAATCCAACTAACCGCGTTAACGATTGTTGGAAGAACTACCAAAAGAACGCAATCCATTCTTGGCCAACGTGTACGTTATTTTCTTCTTTAGTATATATATTTTTTTACAATATATGTGCAGAATGTACATAGAAGCGAAGTTTGCCGAAGTAACGCAGTTGACTTCGTTGTAATTCAGTCCAATACTTGACTGAATTATTATCTTAAGCGACCCAACGATAATTGATCGTTCGTTTTAAGTTGTGCTGTTTGCATTTATTTGAAAAGGATAACGGTGAGTCTATATACATTTATCTCTTTTCTCTTGAAAAGTATATTAATAAGCCATTCATAAACATTGAGAATACTTTAAATTTCCTTTTGTTTACAATACGTTAACAAAAAAGGTTTATCGAGTTTTATGGAATTTTTATTTGACATGTGTCGCTGCAAGATTGTCTTCCACATATCGTCGAAATTAAATTTAGAAATGATCTTTGCAGTAAAATTGACAGGTAACGCAAATTGCTGTTCTTATTCATTCTTCATCAAAGCCACCAGTACAGTTCTCGTTATGTATGACAGTAACAATATTGAAAAAGGAGATCTATTTTCATATTTGACAGTTCAATCCATGGTATTAACTTTACTACAATCTTTCACGTTTATATTGATCGATTTTACAAGTTGCGAATATTATATTGTCTCAGGATCTGCGTATCAAATGAAACATTTAAATTATGTTTTGTTCCACAGATGTGTAAAATTTTATCAATAAAAACAGAATCTTCTTCTTTCAGGATCATGAACGACATGTTTATTTTTAACCACATAAAATCCTGTTTTATTACTATTTCGCTAAAACAAATTGCAAAATAGTAAAACAATGATCTGAAATATATTGAAAATAAAAGATTAATTTATCCTTTAGGAGCTTCCCTGACAAAAAGAAAAGTAATTACGATGAACAAAAGTGTACGAAGTATATTTTTTCAAACAATAGTTTTAGTATAATAATAGAAAAATGTTGATATCATATCAGTCAAATTTTCCTTCAGGCACCCAGCCACTTTGTAAGCCATTTTTAGAAAAAATACACAGAACAAACATTAAACGTATACCCAAGGAATACCTAAGAAACACTTAACTGTCAAAATTATATTATTTGAAGTCAAAATGATGTCATTTAGACTGCGATGTATTCCTTGGGTATATGCACTGTTGACATAAAGTGTATGGAAATCTATTTGAACAATTAATTCTCCTTGCAGAAGTTGAGTTTTCGTGATTAAGCTGTGCATACTAAAAGTAAGAAAATTCCATAAACATTAAGTTCTACAAAGAATATCGTTACTTGGAAGGAATATATATTAAAAGAGCTTATAGAATATACAATAGGTACTCTAATTTAGAAAATGCAAATGTTTCTCGGTGTACATTGCATTACAGTCTGTGGCATAAAAGCATGGGCAATATTGATGAGAAATGACAAACAGATAATTATAACATATTTGCACGCCAGTATCTCAATTTAAATATAAATGTATAGAATAACTATTCCGGCTAGTACTTTTTTATGACATTTAGAGATTAGTATTTTTCAGGACTTTGTATATCCACACACAATAATACTGTTGAAATATATACTTAAAGAATTGTTTCACTTATAAACCATGTTTTCATGGTTCACACAAGTATTATAAATTATATAATACGTCTTATAAATATTAAAAATATTTCAAGAAAAATGCAAAAAACTGTTCCTAACAAGAAATATCATATTTTAAAAGGCAATAATATGATGAAAAAACTACATGGAACAATTTGTTATATAGCACTTTTTAATTGAACGTTTCGCAAGCGTTTTTTGTAAATAGCTTATTTTGAAATAAATATTTTCCCTCATAAAAGTGAACATTACATGAAATAGAATCAGCAATATTCTTAAAAAAATGATAATTTATAAATGTGATGTTTAATAAATCTTTTTCGACAACTGCTTTGTAAGTAAGAGGAAATTAGAAGAATTCTCTATGTTTATAAACAATTATTAAGATATTTTTAGCGAATAAAATGTATATCGCCATCGTTATTGTTATCCTTTTAAAACGTTAATACGGACACTACGAATACAACAACATACAAATGAACGATAATTGTTGCATCGCCTAGGATATTAAATATTCTATCGATTATTGGACCGCATCATGGAATAAACTCTATTACTTCGACAAACTTCGCTTCAATGGAGAGATGCATGCGACATAATGCACATAAAAAGTATTATGTTTGTTGTTGATGCTGATATGTTGCCAATGCGCGTTTGTAACGTTCATGTAGTGGTGAGTAAGCATTTTATCAAGACGATACATCGAATATATAATATTATCTGCATGAACAACAGAAGTTGAAGAGTTGATTAAAAGAAGAGGATCTGTTCGCACTGTCGCTTAGCACAACTTACAAGAATCAACGTAGAAATGTGTCATTCATTACTTTTGTATAGATAATTCTTATTATCACCCAATCCGCAATTTGTGCCATTGGTGTTTCTTCAAGAAACAAGAGGGAGTAACAATGGAAATTATTTCAATTGAAGTGCCCAAGAAGACCAACAATTGTAGTCATCGCTCCGTGTAGATTTTTCATAAGAAGACGGATAACTACGCAAAAATGAAGACTGCAGCAACCTGCACGAAGATTATATGAAATGTAGTTTGCACATACAGTTCATAATGTAAGACAGCGAGGCCAACATCAAGATACATTACAGATGCATACATATTGTACGTGAGGATATACACTATTTTTGGTGCGATTTAATTTATTGTAGCACTTTTGTCAAGCAAAACAGCTGCATAATCTCATTGAATGTATGTGACAAGAAAAGAAATAGCACAAGAAAGAACCATGAAGAATTATGCATATATATCCTACGATAAACTTGCACAAAAATCGCATGCAACGTTATACAAACATCCAAGGAAACAACTTCGAGAAAACATGGAACAACCTGAAGACTACGTGATTGCTATGAAAAGAAGCACGACGTTTCATTCAAGAAATAAGGGACACCCTATTATTGTCATCTATAGACACTCGAATATAACTAAATCGAGCAACGTGAAGTGTATAGATTTCGTAACGTTTAGTGACATACCTTTATGAGTAGAAGGAGCCCGTTATAGAAAGACAGGGCGTGGCCGTCTGGCGCCAGGTGCGTGTCTAGACAAGCCCCGCCCCCTCCCCACTACTACCCCTCCCCTGCTGCTTCCTCATTGGTTGTTCCAGGGGGCGTGTTTACTCTTACTCCCCCACCCCCGTTCCTGATTGGTCTCCACAACCCCCACCACCCCCACCACCCCTGCCCCCATCCCTGATTGGTCTCCACAAGTCCCCACCCCCAGTCCACCTATCCTGGTGTTCTGATTGGTGCAGCGTCGCAGCGCCATCTGTTGGATTTTGACTCGTACTTAATTGCCGATGCGCCATCCAATGTCGGTAAATGTGTTACCGACTGATGGTAAAGAAGAAAGAATGTTGGCAGCCGGTCTAGCAGAAAAATTACCGATGCGCCATCTACTATCGGTAATCGTGTTACCGATCGTCGCTAAAAAAGATTGAATGTCGACAGTCGGTCCAGCAGAAAATAAATTACCGATACGTCATCTACTGTCGGTGATCGTGTTACCGACTG
Source organism: Cylloceria caligata (assembly GCA_963942595.1). NCBI lineage: Eukaryota > Metazoa > Arthropoda > Insecta > Hymenoptera > Ichneumonidae > Cylloceria > Cylloceria caligata. Next base: position 29,048,069 of record OZ012703.1, read on the forward strand.
GTGGTAAAGAAGATTGAATGTTGACAGTCGGTCTAGCAGAAAATGTATCGGTGATCGGTAAAGCGGATCGGTTGTCAACCGTCGGTATGTAGCCGGCCATCGCTACAGCTAATTTGGGACTTACGGAAGATAAGAAGATTGGATCTCGCGGTAAATAATATTCTGCACCCCACCATCATTTGGTTTCCCCCCCAGTCGTCGATAACCGAGACCCCTTCACGTAGCTTTTTTTTTTTTAATTTTTGTTAATTAAAAAATGTAATAATTTAAACGACTATTTACAACAACGGTAAATGATAATACTCGTTATTTTTAGTTTCATAAAAAACTGTTTTATTTTACCATTCTCGTCCAACAAACATGTATTGTTCATCCGTAATTTTCAATGACATCCGTGGCAGTCACGGCGAGCTGGTGGTCGACCGTCAATTTGTGTTTTTGTACCCGGTTTGATGAGATGTTGATAGCACGGCATGTACGACGAGACCTCACGGTCAACCTTCAGATGTTCCGGTAGTTTGTCATACAGAATTTCTATTTTTTCGCCCCAATGTTTCAGCAGCAGTGGTTTCGGTATGTACGCGAGCTCAGCTTTGGTGAAGTCTCGGGGATCCTTGCAGCAGTCGATCACGAGTATACTGTCAATAGCATCCATTGTGGTTGGAAAGAGAGGCAAAGATACTTTTACAACGACGTTTCCTTTTCAACTGAGTTTTTTCACAGCTGTTACCATTAGATATATACATCGCGCGTCAATGGCCAGCATAGTTAAATATGAAAATGTGTATGGTGGGAGTACTTTCGAATAATAAGACAGGAAATTCAAAAGTTTCGAATTTATTCATAGTAATTCACAAGTAGCATCCAAATCGATCTGTACAAGTTGGTATACATGTGTTTTTATTACAACCGTAGCCCTTAATATTATTGTGTTTTACATTTTTCACACGTTTCTTTCTGCGATTTAAATATTTTACGCGTTTGTAGTATTGTGCAGCTATGCGATCGTTCTTCACTCTGTCAGTCGTAAAATTCTTATGAAAATTATCCAGAGTATAACCACGAGCCATACAATCAAGAAACATAATACAGTATTCACCGCATACTTTAGACTTGAGTGATTGAAGGGGCTGCGTGTTCCACTCGTAGCTTCGACAGTTTCTGCGTAAACGGTTATGGTGTTGGTTAATGAGTGGGGGCAATCCATACTATCGAAAAAGATTCCATGTCCATTGTTATCAACGTAAGTGGCAACCCAGTGCCGCCCAGGTAGATTATGCTCGTCTGTGTTTAGAACCAATGCTGTGGGTCTAGACCAGCGACTCGGGATGCGATCGGCCGGAAATACTCCTTTCGTCTGAGCAGATATTCGTTGTAGAGCGTCTAATATCTGTAGGCTGTTCATGCTGTTTACACAACTGGTGGTGACGCTTAGAGTGTGATTGACGCTGTCTCTGCTGATGATAATGATTGTTGCGCGCTGGTGGTGGTTGCTCTGGCAGGTGTTTGTTACGTGGGGGCGGTGATCGTTGTTTAGCACTCGGTGAGATTACTTGTTTTTCTCTGTTGCGGAAAAGTACAGTTATTTCATCGTTAGCCGGTACAGTTCCTCCTCGCAGCGCCGACTCATCACTGTTGCACGATAGTGTAATATCGTTGAATATATACTCTACGCTTTGTGATATATCTCGAGTATTTTCCTCATTTGATGTCTCGTTGTTCGGTTGGCTTTGTTGATTTTTAATAGGTGTTGTTTTATCGACAGGTTGTGAATAAATGTGACTAACCGCGTCGAGCTCTTTAAACAGGAGCCACGAACGTATTTTTGCCACGTTATTTAGAGCACATTTTACATCGTCTTCTTTCGAAATACCGTGATGAATACAGTAAACGTTGTTGATTGGCATATTTTTTAACGATGGACCCTCGTATTCTTCCAGATTGATGATTTCGCGCCCCAGAACGTCACGTAAAAGCTCGGCTTTTTGCAAGCCTCTTGTGTAAATACGCAAGGCATAACGACACAGTAAGCGTAGATTGGTGTAGATTTTTTTCAACGGTGTATCACCGTCAAGCCATTCCAATCCATGATGAAAACACGTTAGTTTATTGTTGCTCGCGCGTATACTCCTTGGTAGTTCACCAAAGTCATATGGTGGTTCGACAAGCCAATGACCATAATGTTCTTCCTGAAGAGTCGTCACAGCAATCTCCTTTGGTAGAAAACGGTTGTTTGCATCGTAGAGCGCTTGAATATCCACTATAACGTCCATTATGAGGGTTTGATGTAGACTGATACCAGGTGTGGTTGCGTAGACGAGTTTAAATATTACAGTGTCGTGTGTGGCGCCACCCCTCACGCACTAAAATCTGTCATGACCTGGCGTGTGGAATCTATCTCTATTACATTATCATACTCGGCGTATACCACACAATTTAATGTAGATGGCAGAGCCGTTGCAAAGCGTACTTCGATCCTTACACTACCGTGTCTTACGAGATTCCAGTGACCGAAGCAACTTGCTGATAAGTCCGGTGTCAAATCAAAGACATACAGACAGTAGCCTCTGGGATAGTCGCTCCTGGTAATATCTAGACCCTCATTCTGAAAGTGTATACCTGTACCGCTAAAGAGCGTGTGATAACTGTCTATCCACTTTTCGTTACCATCAAACACCGGTTGAAGAGGCTTGCTCGGTATTTGTTGACCATCGACATACAGAGAGAGGAAATTTATCGAATGATTATTAAAGTTAAACGGATTTAACGTTGTACTGCCATTGAATGCTCGATTATTCACAAAACCAAGAATTATTCGTTTAGGTAATTGGCCTAGAATAACATTATCCAGAGTATCGCCAATGATACCGCTATGCATCGTAAAAGCTTTAACATCAACCCTTGTTATAGGATACTTGGCAGTTGTTTTTGTAAGCATTTTGGCGTGAGCTATCAGCACGCCTGGTGCGATTTTTGCTCGACGGACGAGTAATGTAGCCTCGGTGATATGTAGTTTATGTGTCACACCGGCCGTAGGAGTCTCCATAAGACAAAAATCGTCTTTTGAGCGTGCAAGCCGTAACCGTACTTCCACACCGTTCAGCAGAAATTTATCCTGATTAAAAACATCGCAATGCAAATGTCCAATCATATCTAAAGTCCGGCCATTCTTTATGTACTTTTCACGATTATTCAGACCGATATTAGGACTATTCGATGCACCTGGTAGACTGTCAAACGTACCGGGCGTGTCAGCGTACCATAGCGCGGTCGTTAAGTGAGAATTTTTAGCAGCCGGTCCATAATTGAGTAACGTCTCAATATATGCTCTGTAGGGGTATGCATTGTTTGGCGGTGCCACGAGTTTCTGGTTAAAATATTGTAACGGTATTCTTCTTTCCCGTTAACAATAATTTTATTTTTCGTGGGAATTCGGGCTTGATCACGGTACTAATTAATTGAGACTTCTTAGTGGTTGACAGTAGGGCTTTATTGCAAGAAAAACAATTTCGTAAAAACGTCACTTTTTAATTACGTTCATTAAATTTATCGTAATGTTCTTTTTACAACGTAATTCTAACGATTATTTCCGCAATTTATTATAATAGTTCAGATAAACGAATTCTTAGTATTCCTCGGAAGTCTGTTGTGGTCCGGTAGCACGGTATCACTATATATTCGATGCACAGATATACCGCACCTCTGGCTATTCCTCCTCGCACTCACTCTTTCCATATAGCGGCCTAACTCTATTCACGTTTCTCTCTCATTTGCTCTTATTATGCTTACTCTCGCCTCTCATCAGACGGTACCCCAGTATACCTGTCACATAAAGATCTCACTTCCCGAGCTATTTCGCCGCGCATTCACTCTTTTTGCAGAGTGTATCAACTCTACTCACAATTCTTTTTCTTCCACACTGCTTTCGCTCATCCGCACTTTATCATTTATGTTCTCGGATGCGAGATGCGTTTACTGGTATTTATTTTTCCTACGTATTAATGCTACTTATTATCATTTAATTATAATTATTCTATCTTCTATATTTCCTAATTCTATTTTCTCGGTTACAAAAATTAGGGAATTCCCTCGATTTTATTTATTATTATTTCTACTTATTTTACCCGGAATTCTTGGTATTCCTCCTTGTTCACACACATACCACCACACGGCCCAGACTCTCTTTGGACAGAGTGTAGAAACTCTGTTTACAATTCTTTTTCTCTTTCTTTCCCGTATGGCTTTCACTCCCTCTCTCGCTTCCACTCTTACACCGTTGCGATTCTCGTTTATTTCGGAGATTTAAACTATCTGCAGAATTTGATGCTTATATTCTACGCATCTATCCTATTTTATTTATCCACCCGTTCAACTTTATGATTTGCGGTTTTCTCCACTATATCACTGGTTACTATTTATTTCTTAGTAATATCTCGACATAACTATCGTTTTTCTTTTCGCCGATCTTCCTGACTTGCGCACTCGCACTCACTTATTTACGATTTTTATCACCAAAACGCATAGCAAAAGGATTCCTTCTCCACTTTATACTTTTACTCGGACTATTTTTTTTTATCCTTCCGTATTCGTGTCGAAAAATCAAGAGAGCTCTCCCACTCCGCGCAGGCCCTCTTATAGCCTTCCCCTCGTTCCCCTGAACCCTACGTCATCATATCCAAATCCTAACGCATCTTTTCGGCTTTCGCGATCTGCCGTTGCCGCGCTCACCGCCTTCCCCTCGCCTCCCAGCAAGGCCAGCCGGTCGCTGACCTGCTGTTTCCGTCAGCGAGGGAATTTCGGAGCGGCGACAGCTCTAGTTTTTTCTATCCGGGGCGATGGCCTATTGCCCGCAAACCTCGGTACATTTGTACCGAGTCTGTCGCTCAGGTGTTTTTGCCCCTTTCACCTGTATTCGAGCTCTCTTCTGTTTGAAATAACGACCCATGCTCGAGAGTATCACTCTGTTATCCCAAATACGATTGTTATCGCATTTCTTTCCCTGCTCCTGCATGTAACCATGTTACAATATACATCCACCTGATTGAAAAGGCTATGCAGAAAGTTATTAACAGGTGCTACGTTGTACTGTGATTTAGCTGTTGGAATAACCCTAACATTTACAATAATCATTGTATGAGCTAGGTCCAGGTATTCTTCACCGTGGCCAGGTATGACAAATTCCAGGGGCCCGTCGTCCGTCAGGGACGACACAGGCTTGTAGTGTATCCATTGTGATGCTTCTATAGCCGTCTGCGTTGGAGGTATGGTGAATAAGTCGAGCTCCGACTTCATACACTCGGAGGAGTGTGAGTGTAAGAACGACATTGTTAAACACCTCCAAAAATATCGTTGGTCTTTGCTCGTTTGCGTCTACTACTTTCGATACCTCGTCTCTTTCTCTTTGTTATCCTTTTCTTTTTATTCTTTGCGACACCACGATGTTTCCCTGCTGCAATGCGTCTACGTCGTGCAGACTTTTTCTTCTTCTTCTTCTTCTTCTTTATTCCTAACAATTTTTTCGAAATACCAGTACGCCTTTTCCTCGTCCTCTTAGGCACGCGTCCCGATAACGACTGTATCATGCGAGCGGTACTCACAGCATTATATCCTGAACCATTCATGAGAAGAGAGATTTTTTCATTGGCTTTTCGTTGTAAATTATCTCCAGATTCGGCTGCGCGTCGACGCAATGACTCCTTGAATGGCATTTTGCGACCGCTCACATCCTCGATAACATGTAAACCCGTGCGAATGGCTTCTTTCCCTATAGCTTTAGCACCTCTGGTCAACAGTGGTGAAACACTCCGAAATAGACCACCGAGAAAACTACCGATCCCGTGACCGCGTTGATGTGGGGAACCCGCAAACACGTTACCTATATAACCACCTCCGCCACCTATTTGATTCTCATAATACGTCGTATAATGAGCACACATATTGTCTAATTGAGTCGCTTGAAATGAAGTGTGAGTGTTAACGTTCCATACTCGAATGCAATAGGATTACCCAGATGATCTCTTATATCCACCTCGATCGTTCTGAAGCAATTGTTGAGTAAACCTATGTAATTTGACGATGAGAAACATTTTACTTGCGTTGTACCATACGTGTAGTTTTTTGTATTTAAATTTACAATCCTGAGTAGTGCTGTCTGTGTATCACCTACTGTATACGGTACACAAATATCGCTGTAGACAAAAAGCTGATCGGGCAGAGCCCTATTTATACACGCGGGTACTCGTCCTACGCGTGGAACGCCTCGCATAAGCTGCAGGTAAAGACCCCCTGGGGTTTCTCGGTCAAGCAGCAGTTCTTCGTGTTTCTCAAAGCCCAATATACGTGCTATTTTACCACTCATTCGTAATACTCCAGGGTAGCCTAGAGGTTCAGGGCACGACTCTTTTACCTCAGACTCGAGGGCAACGTACCCTTTAGCCTTTTCAACATTTACAATTTTTATGCCTGCTTCTCGTAGCCCCGTTAAATCATTGATATTCGCCACAATTTCTTCGTGATTTTTGTACAAACCTCGAGGTATTCGGTTTGTAGTAACTTCTTTATTCTCACAAGCCATCCAACCGATTATCGTATCTGCTTCTTGTAAATGCGTCATTGTACAGGGTATATGAATTTCCGATAAGCCCACAACCCAGCGACCCTTTAACGATATTTCACGAGGCAATTGAGTTATAAAATGTGTTGTTGTATTTTCGGGAAAATACTTCATACTGCTGTTGCTCGGTAGAACAAGAAAAAAATTATCCTCGTCATGCATCGTTTGGACAAAATTTCGTTTATTCGAGACCGTGAACGCTTGACGCTGGTATCCACGAGTTAAATTTCGCCGGATATCCCACCCAACTTACGAAAATTTGTTTTTTCGCACCGTGTCCTTTTGTCCGTAAAACTTGATCAATCTTGAATTCTTTATTCTTCTCCATACGCTTCTCATGAACGCTCGTTAATTCTTCGGGGTAAAAGAAACCATCGATCGTTTCGTCTTCGAGATCGCACAACGCATACACATACAAGCCCTGTCTATGTAAAACTTTTTTGATACGAAAAATTTCTTCACTCCAATTTTTCTCGTAACCTTTTTCGAAGGTGCCTTTAGTTCTACTGATTCGAACGTAATCACCGGGTTTGTATTTATACGTTGTGAAACGTCTCTTTTCACGTCGCTTTATCGCGCTAATTGTCATATTGCGCACCGCTGTATCGGCATTATATAGCGTTACGGCGGCCGGTTGCATTTTAATGCTCGAGTGTACAGCATGATTGTACGCATAAACCAATTGTTGTAGTATATCGATGTAACGATGAGTATTACGATGTGTGAAGTAGCGCCACATCCGTTCCTTGAGAGTGCGATTAAAACGCTCGACAATCGAGGCTTTTACATCAGGATTACGAGCAACACGGAATTGTATGTTTTCATCTTTGAGAAATTTTTGAAGTTGACCACCGAGGAATTCTTTTCCACGGTTGGTTTGTAGTGAAACAGGTGTACGACCATCGTTACGCTCGAGAATACGTTTAAATGCCTTTGTTACTTCGCGCACAGTTTTGTCCTGCAAGGGTTCGACCCAGGCATATTTGCTGACAACGTCAATTACCATAAGCAGATAGGAGACGTTGTCGTTATAGCTACTCAATGAACGTAGATCCACGAGATCGGCCTCCCAGACATCGTCAATATTTGTAACATTGTAATACAGTCGTGGAAAGACACGGTGCACGGGTCTATGAATGGTATAACTATCCTGTTGAGTGAGCCAGTCATATACGGTGTCTGCTTTATTATTGCTACTGATTAAACGTCGCGCATCAGCGTATCCAGCTGGATGCGAAGGATCGTAGTACACTTTTTCGAAAGTCATCTTTCACCGCTCGTTGTACAGCTTGTTCTAAATCTTTATCCACTTTTCAAATACTTTTATTACTTTTGTTTTCCGACGTTTTGAAGAAGTATTCCCAGGGTGTGTATCGTCGTTGTCGTCGTAGTCATCGTTGGAATTATCGCCAATCGCATCCACATTCATAGAATGCGAGTCGTTATGTTGCATCGTCTGAACATCTTTTCTTGGTCGCTTAGTGCCTCTAGATACGCCTAAATCCCACAATCTACTGTTGCTTATAAATTCACGCGGAACGCTCTTTGTGCGTAGACTAACGATAAACTCGTGTCTGCCTGTTGCTTTAAAGTTTTTTCTACCTCGTACTGCATCGTTTATAAGGTCGACAATATTAGAATTTGGAATGAGGATACTGTCTATTGTTACACATCCTTTTTTATCCCATCTTATGCTTTTTGATTCATCACTCGTGGGTTTGCGTAGAAACTTTAATAACGCAATCGCTCGGCGTTTATACATATTTGGAACGCTATTAACGATGTCAGCATCGCTCGTGGCTTCTGCATTATCTATCTCAGACGATGTTTCGGGTAGTGCTGGTGAAAACAATGTATTTTTCGTACCAACGAGATATAGATAACGCTGCAGTACTTGTAAATACTCTTTCCATTTACTAGCGTCGTCTTTACCATACTTGTTTGATTTTAAAATTTTGTATAGCTCAGTGTCTAGTCTTGAAACAGGATCACCCTGGGTCTGTACTGTTTCCATTGTCGACCATTGTCGACCTTTTCACAAAAGGCAGCCATCATAAAAATATTAGTGTGATTTTTATCACACAAAATATTTTCCATCAGGGACACGGACAACGTGATATATCATTAAACGCCAATTATATGGTGATATTTAAAAATCCACGTGATCGAGCACAAATTACACATCTAGCGAGACAAGTATACCCCGAGAATCCACGATTTCTAACCGAGTCATATTACGATGCTACCGCACAGCCACACGGTTATCTACTCTTGGATCTTAAACAATCGACACCCGATTATTGTCGATGTCGTACAATGATATTTCCCGATGATCCACGAATGCTGGTCTACATGCCGAAAAACACTCGTCAACGTATTTAATTGGAAGCACAAGTAGACACCACATCAGTCGCTAATGGATATGAGTCGTGTACGCATCACGCATCATAATACATCTGCTGTGAAACTTTAATAATGAGGGATAGCACCAGCGCGAAGAAAAAGAAGAAGAAAAATACACATTACATTCCATTCGATGAACGTTGTATAGCCCTACTTAACGCTATTTGTCATTCGAATAAAAAACAGCGAAAATCAATATTGCGTAATGCTGATAAGCCTCTAATCAATTGTATCTGTGAATGCGCGTTAAACATTTTACAAGGAGTTGTTTGTGTCAAGTCAAGTGTTAAAAAACGTTTAAAAAAATATAAAAATATACTTCGACAGCTTGTCTCAGGATGTGTGACAAAACAACGTGGTGGTGGTGTTTGTACAGTCGCTCGTAGGCAACGGAAATATAATTGGAGAGCGAAGAAACGCTTTATAATTCAAAAAGGGGGTGGTGCTTTTTTACCACTTTTACTGGCGCCCATAATCACAACTTTATTTAGTAAATTGTTCAGTGGTAGTGACGGTTGACAAAACAATACTGTGTTCAGGATAAAAATTCATGCTCGTAAATGGAGCATGCGAAAAAAATGTTTTTAGTGCCAATGTCCGAGGTAAAGGACGAAAATAGTGATGCAGACGGTCGTTACGAGGAAATACCTATGATCGGTTCTGGGAATAATCATGCACCAGCGGCAAACGAGAAAACAGTACAGACCCAGGGTGATCCTGTTTCAAGACTAGACACTGAGCTATACAAAATTTTAAAATCAAACAAGTATGGTAAAGACGACGCTAGTAAATGGAAAGAGTATTTACAAGTACTGCAGCGTTATCTATATCTCGTTGGTACGAAAAATACATTGTTTTCACCAGCACTACCCGAAACATCGTCTGAGATAGATAATGCAGAAGCCACGAGCGATGCTGACATCGTTAATAGCGTTCCAAATATGTATAAACGCCGAGCGACTGCGTTATTAAAGTTTCTACGCAAACCCACGAGTGATGAATCAAAAAGCATAAGATGGGATAAAAAAGGATGTGTAACAATAGACAGTATCCTCATTCCAAATTCTAATATTGTCGACCTTATAAACGATGCAGTACGAGGTAGAAAAAACTTTAAAGCAACAGGTAGACACGAGTTTATCGTTAGTCTACGCACAAAGAGCGTTCCGCGTGAATTTATAGGCAACAGTAGATTGTGGGATTTAGGCGTATCTAGAGGCACTAAGCGGCCAAGAAAAGATGTTCAGATGATGCAACATAACGACTCGCATTCTATGAATGTGGATGCGATTGGCGATAATTCCAACGATGACTACGACGACAACGACGATACACACCCTGGGAATACTTCTTCAAAACGTCGGAAAACAAAAGTAATAAAAGTATTTGAAAAGTGGATAAAGATTTAGAACAAGCTGTACAACGAGCGGTGAAAGATGACTTTCGAAAAAGTGTACTACGATCCTTCGCATCCAGCTGGATACGCTGGTGCGCGACGTTTAATCAGTAGCAAAAATAAAGCAGACACCGTATATGACTGGCTCACTCAACAGGATAGTTATACCATTCATAGACCCGTGCACCGTGTCTTTCCACGACTGTATTACAATGTTACAAATATTGACGATGTCTGGGAGGCCGATCTCGTGGATCTACGTTCATTGAGTAGCTATAACGACAACGTCTCCTATCTGCTTATGGTAATTGACGTTGTCAGCAAATATGCCTGGGTCGAACCCTTGCAGGACAAAACTGTGCGCGAAGTAACAAAGGCATTTAAACGTATTCTCGAGCGTAACGATGGTCGTACACCTGTTTCACTACAAACCGACCGTGGAAAAGAATTCCTCGGTGGTCAACTTCAAAAATTTCTCAAAGATGAAAACATACAATTCCGTGTTGCTCGTAATCCTGATGTAAAAGCCTCGATTGTCGAGCGTTTTAATCGCACTCTCAAGGAACGGATGTGGCGCTACTTCACACATCGTAATACTCATCGTTACATCGATATACTACAACAATTGGTTTATGCGTACAATCATGCTGTACACTCGAGCATTAAAATGCAACCGGCCGCCGTAACGCTATATAATGCCGATACAGCGGTGCGCAATATGACAATTAGCGCGATAAAGCGACGTGAAAAGAGACGTTTCACAACGTATAAATACAAACCCGGTGATTACGTTCGAATCAGTAGAACTAAAGGCACCTTCGAAAAAGGTTACGAGAAAAATTGGAGTGAAGAAATTTTTCGTATCAAAAAAGTTTTACATAGACAGGGCCTGTATGTGTATGCGTTGTGCGATCTCGAAGACGAAACGATCGATGGTTTCTTTTACCCCGAAGAATTAACGAGCGTTCATGAGAAGCGTATGGAGAAGAATAAAGAATTCAAGATTGATCAAGTTTTACGGACAAAAGGACACGGTGCGAAAAAACAAATTTTCGTAAGTTGGGTGGGATATCCGGCGAAATTTAACTCGTGGATACCAGCGTCAAGCGTTCACGGTCTCGAATAAACGAAATTTTGTCCAAACGATGCATGACGAGGATAATTTTTTTCTTGTTCTACCGAGCAACAGCAGTATGAAGTATTTTCCCGAAAATACAACAACACATTTTATAACTCAATTGCCTCGTGAAATATCGTTAAAGGGTCGCTGGGTTGTGGGCTTATCGGAAATTCATATACCCTGTACAATGACGCATTTACAAGAAGCAGATACGATAATCGGTTGGATGGCTTGTGAGAATAAAGAAGTTACTACAAACCGAATACCTCGAGGTTTGTACAAAAATCACGAAGAAATTGTGGCGAATATCAATGATTTAACGGGGCTACGAGAAGCAGGCATAAAAATTGTAAATGTTGAAAAGGCTAAAGGGTACGTTGCCCTCGAGTCTGAGGTAAAAGAGTCGTGCCCTGAACCTCTAGGCTACCCTGGAGTATTACGAATGAGTGGTAAAATAGCACGTATATTGGGCTTTGAGAAACACGAAGAACTGCTGCTTGACCGAGAAACCCCAGGGGGTCTTTACCTGCAGCTTATGCGAGGCGTTCCACGCGTAGGACGAGTACCCGCGTGTATAAATAGGGCTCTGCCCGATCAGCTTTTTGTCTACAGCGATATTTGTGTACCGTATACAGTAGGTGATACACAGACAGCACTACTCAGGATTGTAAATTTAAATACAAAAAACTACACGTATGGTACAACGCAAGTAAAATGTTTCTCATCGTCAAATTACATAGGTTTACTCAACAATTGCTTCAGAACGATCGAGGTGGATATAAGAGATCATCTGGGTAATCCTATTGCATTCGAGTATGGAACGTTAACACTCACACTTCATTTCAAGCGACTCAATTAGACAATATGTGTGCTCATTATACGACGTATTATGAGAATCAAATAGGTGGCGGAGGTGGTTATATAGGTAACGTGTTTGCGGGTTCCCCACATCAACGCGGTCACGGGATCGGTAGTTTTCTCGGTGGTCTATTTCGGAGTGTTTCACCACTGTTGACCAGAGGTGCTAAAGCTATAGGGAAAGAAGCCATTCGCACGGGTTTACATGTTATCGAGGATGTGAGCGGTCGCAAAATGCCATTCAAGGAGTCATTGCGTCGACGCGCAGCCGAATCTGGAGATAATTTACAACGAAAAGCCAATGAAAAAATCTCTCTTCTCATGAATGGTTCAGGATATAATGCTGTGAGTACCGCTCGCATGATACAGTCGTTATCGGGACGCGTGCCTAAGAGGACGAGGAAAAGGCGTACTGGTATTTCGAAAAAATTGTTAGGAATAAAGAAGAAGAAGAAGAAGAAGAAGAAAAAGTCTGCACGACGTAGACGCATTGCAGCAGGGAAACATCGTGGTGTCGCAAAGAATAAAAAGAAAAGGATAACAAAGAGAAAGAGACGAGGTATCGAAAGTAGTAGACGCAAACGAGCAAAGACCAACGATATTTTTGGAGGTGTTTAACAATGTCGTTCTTACACTCACACTCCTCCGAGTGTATGAAGTCGGAGCTCGACTTATTCACCATACCTCCAACGCAGACGGCTATAGAAGCATCACAATGGATACACTACAAGCCTGTGTCGTCCCTGACGGACGACGGGCCCCTGGAATTTGTCATACCTGGCCACGGTGAAGAATACCTGGACCTAGCTCATACAATGATTATTGTAAATGTTAGGGTTATTCCAACAGCTAAATCACAGTACAACGTAGCACCTGTTAATAACTTTCTGCATAGCCTTTTCAATCAGGTGGATGTATATTGTAACATGGTTACATGCAGGAGCAGGGAAAGAAATGCGATAACAATCGTATTTGGGATAACAGAGTGATACTCTCGAGCATGGGTCGTTATTTCAAACAGAAGAGAGCTCGAATACAGGTGAAAGGGGCAAAAACACCTGAGCGACAGACTCGGTACAAATGTACCGAGGTTTGCGGGCAATAGGCCATCGCCCCGGATAGAAAAAACTAGAGCTGTCGCCGCTCCGAAATTCCCTCGCTGACGGAAACAGCAGGTCAGCGACCGGCTGGCCTTGCTGGGAGGCGAGGGGAATGCGGTGAGCGCGGCAACGGCAGATCGCGAAAGCCGAAAAGATGCGTTAGGATTTGGATATGATGACGTAGGGTTCAGGGGAACGAGGGGAAGGCTATAAGAGGGCCTGCGCGGAGTGGGAGAGCTCTCTTGATTTTTCGACACGAATACGGAAGGATAAAAAAAAATAGTCCGAGTAAAAGTATAAAGTGGAGAAGGAATCCTTTTGCTATGCGTTTTGGTGATAAAAATCGTAAATAAGTGAGTGCGAGTGCGCAAGTCAGGAAGATCGGCGAAAAGAAAAACGATAGTTATGTCGAGATATTACTAAGAAATAAATAGTAACCAGTGATATAGTGGAGAAAACCGCAAATCATAAAGTTGAACGGGTGGATAAATAAAATAGGATAGATGCGTAGAATATAAGCATCAAATTCTGCAGATAGTTTAAATCTCCGAAATAAACGAGAATCGCAACGGTGTAAGAGTGGAAGCGAGAGAGGGAGTGAAAGCCATACGGGAAAGAAAGAGAAAAAGAATTGTAAACAGAGTTTCTACACTCTGTCCAAAGAGAGTCTGGGCCGTGTGGTGGTATGTGTGTGAACAAGGAGGAATACCAAGAATTCCGGGTAAAATAAGTAGAAATAATAATAAATAAAATCGAGGGAATTCCCTAATTTTTGTAACCGAGAAAATAGAATTAGGAAATATAGAAGATAGAATAATTATAATTAAATGATAATAAGTAGCATTAATACGTAGGAAAAATAAATACCAGTAAACGCATCTCGCATCCGAGAACATAAATGATAAAGTGCGGATGAGCGAAAGCAGTGTGGAAGAAAAAGAATTGTGAGTAGAGTTGATACACTCTGCAAAAAGAGTGAATGCGCGGCGAAATAGCTCGGGAAGTGAGATCTTTATGTGACAGGTATACTGGGGTACCGTCTGATGAGAGGCGAGAGTAAGCATAATAAGAGCAAATGAGAGAGAAACGTGAATAGAGTTAGGCCGCTATATGGAAAGAGTGAGTGCGAGGAGGAATAGCCAGAGGTGCGGTATATCTGTGCATCGAATATATAGTGATACCGTGCTACCGGACCACAACAGACTTCCGAGGAATACTAAGAATTCGTTTATCTGAACTATTATAATAAATTGCGGAAATAATCGTTAGAATTACGTTGTAAAAAGAACATTACGATAAATTTAATGAACGTAATTAAAAAGTGACGTCTTTACGAAATTGTTTTTCTTGCAATAAAGCCCTACTGTCAACCACTAAGAAGTCTCAATTAATTAGTACCGTGATCAAGCCCGAATTCCCACGAAAAATAAAATTATTGTTAACGGGAAAGAAGAATACCGTTACAATATTTTAACCAGAAACTCGTGGCACCGCCAAACAATGCATACCCCTACAGAGCATATATTGAGACGTTACTCAATTATGGACCGGCTGCTAAAAATTCTCACTTAACGACCGCGCTATGGTACGCTGACACGCCCGGTACGTTTGACAGTCTACCAGGCGCATCGAATAGTCCTAATATCGGTCTGAATAATCGTGAAAAGTACATAAAGAATGGCCGGACTTTAGATATGATTGGACATTTGCATTGCGATGTTTTTAATCAGGATAAATTTCTGCTGAACGGTGTGGAAGTACGGTTACGGCTTGTACGCTCAAAAGACGATTTTTGTCTTATGGAGACTCCTACGGCCGGTGTGACACATAAACTACATATCACCGAGGCTACATTACTCGTCCGTCGAGCAAAAATCGCACCAGGCGTGCTGATAGCTCACGCCAAAATGCTTGCAAAAACAACTGCCAAGTATCCTATAACAAGGGTTGATGTTAAAGCTTTTACGATGCATAGCGGTATCATTGGCGATACTCTGGATAATGTTATTCTAGGCCAATTACCTAAACGAATAATTCTTGGTTTTGTGAATAATCGAGCATTCAATGGCAGTACAACGTTAAATACGTTTAACTTTAATAATCATTCGATAAATTTCCTCTCTCTGTATGTCGATGGTCAACAAATACCGAGCAAGCCTCTTCAACCGGTGTTTGATGGTAACGAAAAGTGGATAGACAGTTATCACACGCTCTTTAGCGGTACAGGTATACACTTTCAGAATAAGGGTCCAGATATTACCAGGAGCGACTATCCCAGAGGCTACTGTCTGTATGTCTTTGATTTGACACCGGACTTATCAGCAAGTTGCTTCGGTCACTGGAATCTCGTAAGACACGGTAGTGTAAGGATCGAAGTACGCTTTGCAACGGCTCTGCCATCTACATTAAATTGTGTGGTATACGCCGAGTATGATAATGTAATAGAGATAGATTCCACACGCCAGGTCATGACAGATTTTAGTGCGTGAGGGGTGGCGCCACACACGACACTGTAATATTTAAACTCGTCTACGCAACCACACCTGGTATCAGTCTACATCAAACCCTCATAATGGACGTTATAGTGGATATTCAAGCGCTCTACGATGCAAACAACCGTTTTCTACCAAAGGAGATTGCTGTGACGACTCTTCAGGAAGAACATTATGGTCATTGGCTTGTCGAACCACCATATGACTTTGGTGAACTACCAAGGAGTATACGCGCGAGCAACAATAAACTAACGTGTTTTCATCATGGATTGGAATGGCTTGACGGTGATACACCGTTGAAAAAAATCTACACCAATCTACGCTTACTGTGTCGTTATGCCTTGCGTATTTACACAAGAGGCTTGCAAAAAGCCGAGCTTTTACGTGACGTTCTGGGGCGCGAAATCATCAATCTGGAAGAATACGAGGGTCCATCGTTAAAAAATATGCCAATCAACAACGTTTACTGTATTCATCACGGTATTTCGAAAGAAGACGATGTAAAATGTGCTCTAAATAACGTGGCAAAAATACGTTCGTGGCTCCTGTTTAAAGAGCTCGACGCGGTTAGTCACATTTATTCACAACCTGTCGATAAAACAACACCTATTAAAAATCAACAAAGCCAACCGAACAACGAGACATCAAATGAGGAAAATACTCGAGATATATCACAAAGCGTAGAGTATATATTCAACGATATTACACTATCGTGCAACAGTGATGAGTCGGCGCTGCGAGGAGGAACTGTACCGGCTAACGATGAAATAACTGTACTTTTCCGCAACAGAGAAAAACAAGTAATCTCACCGAGTGCTAAACAACCATCACCGCCCCCACGTAACAAACACCTGCCAGAGCAACCACCACCAGCGCGCAACAATCATTATCATCAGCAGAGACAGCGTCAATCACACTCTAAGCGTCACCACCAGTTGTGTAAACAGCATGAACAGCCTACAGATATTAGACGCTCTACAACGAATATCTGCTCAGACGAAAGGAGTATTTCCGGCCGATCGCATCCCGAGTCGCTGGTCTAGACCCACAGCATTGGTTCTAAACGCAGACGAGCATAATCTACCTGGGCGGCACTGGGTTGCCACTTACGTTGATAACAATGGACATGGAATCTTTTTCGATAGTATGGATTGCCCCCACTCATTAACCAACACCATAACCGTTTACGCAGAAACTGTCGAAGCTACGAGTGGAACACGCAGCCCCTTCAATCACTCAAGTCTAAAGTATGCGGTGAATACTGTATTATGTTTCTTGATTGTATGGCTCGTGGTTATACTCTGGATAATTTTCATAAGAATTTTACGACTGACAGAGTGAAGAACGATCGCATAGCTGCACAATACTACAAACGCGTAAAATATTTAAATCGCAGAAAGAAACGTGTGAAAAATGTAAAACACAATAATATTAAGGGCTACGGTTGTAATAAAAACACATGTATACCAACTTGTACAGATCGATTTGGATGCTACTTGTGAATTACTATGAATAAATTCGAAACTTTTGAATTTCCTGTCTTATTATTCGAAAGTACTCCCACCATACACATTTTCATATTTAACTATGCTGGCCATTGACGCGCGATGTATATATCTAATGGTAACAGCTGTGAAAAAACTCAGTTGAAAAGGAAACGTCGTTGTAAAAGTATCTTTGCCTCTCTTTCCAACCACAATGGATGCTATTGACAGTATACTCGTGATCGACTGCTGCAAGGATCCCCGAGACTTCACCAAAGCTGAGCTCGCGTACATACCGAAACCACTGCTGCTGAAACATTGGGGCGAAAAAATAGAAATTCTGTATGACAAACTACCGGAACATCTGAAGGTTGACCGTGAGGTCTCGTCGTACATGCCGTGCTATCAACATCTCATCAAACCGGGTACAAAAACACAAATTGACGGTCGACCACCAGCTCGCCGTGACTGCCACGGATGTCATTGAAAATTACGGATGAACAATACATGTTTGTTGGACGAGAATGGTAAAATAAAACAGTTTTTTATGAAACTAAAAATAACGAGTATTATCATTTACCGTTGTTGTAAATAGTCGTTTAAATTATTACATTTTTTAATTAACAAAAATTAAAAAAAAAAAAAGCTACGTGAAGGGGTCTCGGTTATCGACGACTGGGGGGGAAACCAAATGATGGTGGGGTGCAGAATATTATTTACCGCGAGATCCAATCTTCTTATCTTCCGTAAGTCCCAAATTAGCTGTAGCGATGGCCGGCTACATACCGACGGTTGACAACCGATCCGCTTTACCGATCACCGATACATTTTCTGCTAGACCGACTGTCAACATTCAATCTTCTTTACCACCAGTCGGTAACACGATCACCGACAGTAGATGACGTATCGGTAATTTATTTTCTGCTGGACCGACTGTCGACATTCAATCTTTTTTAGCGACGATCGGTAACACGATTACCGATAGTAGATGGCGCATCGGTAATTTTTCTGCTAGACCGGCTGCCAACATTCTTTCTTCTTTACCATCAGTCGGTAACACATTTACCGACATTGGATGGCGCATCGGCAATTAAGTACGAGTCAAAATCCGGCAGATGGCGCTGCGACGCTGCACCAATCAGAACACCAGGATAGGTGGACTGGGGGTGGGGACTTGTGGAGACCAATCAGGGATGGGGGCAGGGGTGGTGGGGGTGGTGGGGGTTGTGGAGACCAATCAGGAACGGGGGTGGGGGAGTAAGGGTAAACACGCCCCCTGGAACAACCAATGAGGAAGCAGCAGGAGAGGGGTAGTAGTGGGGAGGGGGCGGGGCTTGTCTAGACACGCACCTGGCGCCAGACGGCCACGCCCTGTCTTTCTATAACGGGCCCCTTCTACTTTTATGCTATAAAGATATTGGCTAAAAAGATATTTAATTTTTTCATAAATCAAATGTTTACATATAAAACGAAATATTTGAAATCGCAATCTTCAACTTTTCTCTTAGTTGCAATGCATATCATGCGAAAATGTTTTCAATAAGAATGTGCAATAAACGCTACTTTTTGTAGGAGAAGAATCTCCTATTTCATAATGTGCAGTTTTATGAGGAAAAAGCGTAATTATAAAAACACTAAACAATACAAACTTAGTTTTTAAAAATGCTATTTGAGAATTGTTAATTTTTTTCATATATGAAAACGTTCACAAATATGATATTTCTTGCTGGAAACAGCATTTGATTACATGTATCAAAAAATATTTAAAGCAAAAAAGAATAATTGGCGAAGCACACACATACACCTAAAAACTAGGTATGACGTCCGAGTTGGACCAGTGTGTACATGATTTTTGCCACCGACGTTTCGTGAAGATTTCTTTTTACTTTACTTTTTCAGGTTGATCCTAATTCAGATAAAGTGAATTGACATATTCACAAAGCGCATCGGATTATAAATCAATAACATGACTTCAACCCACATGTCTAACCTAGTGATGCAATTTATTTACCGTAAAGAAACCACAAACTCACTGCGAAAGTGTCTGATACAAACATAACAAATTTTCTGGAAACCAAAAATAAAAAACTATTTATTTTGCACGGATTATTAAGCATAATGAATAAATGCATAGTGATACGTGTTAAATAAATTGTATTCCATCTCCGTTGTCTTCAGTCAATTTTATTTATGTAATGTGTTTCGCTAATCTGGTGCTTAATTTCCTGTTATAACTTAAAGTATCATGTTAGATATAGTACGTGAAGTATGAACGCTTTATTCAATGTTAGTAATGAGAACTCTATCGTGCTCTTGCATAACTTTCCCGTTTCTATGAACTAACGTAAGAAAATATTAAATAATTGTTTGTTTCATTTATTGATACTTGAATATATTCCAGTTCAATGTATGTATACATTACAATTTCCAGCGAACATCAAATAAGAGTAATAGCATCAATGTCATACTTTCCTATTCGATAATGTGATGTTACATATACGTTATAATCACAACGTTATACGTGATACTTATATACGTTATATTTACACTGTTGAGTAGGAAATTAAAAGATTGGTGTTCTATTACTGTTAGTTAGTCTTTGTTAGGTTGTACTTAGTCGTCTTTTTAGTCGTATTTGCTTCATTATAATTAACAATTATTAATATTTTCTTGATGATGGAAGAAACCACCACCTTCTCGCGGTTTCCGTCGAGCAACAACATGTACGTCGTACATTTATGCGATATTATAAAAACAAACACATGTATATAATTAAAAAGAACATAACGTTGCTTTCATTTAATTCGTGGTAATAAATTATTAAGTATATTGCCGAACATATATATATACTAAAGAAGAAAATAACGTACACGTTGGCCAAGAGTGGATTGCGTTCTTTTGGTAATTCTTCCAACAATCGTTAACGCGGTTGGTTGGATTAACTGTTATATTTTTAGTTTTCAGAAGCTTTCAATCAAATTTGGGTATCTTAATTTGCTAATGCAGCTTATCAACGATAATCAGTGAAGCGTGCGCGTTATATCTCTCATCCGCGGCCGATGACAGTTCGAGTTCTCGTTGTCTCAAATTTTTTAAGCAACCATTACATTTTATAGTCTATTCTTTGCAGCAATAGTACCGATACGATTTTTATGAGGTATAACATGGCCCGTATCACATACGTAATAAAACAAGAAATAGCAAAATGATGTAAAATATAAAATAACAATAATTAATTAATCGTAAAATGCAATAATTACTGAAAAAAAAATTTGTCACTGCGTGGATTCGAATTATCATCGACCGCAAATTAACATACGTTACGCGCTCGTCTCAGTCAGAGTTAAATGTATCGCGCGACAGCCCGAGCACTAGCAGCAGTAGCCGCGCGAGCCGAGCGAGAGCGAAAGAGACAGACAGTCATATATCTGTCTCCTTCTATTGTCCGATGCTCCACGAGCTTGGGCGATCACACGTACACGGGCGTGCGCTTGTGTGCGTCGTGCTGCTGCGGCCGCTTTTTGGCAGCTCTGCCTCCAACTCCCAAGTATCGTTGGTTCTGCGCCGAGTCGTATCCCACCGACCCATGTGGCCGGGTACAGTAAATAAACTTTCAATCGAGAAACCAACATAGATTCTACAGCAACATTGAGTCAGAATAAAAAAATGTCTTGTCTCGGGGCCCGCTTTACGCTTATGCCTTCACGCCCGCTTATCCGCTTATACCGACAACCGTGAATCGCGAATCTACCGTCAGGAGCTGGAACTAACAATTAGATAGCATAGACTGCAATATGGCCGCGAACACGACTTTGACATATCCGTTCGTACTTTTCGGATTATCGCTTGGATTTGCAATGAAACAAGTTAGAATTTTTTTGTTTAAGTGCCGTGCAGTGGTAAGATTTGCGGTCTGGTCCAGTGAAGTGTAGCAGATATGCGTGAAAATTGTAGTTAAATGAATTAATGAGTTCGCGAGAAAAGCGTCATGGCTAACGACAGCTGCCACGAATTTTCGATAATTTATTGTGTCTATGCGAAAAAAATTGCATGGAGAGACGGACCAGACCGCAAATCATAATGAATGAAAGAATTCATTTTTAATGTTTTTTTATATAATACTATTGTATTTTCGGTGAAATCCGAAAACTACGAAATCGTAGTTTGCTATTTGGCTACTTGGCGCTTCGTATGCCCTCGCTCGATGACTCTTAAACATTTTTTTTATCGAATAGTACAATATGTCTAGAATATTCTCCCAAATTTTTAACTCAATCGGGTGAAAACTCTACAAGACAGCCAGCCTTCGGGAATTCCCTCGGAAAAACCGGCGGTGCGCAACGCAGGTATATCGAGGTAGCTGCATAGCTGTTGTTTGTCTGCATCTCTCGCTCCTGTCTCTCACTTTCTGAGGGTCACTTATTATATCATATTTTAGTTTCACATTGCTCGTTGAGCCACGAGGTTGCTTCGAGGTTATCCACGTGTGCCTTGTGAATTTATACCGAGTTTTTACTCATTTAATTGCAAAATGGAGCCGCATAAAGTTCGTAAAGTCGATCGAACAGAGGGAAAAAGAAAAATAGACCAAAAAAAAGACGACAATCATTTAATCCTAAAACTGGAGAAATCGACAATGCATCTTTCGCCAGCACATCGGCGAAAATATTTAGAAGCCATGAAGAAAAACACGTGCCGGAGGACGCTACTCTTCAATATGCGATTATAGACTATTTTTTAGTGTTTTAAACACTTGCTAGTTTTGTAAAGTGCTCGAACATTATAAATGAAAATGGAGAGGAAAAAGTTTGTGATGGTAAAGTTGAATTTAAACAATGCACAAAATAAGATCTTGATTTTTAAATTATGGTGGAGTGTGAAAAGTGTCAGCCTAAATATATTTCATCGTGTGAAAAAATTGGTAAAACGTATGAAATAAATCGCAGATTCATTTTTGTTATGCGAGTATTAGGCTTAGGTCTTGCTGGATGGAAAAAATGTTGTAGCTTAATGGATATAAGTAGTTCTTTTTTTAATTAATCAACGTACAAATTTTACATCAGTAAGGTATATGAATGCATGAAGACGGTTGCCGAGAAACTCTTTTCCTCAGCTGCAAAAGAAGAAAAAGACCTAATGTACTGCGATGAAAACGGTGTTGAACGTACGACAGATGTTACTATATCAGGCGATGGCACTTAGAGAAAGCGCGGTTATTCATCATTATACGGTGTGGCCACGTTGATTGGCTATTATGCTGGAAAAGTTTTGGATGTATTTGTGAAAATCTCATATTGTAAATTATGTAAGACTTGGAAGAAACAACTAGATTCGACAGAATTTGAAGAGTGGCAAGAGGAGCATTTAGAAAAAAACGAATGCAGTGCCAATCACCAAGGACCAGCTGGTAATATGGAAATTTCATCAATCGTTGCAATGTTTCAACGTTCGTTGAAATGTTTCAACGTTCGACTCCAAAACATATTCCGGAATTCGTAATTCCAAACCTTATGGTGAAAATATTAACATAAATGAAAAAGAATGCATAGGACACGTCCAAAAGAGGATGGGCAACCGTTTACACAATTTAGTGAAAAAAACTGTTGATGAAAAAAAAATCAAAGTAAAACGGTTAGTAAAAAAACTCTATCCGGCAAAGGCAAGTTTACGGGTAAATTAATTGATAGATTAACAGTTTATTACAGACTGGCTATAAGAAGAAATTGTGATTCAGTTCAAAACATGAAGAACGCTATATGGGCAACGTACTTACGTACTTACCAACAACGTACAACCCCTTAAGATTTGGCAGAAAAAAAGTAGTTCCGATTTCTGCCTAAGGACTGCGTGGCGATGTATTGATGTGACACACACGCAGAAAGAATATCCTGGCACGCCTCTTTTCTGTCGTCTCTCTTGTACACATGCACGCATTCTTTCTGGCACTAACGGTGTAACGTCAGAGCAATGCTTGAGCGGGAGACTGCTGGGGTAGTCTACCGTTCGCCCTCATATCCATGCATCCGTAATGTAAATATTCACGATGATCGTGTTTCACCAAATATGCGTGAATGAGTTATCAATAGGACTGTTGTTTAATAGTGTGATAGTATAATAAAAAATAAAATAACTGAGCTCGCGGTGTGTCCAACCAAGCAGACTCATAATTTTTCAGATACTTTGATACAATATAGATAGAATTGTGTAATGGTCGAGCGGGCTGATGCGCAGTTTTTTTTTACTGCGAACTAAGCAGTCCCAGTTCGATCTCCGGCCTATTCTTTTATTTTTCTTTCCAGGGGAAAAAATAATTTTTTTCGGTTTTAAGAATATAGATAGTTTCAGAGAGGTCAATCCTATGGTATAAAATTCTGAATTAAAGCGAGGATACAAAGTAGAATCTCGCACGTTGCTTCTTCATTATTTTCTACCTTTGACAAAGTCACCTCCGGTTCCAAAGGTGGAGAACAATTTTTTGTAAAAAAGTAAACAAACTTAGTAAGATTACACTTTGAATCACATTTAAGCTCCTCGTTTGGTTCTCGCCAAATTTGAAATCAAGTATTCTTGCCGTTATAGAGAATATATATAAATATTTTTGAAAAATCACAAAAATCATCATTCTTTAAAATCTGAACGTCTTTATCGATTACTGCCAAACTCAATACCGAGCAACCTTGTCTCGTCCCCTATTCTTGTAAACAGTTTTAGCTATCAAGCTATCAAGCTCGAAAATTACCAAAGTTAGTGATCACCTTTTTTCGAAAAATACATACTACCATAGAAATAACACACGTTAGCGAAAAATTTCAGGAAGATCAATCAACCCGTTCTCGAGATATAGCTATTTCAATGTTCCATGCTCGTCACAGACACACACACCCGCGCCCACTCACGGACATTTCTTCTAAATATAATTTCTCGAGGCTTAAGGTCTTTTTAAGTAGTCTGGTATAAAAACCTGGAAAAAATTTTATGGACGAAATCAAAGCTTCCTTTATGAGATAGTAAAAAAAAATTCAAGGTAGCAAGAACACATTGTGTTTCACTATAAATGATAATGTTATGCCGGTACCGAGTAATTGGATTATTCGGTAGTCGGTATAATATTAAAAGTTATTATTTTTTGGGATCGTTTGCCGATAAGGAGATGGATCTCGAGTAAAAGATGGAAACGCGAATTTATATAAAAGGAAGTATTTATTATAAGCAACGGTAACTTTCCGTTGCCTATTTATATATCAAAGTAAGAAGTACAATAATGCGTTGTTTCGAGTATTAAACGAGGAACCAACCGTTCTCTTTTCAATCTAATTTAATACTGTCCTTTCGTAAAGCAGTTGCTAACTGTCTTCACGAAAATCCCTTAATTCGCAATTTTAGCGTTAGCCTTTCGCCCGAACGCCAAGCGAGTCGCTCATGCTGCGTCAGCGTTCTTGGGGTCGTTCATACGATCGGGCATTGGACTTCGTTTCTTGTCTTGAACGAATTCCAATGTTTCTTTGCTATGGAATATTCCCAAATATACTAAATACGGAGTGGAATATTCCGCGGCACAACATCCCTCCCCCCTTCAAAGGAAAAATTTTTTCTTAAAAAAATTTTTTCTTCGATTGGTTTTCTCGTATTTCCTCTTACAGTTTTACTGTTTGATGTTATATAACAATACAATAAAATGTTTCATTTTTTCATTCGTTGACGATGAAGTTTTTTCTCTGCTTCTTATCGTCTTTCGTGCCGAGCGTGTCGTTCTCGGTTGAGGGGACGGGTGCATAACCTGGCCAGCTCGGATCGCGGTTGCTCTTCTGGCTGTTGTCGTCCGATCGGCTCGAGGTTGATGTTTACCTCGGCTGTTGCCGGGGTCGTTGCCTCGCTTGTCCTTGTTGGTGTTCGGTTTCGTTGATACCTATAACATTTAAACAGAACATAGCCAACCAAGGCTATCGGTGCTACTGCACCCAGTGAGTAGAAACTCATATTGTGGATGTGTTGCATCCCGTCTCCGTCTGTATTGACGTTGTCCAAGATTTGGTCGGCTCGAGCTCCGAGCTTTTGAAGCTCTTCCGGGTCTCGCAGCACGCTCTGCAGTGGACTTGTCCTCTCGGTCTGCTTAGGGGGTGCCTGACCTTCGATTTCCGTTAATTTTAAATCGAACGATGGAAGGTAGTTTTCCCTGATGACCTGCGACGTTCGCCCGATGGTTCTGATACTGAAATCTCGGGCGGTTACTATACATATGCCTATCAATGCCAGTATTCCCGAATTGCTCAGTATTTCGTGTTGAGTGGGATTTTTTCCACAATTTATTCCTACTGGTTCGGGGGTTGGCGCGACGTATAGCCATCGCCCTTGCTGTTGCATTGGGACGACGAAGGGATGGGTTATTTCGATGACCCTTTTTGCACAATTTTTGCCGTTATCGGTGTCCATTTTTGCGTAGATAAGGACCTCGCAGGGTGCGTCGTTCGTAATCGGAATTGTAGGGTGTGTTGGAGGGCAGATGTATGATTTGTCCAGTACCTTACAAATTTTTACGTCGTCGGCTGTCATCCTGAGGTATCTGCGATTTTCGATATCTATGACTACGCGATTCTCGGTCGTGTCGATGTAGTAGTGTCTACCATTGTCCGCTCGCATGGGTATAGGATATACTTTCTGTATGCTATACTGTTGCTGCCCGATCAGCGGTATATCCAGCACGAGTACTACCGCGTTGCCTTCGCTGTAGGCCCTGGTATCAGCCAGTCGCATAAGTGTTGACGCTTGGTCGTGTGCTATGGCTACTGGGAAACTACTGCCTGGCGGTAGGTGTGGTAGTGCTTCGACGAGGTGCTTGACGAGTGTGCGTGGTGGCAAGGACGTTGCGCTGGCCTTACCACTAGCTATATCGTCCACTAGCCACACTAGCTCCTGTACGTCGCTTAGTAATGCTTCGACTGCAATACTTATTGCGTTGAGCGTCTCGTCTAAGTGTTGGCGTCTCTTCAAGTAGTATACGTCGCTGTTGAGCGTGCGGTTTACAAGCTGCATTTGGGCCAGCAGCGTCTGTTCGTTAGCCTGTATATGATGTGCGCTTTCATTGAATAGGCTGAGCGTGGTTTTTATGATCTGGACTTGGTTTTTCAGCCCTTCCTTCAGGGTCTGTTGGGACGCCTTAAGATTCGTTATTTCTTCATGTAGCTCCCGCGCGTCGGCGGCGTCCATGCTTCCTGTGATGGCCTTTATTATGCTTCCTAGGCCGTCTATCAATCCTCTGCGCTCTCTGACGGGGCGCGTCCCGAGGAGGTCGAATATGGTCAATACCCCCATCTCTATCCTTTTCTTCATTCGTAGAACGGAGTCGTTGAGGATGGGGCATATGTCGTTGACCCGAGTTTCGCCTTCGCACAGTTCGGTGAGGCGTTGTAGATTTTCGCTAATTTCTACTTCTCGCTGCATAAGAGCGGCGAGGTCCAACCTGATAATCAACCGCCACGTCGATTGGATTATCTTGAGGCTTCCTATGTCTTCGTAGTAGATTCCCGGGTTGCTGGCAAACGTGCTGACGACGTAGTCCGGGGGATGCTGCGTGGCTTTTGTTAGTCCACCTTTTGCTGCTGTCAGCCTGTAATGAGGTAGGAGAAAAACGTGAGAATGCTTACTGCGTTTGTTCTCCTTCTTTCCTAGAGCGGTCTCGCGGGTTTCGATGTGCGAGGGCTCTTTGGCTCATTCTTACTCTAACCGTCCGCTCTACCGCTTCGTTAATTATTAATCATTAACTATGGCCTTTCTGGTGAAAGACGCGGTGAATGGCGTTCTGATCTGCCGTGGGGGCGACCTCACGCCCGGGCTGCTGCGGAGTGAGGTAAGCATTTTATTTTGGCCGGGAAAAGTCTTTTCTTTTCTTTTCTTTTTCCTTTTTCCTCCTTTTGATTCGCTATTTTGTTCCAGGAAGCGTATTTCCCGAGCGTTCCGGCTCGGCTTCGCCCGGGTTGGGAGATTACCTTTATCGCTCGGGCGTTGGGGGTTCGTCGCCGTCGGGAGGCCGGCCGCCAACTAGTCGACGCTCTATGGGGCGACGGCCACTATGCCGACGAGGATTTCCCCGAGGGCGCTCTCGGGCTCGGACGTCTCTTCGAACAGGATGCACCTAAAGATCGATATCCCTGCCCGTTTTGTAGGCGAGTTTTTTAATAAATGAACTAAGTTTTATGCCGTACTTGGTGTGTCATTGAAGCTCCTTACCTTGCGCTTCGAGAAGCTCCCTACCCACATTTATTTAGTTTTATTAATTCTTCATTATTAATTATGAATTGAGACCTCTTGGTTCGGCCGTGCTATGCACCGTAATTTGCTAGCGCATCCTGGACGGTAAGTATACATCTTTTCTTTGATGCGTTCCTGGTAGCGGTCCTATTTTGCCGACCGTTACTTTCTCGAGGGACTTCGATGGGGTGTCGATTACCCTCATCGGCACTCATTCCCATTTCCTTCAATTATTTTCAGGCGGTCATCGGCAGTAGGAGTGGCTACGCCACTGTGGCAGTCGCTATACTCTTTTATAATGCTGTCTTCGTCTGCGCTGCTGGAAGTTCGTGGGCTACGGGCCCCGCCGTGCCTCGCTTCCTCAGCAGGCCTTTGCGGTGCTCTGTCCGCAGTTTCTTCGCTCGGTGTGCCCACCGGTAGCTCCGCCGTTGGGTCGCTCTTTCTCTCGAGCGGCCTTGCAACGTTTGCCTTTCGCGGCCATCCGCGCTTCGCGGGTCTGCCATGCTGTGCTGGGCCCGCACTATCCTTGTTGGCGGTGCTCGCAGTCTTACCA
Organism: Cylloceria caligata; assembly: GCA_963942595.1. Taxonomy (NCBI): domain Eukaryota; kingdom Metazoa; phylum Arthropoda; class Insecta; order Hymenoptera; family Ichneumonidae; genus Cylloceria; species Cylloceria caligata. The sequence goes on from OZ012703.1 coordinate 29,076,333, forward strand.
GTGGCCTGCGTATGTAGCTTGCGTGGTCTACCCCTTCCCCGACCGCACGGCTTTTCGGCGGGGCTGTGGGGTTCAGTAGAGCGTTCTGCAGGCACGCTGCGAATCTCTCTGTCCTCTTCTGGCGCATTGGCCAGCGCGGCCTTTCTCTCTGCCGCGTTGCTAGGCTGGCCCGGGGTATTCTCGTACCATGGCTATACGGGGTATCTTCGGCTGTCCGCTTTGTGCGGTCTTTCGTTGTGCCTACTTGCCCCGTCGTGCTGTCCTCTTCCGACACACAGACTTCGTTCTTTGCTCTCGCTTGGGCCCTCGTAGTAAGGCATATTCGACTTAGCGCATCTCCATTCGTATTGCGCTTTCCTGCCTTGTACTCTACGTTAAACTCATGTTCCGCCAATTTAATTTTCCAACGCATCAATCTCGAACCTGGGTCCTTTACTCCGAACAGCCAGGTGAGCGGTTGGTGGTCCGTCACTACTGTGAAACGGGTACCTTAAATATATGGCCGGAATTGAGCTAGGGCCCATACTATCGCGAGTAGCTCTTACTCCGTGTGTTACTATGCCGACGAGTTATACTGGTTGCCTTGGGTATCCTCGACTCTCCGCTTTGTGCGGCTGTTCGTATACCCGATTGCGCTATCATTCTCTTTTTTGTGGGACTTTCTGTCCTGTCCCACTTGGGCTCGTGTGGTCGCATATGTGCGACTAAGAGCATCTGCAACAGTATTTCTTTTTCCGGCTTTCTGCATTTTACCGGACCCATGCCCCGATTTTACGGTCTTCCCAGGCAAGGGTTGCGATCCTAGGTCCTTCGATACGACCTTTAAGGGTGCGCGATCTTGCACCTCGTGCGTGCGCTGTCGCTTGTTCCCTCGTAGTTGGAATACACCGTTGTATTCGCACGCTATTCCTGCGCAAGCTGCTTGCTTTTCACTGCTGGGGGGCACCAAGTCGGGCTTCCGTCGTTGCTGCGCGAAGCGTTTGGCCCCCGTGCTCGTTGAGCGTACGCGTAGTGCCTTGACCTGCCGGCTCCGTACGGCCTTCGCTATCTCCGACGGCTCGAGTGTCGCCGACGGCCGTTGCACTTCTCCGTCGTTTTTATTACCATATAAACTCACTTTATTAGGTTTTGACGGTGTGACACGGAATCTCGCTACTTTTCCTCGGCTGATTCCGCTCCTCATAGGTAGTCCGACAGATTTATTCTCCTTGGCGGCATCCGTGTTAGACCCGTTTCCGTAAAGAGAATTTGTCTTCGTAAGCAGGCCTATGTATTTGCACGTGGCTGCAGTTCTACCGCGTGGTGACGAATTTATCCTCGTCGCGCCGTCCCTTAGCGGCATGCAGTGCCCATACAACTTGAGCATCTCGCCATGCAGGATGTCCGCTTTATGCTGCTTGATAAAGTCCATGCCAAGTAATCCGTTGACCTTCAACGGCACATCGTTCGGAACAATGTAGAACCAATGTTCCACGTTTAGCGCCGGTGTCTACAACACAATTTTTGCTATGCCAAGGGGGGTGAATTTTTCACCTGCAACACCCTGCAGTTCCACGGAGCACCTGCTCACCATGGTTTCGGCCTTGAGGCAGCCTTCCTTTATTATGCTGCACTGCGCTCCGGTGTCCGCCTTGAGGGTGAGTACCCCGGTTGTGGCCAACGGTGCAATTATGTCGAAGTCGCTGGCCGTAGCGCTGGACGCCGGCAGCGTTACCTGCAATAACTGCTGCGTCGTTTTCTTCCTGCGCGCGGGTCTCTGATGGGCCGTGAGTGTATCTATTCTCATCGTTTCCAGCGGGCTGGCATAGGTATTCGATCGACTTGCACTTGCATTTACCGTGGACCTTTCATTCTTGCTCCCTGAGTCCCTTGGACGTTGGGGATGCTGTGAAGACTGGGCAGGATCGCTTTTGTTCTGCGACAATCTTTTCCTGCAGTCTTTCCACATGTGGCCCCTTTTTTGGCAATAGTTGCACACGACGTCAACGTTGTGAATGGATGTATTCTCGCTGGGCATCGGTAGGCTTACTCTTCCCGATCTGCGGGTGCAGTCTCGAGCCACGTGCCCTGGTTTCCCGCAGGTGAAACAGTTCTCGTTCTGCTGGGATGGTGCACCTTGGGACCTTCTGGGGTGGCTTATTGCTCCAACAACCCCTCCCTTTGGCTGCACCATGTTGGTTATCTCTATGGCCCCAGCCACAGAGTCATGCAGCGTTTGGTAGTTTCTCGCACGCACCAGCACTTGCACCTGGCCGTGCAGGCCGTTCTCGAAGTTGGCCTGTGCGCTTCGTCGTGTGACGCTCTCGACGGTGATCTTTTGATCCTCCGTTTGCAACGGTTCGCAGAGTATTTCGGCGATGTCTACCGTGATTCTCTCCGTTCTTGCCGCATAGGCGGCGATGTCCTCGTTCTGTCCCTGCCGGAGGGAGCTGAACTCCATTTGCAGCGCGGCCAGGGACTTCCGTTGTCCGTACAACGCTTCCAACTCGCTCCTGAGTTGCGCCATGGTGCTGATGGTTTTGTGCTGCAATTGTCTTGCTGCTGCACCCTCTAGCTTACTCATAACGATCAACTCGAGGAGAGTGTCATGCTCCTCCTCTGCTACCCTGCGGAATATCGTCTCGCAGGACTTTAAGAAGAGCGGCAATGCCTTCGAATCTTTGCCGTCGAATGTTTTTACCATCTTTATTCCGAGGCTGAGGCTAAGCATATTTGAGGGCCTCTGCGTCTCTTCGAACCGCGTGCGTCTCGGGGGCAGTGCGGGGGGCGGGATGTCCTCCATCCCTGCTCCTCCTAACCGTCGCTGGAGCTCGGCAATTTGCTCTCTTAAGGAGTGGATGAGCTCGTACTCGTCCGCACCAACCTCGTTCAGCGTGTCGGCCAAATTCCGTCTTGCCGACGGCGTTTCTGCCTCCCTGAGTTCGCGATCAAGTTCGCGTTGGCCTCGATCGTGCTCACGCTGCAGCCTTTCATACTGGCGTCGCGCTCTTTCCATGTCGCGTTGGCTTCGGTCGACCGCCTCCAACCGATCGCGTACTCTCGCTGGTACCGACCGGGCTGTCGTACCGGTAGCTGCTGAAAAACCTACACGATCTATGGTTCGCATGTTTTCGATTTCTCGCTCAACCATGTCCTCGGTGATGCGTTCAGGCGTTCGCTCGCCAGTGGCCATATTAAGCAAGTCGTCGCTAGCGTTGCTGTCGAAATCCCCGAACGACGCACCCCTACGTGGGTTTACGCCAAACTGGGCCGTCAGTCTGTCCGCCAGGGCCCCTTGTCTGGACGAAGGGATTCGCCCCGACGGCGAGAGCTCGAATAGCGCCCTGCGCGCTTCGTAAACTATGTCTCCTACTGCCGCAGCTAAACCGGCTGTAGAGTCTACCTCTTCGCCGGGCAACGTCGTCTCTAGCGAATTGCCCCTATTTCTTGGTCGGGCTCCTCTAGGATCTGACATGCTTGCAAATTTCTCGGCTAACTCTACTTTAGAATATTCCCAAATATCTGTTCTACACTGGCTTCGGCAAAATTATTAATTTTGTTTTTTCAAAATTTCAAAATATATTTTTCCCTGACTGGCTTTGATTTTTATCGGCAATATGTACTAATAACGTAACCGCCACTTACAGTATGATGATCTGGAAGGCGGTCCTTTCCATTGCGATGTCCTCGGGTGCTGTTCCTTCGGTGCTGTAGACCCGTTGTCTCTTAGCTTTCCTCGAAGGTTGGTCCAGTTGTCCTCCCTGGTACCGTTGACCCGTATCTCCGTTGGTTCCTGGGTTCGTCCTTGGTGCGTCGCCAATGGTTACGCGACGGCTTCTTCTCGAGCAGCTGCTTTGCGTACTCGGCTGCACACTTTGTGCGGTTTTCCGCGACTTGACGTGACACCGTCAATCGGGACTTTAAACGGTTGACCGATACGTCACCCCGCACCGACGTTCACTTTGCGTCTTCGCGTTAGATTAGTCGGGTTTTCACGAACTACACTGGTGTCCTTGCACGCGTCGTAGTCGTCACTTCAGAGTATTCTCAACTTTGTCCAAAACACTGTTGTCCTAATAAATCACGAATCACTTAACTTCGGCAGATCCCACCGCTGCCACCAAATGTTATGCCGGTACCGAGTAATTGGATTATTCGGTAGTCGGTATAATATTAAAAGTTATTATTTTTTGGGATCGTTTGCCGATAAGGAGATGGATCTCGAGTAAAAGATGGAAACGCGAATTTATATAAAAGGAAGTATTTATTATAAGCAACGGTAACTTTCCGTTGCCTATTTATATATCAAAGTAAGAAGTACAATAATGCGTTGTTTCGAGTATTAAACGAGGAACCAACCGTTCTCTTTTCAATCTAATTTAATACTGTCCTTTCGTAAAGCAGTTGCTAACTGTCTTCACGAAAACCCCTTAATTCGCAATTTTAGCGTTAGCCTTTCGCCCGAACGCCAAGCGAGTCGCTCATGCTGCGTCAGCGTTCTTGGGGTCGTTCATACGATCGGGCATTGGACTTCGTTTCTTGTCTTGAACGAATTCCAATGTTTCTTTGCTATGGAATATTCCCAAATATACTAAATACGGAGTGGAATATTCCGCGGCACAACAATAAAAACAAATAAAAAGATAAATGACTGCATTGATTCAGATTATTAATCTTTATATATACATATTGTAACAGAACGCAATTACAGCGATCCGCTACTAGAATATAAAACCGTAAGACCACCAACACATCCAACCCACACCAACAAACACAGCCTACAACTAATGGAGAAAACAAAGAAATAACTAAAAATGATTATCTATTAACAAAACGAGCAAACACGGTACAAACGAGCACAAACTGGACTAGGAAAACATAGCAGAAAAATAGGTACACACAGGCAACCGCGATTACCCACCCTAAACAGCATGACGTCCGAAGTAGGCCCCACCTAACTCAAAAACTACCATCAAAACAAACACAGCTCGCAAGAAGCTCGCAAGAGCAAGACAGGAGGCAAGACAAACAGCAGTACCACGCGCTGTAGACGGGACCCCAGCGTAGTAGCCTCCGCCCTACTAGAAAGCAGGCGGCACCACGTGCAACAACAAACGCCTTACTATGCAAAGAGTGCACAGTCGGCACTACCCCCCAACGAACCATACCACACAGACGACAGCGCGCTAAGAACGCCATAGCACGGAGAAACGACAAAAGAATTAGTGGAACTCTCGAAATTCCACAAATTCTCAAGACGAAACAACAGGGTGCCTTCACATGAAGCCTCACCACATACCCCACTCACGGATAAAATATTAACAATAGAATAAAAGCATAAAACAAGCCAATCTCGCACAAAACTCAATTAACAAATTGAGATCAGGGCAAGCCCCACACGGGAAAACACACGAAAACTAGAACAACATAAAAATCAGGGAGGAACATCTAAAAAACATATTATGAAACACAAAATTAGGAATAATCAATTAATTCCGGCGAATCTCAAACCAAGAAGTAGACAGGCGAACACATACAGGGTATAAAAAAACCCACATGTGACAAAGAAGTGAAGAACGTTGATCAAACCGCCAAAAACATCAAAAAGAAGTTTGAACCTCCAGCGGGTAGGAATTTAATAGCGACCAAAAGAATTCAACCTCGCTAGAACCTCGGTTCAAACTCTGAAAAGACAAAGCCCGGCTAAATATAGAAATTCAAGACATAACGGTACACCGACACGCCACCCCGCACCTCCCTCACCTAGTGATTGAAGTGCGACAAACATCACATGACCTACCACAAAACACCCCCCCGGGGTCCATCCACTATACTATATAAACCGCGACAAGACAAGCCTCAGGGCTCTTGTTGAAAATCTATTCCTCAAGACGAAGTGCTGCCCGACAGCCAACCTAACTTCATATCATTTAAAATTCAATATGTAACGAAACAAGTATTCTTTCGATCAATCGATTCCCCTGCATTGCGCTTGGCCGTCGTTTGACCGAACGAAACAATAACGATACCATAAACACTAACCGTTTGGGAATTATCATGGTAGCAACCAGTATTCTTTTTCTCAACTGATTCCCCTGCATCGCGCTTGGCCGTCAGTTGAGTAAACGAATTAATTAGGATACTCTGTGAGGAAAGGGCTCCCCTGCATTGCGCCTTGGCCGCCCCCAATCACAGCGTTAGGGCACTCTCTCATTAACGAGTCCCTACGCATAGCGCAGTGGCTACATGTTTTTTGAAGAGTGAAGAAGCACGTGTGACTCCAGGTCAAGGGAGTGGCATCCCGACTTGCTGCACCACGCGCACTAGACTCGTAGGGTACCTGCGTGGGTGGGACCACGTCAGGGCCAGCACCAACTACCACCTGCTACGTACGGATACCTCGGCTGATCGTGCTAATTAAGCGACCGGATCGTAAGCCCCTTAATGGCGCGATAAGGTAGCTTAAACAAGCGTGAATAAAGGCCTCAGTATCCGGGGTACAGGAAGAGCTAGTTGGTCATAGCTGCGAACCCGGTCTTTTGTGCGAACAGCGAGCTATAGCTAGGGACCCAAACAATAAGAAAGACGAGTAAAGATAGGTAGGTAAATTCACACACCCCACCGCACCGTACGACACTCGCGATCCAACTACTCACCGCGCAAACATCAGCAGGGCGGAGCCTCAAAAGGCAGACCACGCGAACGGGTACTCCAAACAATAACATCAATATAGCATGTCACCAGCTAGACGTCCGATGATTAAACAAGGCTGACCGGTATGTCTAACGAATGAACCACGGAACGCCCCGTATGAGGACGAAACACATGCAGTAAGAACCAACAGAACCCTTGTAAAATCAAATAGAGACGCACAGTACACCAATGGCAATCGAGCTTCGCACGAATGATATCCTAAAAAACACACAAATTTAATAAATCCGCATCTGTAATTATAAAAATCGCGTATAAGCAAACGCGATAACCCAAATAGATAAATTGAGTGTTAATCTCCGTATAGGCGATATCTCATCGCAATACGAATAATAAAGTCACAACCCGAAACAATCAGAAATAATTCTGCATACATAGTTTTAGAAAATCGTGTAAAAACAAACGCGATAACCCAAAATAGATAAATTGAGTGTTAAGCTCCGTATAGGCGATACCTCATCACCATACGAATAATTGAGTCATAACCCGAAAATAACAGGAAATAAATCCGAATATATAATTATAAGAATCGCGTAGAAGCAAACGCGACAACCCTAGTAGAAAAATTGAGTGTTAAGCTCCGTATAGGCGATATCTCATCGCCATACGAACAATCGGGTCAATAACCTAGAATACCGGAAGCGATTCCGCATACGTAATTTTAAGGAACAGTATCGTATACACAATCGAACGCAAGCGAAGGTTAAGAACCCGTACGAACGACCAGATCGTCCTACGCGACCACGAACTTTTCTCCATCCTCTTCACAAAAATTAACCAACAATCAGTGCCTTCAGCTCAACAAAATTAAGAGAATTACCCTACCAATACAAATACCAATGATGAAAGGGTAACAAACCGCATGTCCACCACGGACATATGCGAATCAACAAACCCAAACTGAGGTTCCACAACAAAAACAACAAAAAGAGAAATAACAATAGAATCAATCACTTATAAAACTTATAAAACATTATACACAACTTCTCGTCCCATCCAGCCCAGAGCACGAACCTGTTTCGAGCGACCAATCCTCTTCCTACGATCTAGGAAAAACCTCGCTCGAAGTAAAATAAAAACTACGCGATTTCACGAAGCCGCTTAGCAGACGCGCAAAAAAGGGATCAAATAAAGTGATCAAAATCGCGAAACGTTTCAATATATATGTATATGTATATATATATATATGTAGGGATTAAAGTAGATTCGACTTGGTGAGGAAATATATTTATTGAATTTAAAAGAGAACAATTAACATGGGCATATAATTTGCTTTTCACGATTCGGGCACGACACACTCTTTCTTTTGTTATCCACCGACTAACTGATCCTCTTGAAATTCGTCAACGGCTCTGACCCATTCACTCATCCCCACTCTCCCCGTTCCACTCACACACGCACACACTCATAGTCTCTCTCATACATACACCTCGCATTCTCACAACCGGCCGTCCTGAGAAGAAGTATCGTCCTGGATACTTTTTATTAAACGCAAATCTTTGTCTTAAGACAATTGTCAGAGGCAACATCAAATAAATTAACATAGACTCTCGTCATTAACAGAAAATATATTGGAAACACATTATATTCCATTAGACGATGAAAACATAGCGCGTTCTTCCCTCATCTTTACTCGCTGTCATTACTGACACTGTCGTTCTCACTTTGATACTCGCAGACTTCTAACTGTGTCCATGGTTTCATATGATCGGCTCCAGAGTTTGTTTTCGACGGTCCTTCGTGACCTAAAGGGTGGTTAAATTGTAAAGGCCGATGTTGAATGTGAACCACACCTAAACGTCAAGTTTTTTTCTGCATTTCATTTGACATTTCTCAATTTCAGACTAACTCAATTTGAACCATGGAAAGATACACAATCGAGCAACGCGTTAAAGTTATTCAGGCTTATTATGAAAATGGGCGTTCAAATCAAAATGCATATCGTGCACTTCGTGATTTTTGGGTCAATTTAATCGTCCAAATGTGCGTACAATCGGAAAAATCGTGCAAAAATTTGAGCAAACCGGGTCTGTAGGAGATATTAAAACACCAGTGCATGCTCGTACAGCTCGTACTGCAGAAAATATTGCTGCTGTTCGCGATAGTGTGGCTGAAGAGCCGTCCACCTCAACTCGTCGTCGTGCCCAACAATTGCACCTCTCACGCTCGTCGTTGATGAACATTATGCATAAAGACTTGCATTTACACGCTTATAAGGTGCAATTGACTCAAGAACTAAAGCCTCTTGACCATTCCAAACGTCGTCAATGGTCAGAATGGTGGCAAGAAATGGCAACAGTGGATGATCAATTTTCGAAGAAAATCATCTTCAGTGATGAGGCACATTTTCACCTCAGTGGATTCGTCAATAAGCAGAATTGCCGCATTTGGGCGAATCATAATCCAAGAGTGATTGTCGAAAAACCAATGCACCCACAAAGAGTGACTGTTTGGTGCGGTTTATGGGCTGGCGGCATCATCAGGCCGTATTTTTTCCAAAATAAGGCCGGTCAGGCAGTTACTGTGAATGGTGTTCGCTATCGTGAGATGATAACGAACTTTTTATGGCCCGAATTGGAAGATATGGATGTGGGCGATATGTGGTTTCAACAGGACGGTGCCACTTGCCACACAGCTACCGAAACAATGGCTCTTTTGCGCGACAAATTCAATGGCCGTGTTATCTCACGTCGTGGCAATGTCAATTGGCAGCCAAGATCATGTGATTTGACACCGTTGGACTTCTTTCGTTGGGGTTATTCGAAAGAAAAGGTGTACGTCGATAAGTCAGCAACAATTCAAGAGCTAAAGGATGAGATAATTCGGCACATTAACGGCATAGAACCTCAATTATGCCTAAGCGTCATCGAAAATTTGGACCATCGGATGGAGGTGTGCCGCCGAGGTCGCGGCGGCCATTTGGCCGATATTTTGTTCCATACATAATTGAACCATACTATATTATCATAATAAAAAGAATTGACAATAGTTTCCTAAATAATTTGTGTTTTATTCAAAATCAACATCGGCCCTTAAAATTTAACCACCCTTTATTTTTTCGACAACATAACGGTCGCTTCGTAACAATTTTCTCAGTACAGGAATCAGCATTCTATTCACCCTCTCCACCTGTCCATTTGCCCTTAGAAAACCGGTCGTGATCAGCATGTGTGTTATATCTCTTTCTTTGCAGAATGTTCTGAAATATTCGGACGTGAATGCGGTGCCTCTGTCCGAAACTATGCGCGTTGGATCTCCGAATACAGTAGATTGTCGATTGAAACATTTCAGGGTTTTCTCCGTCGTTGCAGTTTTCGTCGGGTACAGCCAAGTAAACTTGGTAAATGCATATACAATAGTAAAAATATATTTATAATTCTTACTCGTAGAAGGTAAATGCCCTAAATAATCAACATGATACGTGTCGAGAGGGGTCTCCCCCTTATCAATAGGATTCAAGAATTCTTCAGCTTTACCAGCTTTCTTTTCTGCCAAGATCCATTCGACGCAATTCGCGATACATCGTTGAATCTTTTCTTTCATTTTGGGAAACCAAAATTCTTGTTGCATAGCGTATTCTGTCTTGGTTACTCCGAAATGTCCTCTCTTATGGAAATGTCGAATCGTCGAGTTCTGCATGGCCTTGGGAACTACTAGCTGTTCCATGCCATTTTCCATTCTGTATAGAAGTCCTCAGTTCTTTAGTACGAAGTTTTTTCTCGTCATCTTGGCGACGTCGTCAAATGTTTTTTTACCTGCACACAATATATTGTAGCAGGATTTCGGCTTAGAGCATCTACGTGCTTCATGGGACTTCCGGAACGATGTTCGATGTTATATTGATATTCTGCCAACTGCAAGGCCCAATGAGAGACTCGTAGGCACATATTCTTCTTCTTGACGGTTGATACGAAGGCTTGACAATCCGTGACAATCGTAAAAGGTATCCCCAGTAGATACACTCTGAACTTCTTGAGTGCCTTGATAATTGCCAGCACTTCTAGCTCATAGCTAGTATATTTCTGCTCTGCCGCATTTGTCTTCCAACTGGCGTAATATACTGGATAGAGTGACGCATCATCAATGCTCTTGTGGAGCAATATTGCTCCTACTCCTTCGATGCAAGCATCTGTGTGTAATTCTGATTCCGCATCTGGGCGGTACAGTCTGATAACTGGTTTTTCAACTAGTGCTCTCTTTAAGGCCTCATACGCTTTCTGTTGTTTCGGTCCGAATTCGAATTTGACATCCTTCTTCATCAGTTGCGATAACGGTCTCGCAATGATTGCGAATCTTGGGATAAATTTTCTAAAATATCCCGTCAAACCCAGAAAACTCTGAATCTTCTCAATCGTTGTAGGCGGAGGAAAATCCGTAACGGCTTTTATCTTTCTCGGCGATGGCTGGATTCGTCCAGATTCGACAATGTATTCTAGATATTCGACTTTCTTTACCAAAAATTCGCATTTTCTCCAATTGATGCTGAGTCCGTATTCCGCCGCTTTTGACAAAACCGTTTTTACTTTTTTCAAGTTTTCCTCCTCAGACTTGCTGGGCACTATCAGATCGTCGAAATAGGCTAATACTGTGCCGTCATTGACGAGATCTTCAAAAACAGCTCGGATGTGCCTCTGAAAAACTGAAGGTGAATTGCACAGTCCGAAGGGTACTCGTATAAATTCGTATTGCCCATCAGGCACAATGAATGAGGTATATTTGATACTTCCCTCGTCGACGGATACGTGAAAAAACCCATTCTTGAGATCAAGTGTGGTATAAATCGTAGCATCCTGTAGCCGATCCAACTGATCCTGAATAAGTGATAGCGGAAAACGGTCTCTAGATAATCTTGCGATTTAGCATTCTATAGTCGATACATAGTCTGGGTTCGCCGTTCTTCTTTTTGACCAATACGACTGGGCTGGCGTACTTTGATGAGCTTGCTCTAATTATGCCACTCTTGATCCAATCGCCGATTATTTTGTTGACGACGTTATTCTGCAGCAAAGGCAAACGTCTTGGTTGTTGGTATACAGGGATGACGTCTTCAAGCAGAATCTGCATCTTTACTCCAGTGTCTTTCGTTTTCATTGATTCGTAGACTTCGATAAACTGTCCAAGTCCTTGTCGAACGCTTTTGTCCGTAATTTGCGAGATATTAACATCATACGTCTCCTGCGCAGCGTTGATATTCAGTACATCGCACCAACCCGGATCGTTGCTTTCCGCAGGCAGATGTACTTCTTATTCCTTTGACAATTCCGGTTCGATCCTCCTCAAAACCATTTTTCGTCGTTTCAAACAGACTTCCGTGTAATCCGACAACTCTCCTCCAATTAGCAAGTCATGTCGTGTTAGATGATCATGGATTACATCAATGTCAAAATTGAAATTGAGGCTGTCAATCGTTCCCCTGGCATTGAATCGTCCGAGTGTATACGGAATCTTTGAGCCAATTCTTTCGAATGGTCTCGGAGCTCTGGTTAGCTCAGGTGTTCCCAACTGCTTGTACAATCTATAACTCATTAGGTGCAAATCACTCCCAGGATCGATAATTCCGGTTACTTGCTTACCAAGTAACTCCATCGTTTTATAGGTTTTCTTGTCAGTTTTCTCAACAGCATTAACAGTAAGTTTAGGTCTCTGTGCATTATTATTTATCTTGCGATAATCGCTAGAGATATGTCCAAACTCACCGCACTTGAACCATTTTTTTCCTTTTTCGATTTAAATGGGCATTCCCCACTCCGATGTCTTTTATCTCCACAGTTGAAACAGCGTTCTACTTTATCACCGTTGCGATGTTCCATTGTCTTCTTCGACTTATCAACAGCGTGATGATTAGGTACCTGTCTTTGTTTAATACCATTTATTTTTTGTGTTTCATAGTGTTTGAAACGTTTCCTTAAATCTTTGATCGAGCGCGCACCATAGAGGACCGAATTGTTTACGTCCAAGTCAGTTATACCATCCATAAAATATTGTATCTGTGCCTCGATTTCAACGTCTGTATGTTTAGCGATTTCAAGCATTCTATACGTGTATGCTTCAAATGTTTCGTCATTTTTTTTTCTTTATCGTGCTCAGCTTCTTATGTACCTACCTACTATTTATCGTTTGACTAAATTCCTTCGAGAGCCTTGCTTTAAATTTCTTCCAGGTCTTTGTCGTTTTCATTTCGAATCGAGCAAATAGCTTGGCTAAGCCAGTTAAAATCTCTGGGCGTAAACAAGTTTTTCGATATCGCTCCAATAACAAATCGTGGCAACGTTCTCGAAATCATGAAACCAGTTTATAATATTCTCACAACCGTCACCGCTGAATTTCTCCAAAGTTTCTTCTACATCTTTAAATCGCAAAGTTACCTGTTTACGTGTGCTCCGATCACCTTCTGGGGAGTTCGTTCGTCGTGTTTCTCTATTATGAATTCAGCGACGTCTTCTTCTTTCCCATTCGTCGTCCTCGTCGCTCGAATCTGTAGCGTTATTACTATCTACGCTTAATGCGTCCTTCAGCCTAAAACGCAGCGTCGCTTTATCTCCGGTTGTCTTGAGACTCATTTTCTTCAATCGTCCTATTAACTCTTCTTTCTTCATATTACCGATTTCCAATACTTCCCTTATTTCGTCTTCATCTTCGGTTGTTTCGCCATCATCTTCTTCTTCACTCGTACTCATGTCGTCTTTATGCTTTCCGTCTTTTCCAGCATCTTTCATACTTCGTTTGGCGATACTCTTTGTGTTATTTTTTGTCTTTATTCCTAAACGTCTTTTAGCAGTTGACTCCTTTTCCATTTTTTTCTTTGGACCGTTGCGTATTTGCTCATCATCGCCGTGTGACGTGGATGCACCCGTCGATGCAAACCGCAGGCGCTCCAACAACACTGCTTTTGCACCGCTGACTGGTAAATCCTCTGCTTCCAGTCTCGTCCTCAATTGCTTCACCGTCAGTTTGTCGAGCTCGCTGTTCGCAATCTCGTCCCTTCTTTCCATCGTTGTCTTTTTTTTTTTTTAATTTCTCAATTAAAAGGATAAAATGTCGAACCAAATCCCGGTTGAGCCCCCAATATTTGTAGGGATTAAAGTAGGTTCAACTTGGTGAGAAAATATATTTATTGAATTTAAAAGAGAACAATTAACATGGGTTTATAATTTGCTTTTTACGATTCGGGCACGACACACTCTTTCTTTTGTTATCCACCGACTGATTGATCCTCTTGAAATTCGTCAACGGTTCCGACCCACGCACTCATCCCCACTCTCCCCGTTCCACTCGCACACGCACACATTCATAGTCTCTATCTTGTATCTTGTAACGATATTTTTAATCGTTAGCATTAATTTTTGTTTTCCGAGGGGAAGAATTCGGGCTCGAACACAGGGATAATTAATTTAGACTTCCAGGTAGGCAAAAGTAGGGTTTATTAACCAAGACAATTATAAGAATATCAATGTTCAGTTTATTGTCACCATTGGCCAGTATATTGCATTTCAAACCGTTAATTTCTGCGATTATTCTACAATTCTTTTCCCGTATCTCGTTCACATAGCTCTTTGATACACCTAGCAATGTGGCCTGTTATTGGTATTGTTCGTTGGTAGTAGGCCTGTCACCCAACATATATACTCAACCCATGCGCGTCAAATTTGCTCTCAAAGGTGATATCTCTATTATGCTTATAATTCTCTCTATTTACAAGTCGTTTTAGTTCCTTCTATCGACTTTAAACCTACTCGCTTACACACTACTTGCTTATTCTACTTGCTTAAATACTACGCGCTTATCTGCTATTCGCTTAAATTTTATTCACTTCAATATTACTCGATCTGGTATTCCTATCAATTGTATTTCACTAATTGTTTTTCTTATTAACTAGATCACTCGCCTGTTTTTCCTCCTTCCTCTGTATTCGTTTTTCACTGATCCTAGTAACTGTTAGAAATATAGTTCTTTCTCTAATTCACTGACTCGTTTTGGTTAAAAAAAAAACACGTATCACGAGAAAAATGTAAAAGTAAAAGTTTCAAGCTGATGCTGTAAGAGATGTACACTTTTCTTCAAAAAGCACGTAAGACCAGAGCCAAGAGCTAATACTTCAGAGAAGAGCTAAGAGAAGAGAGCCTATCCTCTTGCGCAGGCTCTTTTATACCCTGCCCCGCTGCCTCATTCCCCTCTACGTCATTTTCGATTTTTATTTTAAATCTAACGTGGTTTCCTAATTTTTCGAGTTGCCGTTGCCGCGCCACCCGTCTTCCCCTCGCCACCAAGGGAGGCCAGCTGGTCGCTGACCTGCAGTTTACGGCAGCGAGGGAACTCCTTTGTCGTAACGTAGCTCGTTTTTGTCACATTGTGCTCGAGTTTGCCGACCTAATGCACGAATTCTACCGTGCGTTAGAGCGTAATCTCGCCTCTTATAATAGCAAAATATAATCAGGCAGGCTAGCGGGTGTAACTATGTTACAATATATATATAACGATGATTAGACATACCAGGTGTATGCATAAGTTTTTTCCGGTTTTTTGGTAAAAAAAACACGTAATTTTCAAGGGAAATCAATTTTTGTTTTATTCAAAATATTGGCCATCGGCTTCTGCACATTTCGCCCATCTTTCAGGTAACTTATGAATACCATGCCAGAAAACCTGCTTGTCTTTTGCGGCAAACCATTCGTCGAGCCATTTTCCAACTTCCTCGAAATTGCTGAAGTGCTGCTCTGGGAGCGCGTGCCCCATTGATGCGAAGAGGTGATAGTCAGATGCCGCCAGGTCTGGCGAATACGGCGGGTGCGGAAGGATGTCCCATCCAAGCGATTTCAAGGTGTCTTTCACTGCTTTTTCTGTGTGAGACGGCGCATTGTCGTGTAACAAAATCACTTTGCCATGTCTTCTGGCCCATTCCGGTCGTCTTTCGATTAATGCGTGGTTTAAATTAATAATTTGTTGGCGATAGCGTTGTATATTAACGGCTTCGCCGGGCTTCAAGAGTTCATAATACACAATACCGCTTTGGTCCCACCAGACATAGAGCATGGTCTTCTTGCCGAAGCGATTTGGCCTTGGTGTTGAAGGACCGGCTTCGTCAGGTGAAAGCCACGATTTTTTCCGCTTCGGGTTTTCAAAATAAATTCATTTTTCGTCACCCGTCACAATTCGATGCAAAAATGATTTCCTTTCGTGGCGTTGAAGCAGAACTTCACAAGTGACTTTGCGATTTTCTATTTGACGTTCATTCAAATCGTGTGGGACCCATTTACCGAGTTTATTGATCTTCCCCATTACTCGTAAACGTCTGCTGATTGTTTCTTGTGACACATGTAATGCTTCTGCTAATCGCCGTTGAGTTTGAGTTGGGTCATCATCCAATCACTCCTGCAATTGCTCGTCTTCGCATTTTTGTGGTCTACCAGAGCGCTCACTGTCTTTCACATTGAAATCACCACTTTTAAATTGTCGAAACCATGTCTCACATGTTCTAATCGATGGAGCGTGTTCACCATATGTTTCTACCAGCAAACGTTGACTTTCAGCAGCCTTTTTCTTTTGATTAAATAAGAAAAGCAATGCGTGCCGCAAATGTTCTTCTCCAGGCACAAAACTCGACATAATCACTGAACGATGAAACAAAGACGCTAGTTTTTGGCGGACTCAGCTTGTGTGTGTTTGTAGGTTAATGTCAGACGAACAAAATGATGTATGTGTCAAATTAATACGCTGCGTACTTTTCGCTGGCGCCATCTCTTAGTTAAACCGGAATAAACTTATGCATACACCTGGTATACATACGACTTGAAAGGTTACTTTTATAAATAACTTATTATTGAATGTTTAGCCTCCTCGATCACCGCCACTACTCAAAATAAAAAAAAAACTGGCATTTCTATAATAACATGTTACATGGTATAATAATATGATAGTTGCAGTACCATCTAAAATAAAATTCATTATTATTTACGCGGTATTAATAATAAATAAGAATCATGCTTCACCGCGATATTTTACTGAAAGTTCGAATACATTGTTAATCGAGGAAAAATTCTAGTCATTGTTATAAAAATGTTATGTATACCTTTGCGTACAAACTTTTGAATGGCGCAAACAGAAGTTTGATCTGAATTGCAGTTTTTTGTTATAAACAAAATAACGTAGAATGGCGAAGGATAAGGGTACGATGCAGAGGAATACACGTACAATTCATTTCAATCAAGTGATTGAATACTACGAGGGTCGATCAATAATAGTCGGCTTGGGAAAAAAAATCTCGTTTTTTTGGACAATAATCTTTTTATTTCTCAACATAATCTCCTTTTAGCTCGATACACTTATTCCAACGATTTTCCAATTTTTTGATGCCCTCCGAATAATACGATTTCGGAAGGTCCTCAAAATAGGTCTCCGTTTCGGCGATGAGGTCATCTCTGGAACCAAATTTCTTTCTGCCAAACCATTTTTTCAGGTTTGGAAACAGAAAGTAGTCGGAGGGGGACAAATCTGGAGAATACGGTGGATGCGAAAGCAATTCGTATTTAAATTCATGAATTTTGGCCATCAGCTACACGTTTTCTTTTATGGTCGATAGTGAGCAAACGCAGCAACCATCTTGCGGATAACTTTTTCATACCCAACTGATCACTCAGGATTGAAATCACTGAGCCATATGATATGCCTGTGGCATCAGCAATCTCACGCACTTTTAGTCTCCGATCATTTAACACCATATCGTGGACTTTTTCAATTGTTTCTGGTATGACGACCTCATTCGGACGACCTGGACGTTCATCAACAATGCTCTTACGACCGCGTTTAAATTCAGCTGTCCAATATTTAATGGTTGATAACGAAGGTGCAAGGTCCATATAAACTTCGTCTAGCTCCGCTTTGATTTCACTGTTCGTTTTCTTTTTCAAAAATAAAAATCGAATCACTGCACGGTACTCAATTTTTTCCATTTTTGTAAAAACACAAAAGGTATTTGTCTTTCGACGCTGTCAAACGCAAACTAAACATTGCAGCGAGCTGAAACTCTGACAACAGTCATGTGAAGGATGGCACTACTAAACGTCGCTATTGATTTCTTTCCTCAATCAACAGATGACGCAAGGCCGACTATTTATTGATCGACCCTCGTACAGCCATTAAAATTCTTTTATTATCCGCTTAATAATAAATCAATGATGGTTAGAATTTAAACAACTCTCCCAATCGTTTTTACATCGAATATGATGTAATTATTAATCTAAAAAATAGCATTCCTCGAGAACACATTCAACATTCATTCAACTGTACGCATTCCATAATGTATTGTTAAGAACTTATTATCATGTTCACATCATTAGACCTCAAGGATCCTTTTCCCATAAAATATGAAATAAAATAACGATGGATGCAATGACACATTTAATGAGATATACATGACGTCTGAAAAAAGGATAAACGTTACCATCAGTCTAACCATTTCTTATCTTACCTATAACTAAAAAAAAAGAATGATAGGTACAGGGATCAAACCAGGATCTCCCAGTTTTCGAGATAGAAGAGAACGCTTTATACCGCTCGACCATATATTCTCCATTGTATATGTATATACTGCGAAAGTAGATGATTGTTCGAACGCCACCTATATTTTTGCAGAGGATTACAATGTCATTCTTTTCACTATTATCGGTCAATATACTATCAAAAGATGCATATTCATTTACAATTACGCTTGCTTTGTGAGATAATTGCATGAATACGAACGAAAAATACCGCCATCACAAGCATTTGAGGGCGCGTGAGTCTGAACGAGAAGGTAACATCACCCCAACCATTGGAAGCGCGTTGTTGCGAGAGAGACACACCATCACCCCAAGCGCACACTGTTTGTAGCATAGTAAGATTGCGGAGTTAACCATGTGGCGGTGTATTTGTGCACATTTATACAGGCAGAGCTTGTGGTGGCTGGGGTAATCACTAACCAATGACCCTAAAACAATCTGCCTAATGCTCCCATAAGGTCTGGGCTTTCATGTAAATCTTTATTCGCTGGCATTACATCCTAACCCCCTAACCTAAGAATCCACTTTTTACATATGAAAATAATACGTTTAAAACCTATTAATATTTATATGCGAATAAAAGTACATTTAATACCGGATATGAACCCAAAAAATCGATTTACTTATCATTTATAGTCAATCCTACAATAGTGAAATGACTGTAGGAATTGAACCCCAAACAAGCTTAATAAATATAAATCAATTTTCTAACACTTTTTACGAAGTGCTTTGTGGCTGAATGGAGCGGTGCACGTTTGTCACACGTGTTAGCATAAAAAGATCGAACTACGACATATTAATCGCGAAAGCTGTATGGACTTGATTCGATCCAATAAGCGCAT
Source organism: Cylloceria caligata (assembly GCA_963942595.1). NCBI lineage: Eukaryota > Metazoa > Arthropoda > Insecta > Hymenoptera > Ichneumonidae > Cylloceria > Cylloceria caligata. Next base: position 29,095,399 of record OZ012703.1, read on the forward strand.
GCGTTGAGAACGTTTACGCGATCAAGGAAATAAAGACGCGGTTCGCGACGAAGGCCACTATATTAATATGAGTAGTATGTGGATCTTGGCTCCATCCCACTCCTTCCCCCACTATGCGGCTACCCCCACCATCCCACTTTTCCACCGTTGTGCTACCCACTCTGCTTATCCAGTGTCAGTAACTTGGAGGTGGTAAAGTTAGGTGGTGTGAGTACTCTGGTGAACACACACAAACACACACACACGCACACACACGCGCGCGCGCGCGCGAGAGAGAGATATATTTATTAGCTTTCTCAGCTATTTTATACACAGTGTTACATATTTTTCTTACATGTACATACATCTTACTTTACTGTTGACACAACATACTCCTTTAACATTCGTTTAAACTGTTCTACTTTTTCGCAACCTTTCAGTTCAGTTGGCAATGCATTATATATTTTCACTCCTTCATAGTATATACTCTTTTGTGCACTTCTCGTTCTTCTAAATTGTTTTACTATATTTTCCGCTTGCCTTGTTTCCCTACCACTCTTCGTTCCTACTATTTGTAGCCGATTTTTAAATTCTTTTGGCAGTAGATTCTTCACGGCTTTAAAGATAAATGTACAAACGTTATAGTACAATCTTTGCCTTATGGACATAAATTGTACCACGCTCAGCATATCTTCTACCTTCGTAAAGCGGTTGCATTGTAATATAACCCTCATTGCTCTGTTCTGCGCGATCTGCAGTTTCTTCAACTCTGTTTCACCCATAGCTACTAACAGTGTTGCACAATATTCAAAGTGAGGTGCTATGATTGCTTTACATATCACACATCGCGTATACACAGATACATAATTTCCCATTCTGTTTAGAAAGCTCGTTTTTTTCCCTATTTTTTTCAACATATACTCACAGTGGTCTTTGAATCGTAGCTTGTCATCAATAATGATACCCAAATATTTTATTGACTCTACTCTCTCAAGTTTCGTTCCATCCAAACACTTCAGTACAATGTTCCTACTCACGACTTTCCTTACACTGCTGACAATTATATATTTTGTTTTCTCTACATTCATTTTTCATTTATTTCTTTCCATCCACTTTTCTACTATACTCAATAACATATTCATCTTTCTTTTCACTTCCGCGCTGCTTTTTCCAGGTACATATATCACTGTGTCATCAGCAAACATTTTTATTGCACATTCCTCTGGACACAAATTAACTATATCATTTAAATATATAATAAACAGCAACGGCCCTAGTACTGACCCCTGCGGTACCCCATATTCGTTGGGAATAACTTCAGACCATTTATCATTGAATCGAACTTGCTGTGTTCTATTTCTTAAGTACGAGAGAGAGAGAGAGAGAGCACCGTGTCTTTAATTTATTGCTACGTCCTCGTCAAAGCCCTCGTACAAGGCACCGATATCGACGCCGATATCTATCTCATGACCGAGGGCTAGTAACAGCAGCAACAAATATATCCCAAAACTCTTGCATACTCTCGCACACGTATGCACACCTTGACATACAGATAAGATGTTTCATGAAAACTAAATAATATTCGTTGACGAAATTTGATGATTTTCCTCACGGCCGAGTGCCTTGAAATTAGCTGAAAACAATATGACATTCATCAGCGAAACTAACTTGTTAGTACATGACGGGCTTTACATCTACATCACCATCGCTGAATATTTCCCTAGGTCTTGATTTTGTAAAATGATCGCGTGGAACCATCTTCTTGGTTTGTCGTATTCATTACATTGCTGCAGTATATGCAGAGAGAGAAAGAGAGAAAGAGCGTATTAGAGGAATATATTTATATAAAAGCGCGCCGCTTTGAAGAATCTCTCGTTAATTGTCTGATTTACTGTGGTTACTACTACTCTAACAGCATAATCATGGTCAGAGTGATTAAGCGCTCATTGATAAGAAAATTTTGCGATGCAAAATGGAAAAAAACGATGACGAATGGAAGTTCCGGGATTCTCGGCCACAGATTCCGTTACTGTGACTATATTTTCGAGTGACCGACAAGGACGACGACGAACAATCTTCTGATCCATCAGCGTAAATTTGGTCTCAAATTTTGTAATTAAACGCCTCACTGTCGATTCATTTGGTGCATTATTGCGACCAAAAACTTGACGTAATTGGCGAACTGTTTTCGCAAAACTTTCACCATTTTTGTAATGTGTGTTTACAATAATTAAACGTTGATGGTTTGAATACTTCTCCATATTCTTAAATCGCGTGGTCTGTACGTGACAAATGTAAAAAAAAATCACCGTACAATTCGTATTAACAAAATGCCGGCAAATTTAAATCCGGCGCTCTTGCTGGGACACCCTTTATTTGAAGAGCCCTTTTCTCTAACAATTTAGAGCCATTGTCAGGCATTGGTCTCCGACAACCCTTATTTAGAAATATTTCAATATCTGGAATTGATATTTGTAGAGTATGCTGTATGAGCCTGCTTTTATCTTGCGCCGTGCGCTTTTTGATTAATATATTGTTGAATATGTGACATGTCAAAGGTATAATTCTTAAATAGAAGTTCTCTCACGAGAGACAACAGCCAGTAGTCAGTTTGTTCTCGTGGAACCCCGAATAAATAAATCGAATTCCATGATGAATCCTCTAGAGTTTTATTTCTCTTCACTGTAATAGTACGCCTTGGTTTCTTCCCCAGCATTTTCAAAAACTCAGTCGGCGGGAGAAAATCAATTCGTTACAATGGGAATGCGATTTTGACAGATTACTCGAGAATAACAAGGAAATGTCGTTATACGTGAAAAATCACGCCATGGTCAGGCAGGCGCCTCTCGAACCACGCGATGCCTTCTTTGGCGGTCGAACGGAAAATTTTGTAAGCTTGTACGACGTCGCGAATGGGGAGCAGATACGCTATGTGGATGTGTGCTCGCTGTATCCATGGGTGTGTAAAAATGGAAAATATCCGGTTGGACATCCGAAATTGTACGTATGTGACAAGGGTCGAGAGCCCTTAGGACTAGAAAATGATCTAAGTGTCGTCCAGACTCTCGTGAAGTGTACCGTAGTAGCACCGCGCGATTTGTATATCCCCGTACTGCCTGTTCGCATGCATAGGAAACAACTGTTCCCCCTGTATAGAACGTGGTGTACAGACATGGACACATCCGAGGGCTGCACACACGATGACACGACTGAGCGAGCCTTTGACGGAACATGGGTCATGGACGAGCTGAGAAAAGCTGTGTCGCTCGGATATAAGGTGACGCGTATCGATGAAATTTGGCAATATGTTGTTACGCAGTATGACTCGACAACGCGACGAGGCGGTCACTTCGCCGAGTCCATCGATACATTCCTAAAAATAAAGCAGGAGGCGAGTGGACCGCCAACAGAGTGTAACGATGACGAGGAAGCAATAGCGCGGTTGATAGCGTTGTACAAGGAGTCTGAGGATGTATATTTCGAGCGAAGTGCTTTGCAGTCAAATCTGGGTTTACGTTCGCTCGAGAAATTGGCTCTCAATTCATTCGGGGGAAAGCCGCCGCCGCCGTCACGGTATAAGCTTATTTAAGAGTCAGCTGATTGATTTTGATAGACACTCATCGATATGGATACACGTTGGAAACATCCATGGACAGCCGTGATAAGCGGTCCTACGGGTTGTGGTAAAACATATTTTGTAAAAAAATTCTTTAAATACATGCGCGAATTGACGGATATCCCGTTCGAGCGTATATTTTTTAATTACTCAGAGTGGCAGTCCGGGTATTCAGAGTACGGTGATAAAATCGAATTTCGCGAGGGTTTACCGCAAGCAGCAGACTACTCGAATGATACAAGACCTAAACTTGTGGTCATTGACGATCTAATGCGCGAGACATCGAACAATACCGTGGTCGATCTTTTCACCAAAGGTAGCCACCATAAAAATCTTAGTGTCATTTTCATCACGCAAAATCTCTGTCATCAGGGTTACGGGCAGCGCGATATCTCCTTAAACGCTAATTATATCGTTGTCTTAAAAAATCCGCGAGATCGCGCGTTAATTCAACATCTAGCACGCCAGGTATGTCCCGAGGATCCGAGATTTTTGCAGGAGGTATATTTCGATACAACAGCTGCACCGCACGGCTATCTATTATTCGACTTGAAACAATCGACACCTGATAATTGAAGATTTCGCGCCTGTATATTTCCCGATGACCAATACTATTACGTTTACGTGCCTCAAAAAGCAATAAAAGTTCGCGGTGCGACGAGTGATGTACCAGTAATGTGCTTGTAATGGTGTTGCGCGGACCTCTCGATAAAAAGCAAATAATTATATTGCAAGCGCTGTGTTATCTGAAGCAAGAGCGACGACGTGCAATTTTGCCTAAAGCAGATTTAGCGCTCGTACGGTGTATATGCGAGTGTGCTCTAAATGTTTTACAGGGAAACGTGAGTCTGAACAACGTACAAAAGAATCATCTTCGGAGGCACGTGACAATTCTTCGATGACTAGCCCCCAAAAGGGGAAATTGGAGCGGTAAGAGGAAGATCATCGTCGAGCACTGTGTCGGATTGCTCAAGCTGCTTCTTGTGCCTGTCTTGGTCTACACGAGCCATTGAATATGCCAGAAAGATGGTGTTAATTCTTCATGATAACATACATCGTCTCGCTGGTCTCGCCACTACTGCTGCTACTACTACCACTACTACTATTACTACTACTACAGACCCGTCGCCCTCCGTACAGACTATCAATACGCCATTATCGTGCCTCGACTCTGAGCTGAGTGAAATTCTAAACTCTCACTTGCACAAGAGCGAGAGAGAGAAATGGATAGCGTACCAGCAGGTTTTACAGCGTTGTCTTCATTTGGTCGAGTACGATAATACAGTACCGAATATTTCGTCAAAACGAAAAATAGCAATACTCGATAGTCACGAGAAGAAAATCGACGACCTTTTAATGAACAAAGTTAAATCTCAACTCAATGACACACTTATTAACGATAGCGTACCAAAAAAATTAAAATCTAAAGCAATATCGTTGCTTCGCAATTTGCATCGCAGCGCCGTCGGTAAAAACATGACATGGGATCGTAACGATGTTGTTTCCATAGACGGCAGAAGAATTTCAAATTCCAATATCGTTGATCTTGTTAACGATGCTATGCGAGCTAGAAAACGCGAGAAACCCATCGGTCGATCTCACTTTGCCAAACTCCTGCTAACGATACAGATGCCTACGCGAATTTATCGGCAATCCTGAGTTACTACACGAGCCTACACCTACATCATTCTCGACACCGCAGCGGCATCTTATTTTGCCACGCGATTGTAAAAGTAACAGCTGCAGCAACAGTAGCAACAATAATAACGAGGACGAGACCGCACACTCGAACAGAGATTTAATCCTCACGGCGGACAACGACATCATCGAAGGGGCGGAGGGGGAGGAAGAAGAGAATGAACAATTGCAAAACAAGCGCAAGTAGAGAGCCAACGATACCTCAGTGAATATCGACCCCCCCCACACAGTTAGAAAAGAAAAAGAAAAAGAATCCATGTAACTGGTCATCGTTAAAATTATCAAAATTCTTTAAAAAATCTATTATGACACTGCTCATCCTGCCTTCTATTCTCGAGCAAAAAATTTAGCCCAGTTGGATCGAAGAGTAGCGCGAAAAAATGTTTTACCATGGCTCGAGACACAGGATTCATATAACATGCATCGTCTCGTGCGACGACGATTTCACCGTCGTACGTACAACGTGAGTAATATAGACGATGTATGGGAGGCTGATTTAGCTGATCTTCGCTCGATAGCTACGTACAACGATGGGTACGCATATCTGCTTGTTGTTATCGACGTATTGAGCAAATGCGCGTGGGTCGAGGCTTTGCGTGACAAAACGAGCGCAAACGTAGCCCGCGGCCTCACACGCATACTCGCACGCAGTAACAATCGTCGCCCGCAGCAATTGCAAACTGATCGAGGCAAAGAATTTATCGGCACTCCATTTCAGCGAATTCTCAAGATAAAGGATATTGATTTTCGCGCTGCTCGTAAGTTACGAGTCGTAACCCCGATATAAAAGCCTCGATTGCCGAACGCTTTAATCGCACAATAAAATAGCGAATGTGGCGTTACTTTACATACACGCGAAATAAGCTTTACATCGATGTTTTACAACATTTTTTATATACATATAATCACACTAGACACAGCAGAATGGGTATTCCTCCAAACGAGGTGACCCTCGAAAATGCCTCTATGGCCCGAGAAAATTAAATACGGCGTTACGAGCATAACGCGAGAAAACCTAAAAAGCCTAGATACAGCGTCGGTGACTTGGTACGTATCAGTACAGCTAAAACAGCATTCGTGAAAGGATATGAGCGTGGTTAGAGTAACGAGTTATTCAAGATTCAACGAATATCAGTGAATCGTGAGCCATTTGTGTATATTTTACACGATCTGAATAACGAGACTATCGACGGTATTGTCTACGAGGCAGAATTATCGCAAGTACCAGTACTTCCGTCATCTGAGAAGACGAAAGAGAAGAAGAGGACAAAGAGGAAGAACGCTCGGAATCACCGTCCCTGATAAATATGAGCTTCAAGGATAGCTCTTTCTTTGTCGTACTACCAAGCAACAGTAGTATGCAGTATTTTCCGGATAATAAAACGACGAAATTTATTGCAAAACTACCACGTCAGATACGTTTGCACGGGGAATGGTCTGATTCTCTTGTGGAACTTGTTTATCCGATCACTCTTTTGCATGTTCCAACTGTAGGAAATCTCGTAACTTTTGAGGATGGTGATTATGATTTATCAGGTTTAATTCTTTTGACACGGAGACGCGCTGATAGAGACCAAGTTCCACCTGGTGTATATCGCTCTATAAACGTTTTTTTGGAGAGTATAAATAAGTTACCTCACGTGGCCGGTCATTTGCGCTTTAAATCACTTCCGAGTGGGCAGGTCGAAGTGGCGCGCGTATGCGACGATCTACGATACCACGACTTTCGCGTATCGCCCGCTATCGCAACGGCTACTAGGATTCTCGGAAGAGGCCTGTAAGTCAGTAATGATAGAACCGCATTGTGAATACACAGGGTCGAGGCCTGCATCTCTCACTGGTGCTATACCAGGCAGCATGTTTCTATACACCGATATCTACGAAAGATATATTACAGGCGATGTACAAACACCCCTCTTACGAGTTGTTCCCATTGATGCTGATGACTGTCAGTATGATTCGATAAAAAATAAATCGTTTTCAACGCCACGATATACCAGGTCTATAAATATGAAACCGGAATTTGCCCATAGATGGCCCTAGCTGTCAATGTAGTTACCGTCAAACCACGTCATTGGCGCCATTTTCTTGTTGACATCTCTGACAAAGATTTTCAACTCACAACCATACAAGTTTCATACAACAGCATAGTTTGTAATAGCGTTGAACATGTCGAATTTTGTGCCTGGAAACTACGATTTGCGGACAGCATTGATTTTCTGTTACCAATTAAAGAAAACTGTTGCAGAATCGCATCGAATGCTTGTCGAAGCTTACGGTGAGCATGCTCTTGGTAAAACACAGTGCTTTGAGTGATTTAAAAAATTTAAAAGAGGCAATTTTGACGTAAGAAACGAAGAACGTGGAAGACCACCGAAAAAGTTTGAAGACAGCGAATTGCAAGCATTGTTGAATGAGGATGACGCTCAAACGCAACAACTCGCGGATCAATTAAATGTGACACAAGAAGCCGTCTCCATACGTTTGAAAGCCATTGGAAAGATCTAGAAGATGGGAAAAGGAAAAACCACTTGCGAAATGCTGCTCGCCAGGTACAAAAAAAGTAATTTCTCCATCGAATTGTGACTGGCGATTAAAAGTCGATATATTTTGAGAATCCTAAGCGTAAAACTTCATGTGTAACTCCAGGCGAACCATCGACATCGACTGCAAGGCCAAATCGCTATGGACGGAAGACAATGTTCTGTGTTTGGTGGGATCAGAAGGTTGTGATCTATTATGAGCTGCTAAAACCAGGCGAAACCGTTAATACTGAATGCTACCGACAACAAATGATCGATTTGATTCAAGCTTTGCGTGAAAAACGACCAGAATATCAAAAAGGCAACACAAAGTGATTTTGCTTTATGATAATGCACCACACAGCAAAACTGGTCAAGGAAACGATTGAGGCGTTTAGTTGGGAAATACTTTCGTATGCGGCTTAGTCAACAGACTTGGCTCCGTCCGATTACTACTTATTTGCATCGATGGGACACGCACTTGCTGAGCAGCGCTTTACTACTTACGAAAATGTACGAAAATGGCTCGATGACTGGTTTGCCTCAAAAGAGCAACTGTTTTTTTGGCGTGGCATTCACAAATTACCAGACAGGTGGGAAAAATGTATAGCTAGCGATGGGCAATACTTCGAATAAAATATTTTTTATCATTTTCATACAATAAACGTGCATTTTCTATACAAAAATTCCGGTTTCATATTTATAGACCTGGCATACCTCTCTTGCGCTACAATTTACACAATATCGAGATCGATATAAGAGACGAGTTTGGAAATACTATACCATTCGAACAGGGAACGTTGACTGTGACACTACATTTCAAAAGGTCCCACGGTTAATTACACCGCTATGGATGATATTGACAGTGTGCAACACGGATGGGGCCATCGCGGGTACGGTGGCATTAGCCATGTTTATATCGGAACACCATTCAACGGATACGGTATCGGCAGATTTCTCGGAGGTCTGTTTCGCCGAGTGTTACCACTTTTAACGAAGGGTGCTGAAGCAGTTGGAAAAGAGCCATTGCGAGCTGGTGTAAACGTAGCCGGTGATATCCTTGATAGAAATATAGCTGTGAAAGATGCTTTTCGCGAGAGGGCGCGAGAATCAGGCAGTAATCTCAAACGCAAAGCCTCTGAAAAAATTGACACTCTCATGCGCGGATCTGGTTATAAAAAGCGCAAAATTTCGCGAACTCCTCATTCATCGAATGAACGTAAACCAAGACGTATCTCCCGTAAAAAAGTGTAATAAAGAGAAAAGTAATAAAGAAGAAGCAGAATAATAAGAAGAATAAGAAAAAGAAAACTCGTCAACGAAAGGTTGCAGATATTTTTGGATAGCTGAAACAAGATGACTTTTCTGCATGCGCATTCGTGCGAGTGTCTTAAATCGGAACTTGAATTATTTTCACTCCCACCGACGCAAACTACTATCGAAGGCTCTAGTTGGGTGTATTATAAGCCAATTTCTTCGCTAACACACGATCCACCTATTGAATTTGTTATTCCTGGACAGGGTGACGTGTATATCAATCTCGCGCATACTATGCTTAGTCTAAGAATAAAAATAACATCTCCTCCTACGGAAATTGCCGCGGGTAAGCGCCGAAAGTAAGTACCGGCCCTGGAAACAATCTCATGCATTCTATGTTTAATAAGGTGGATATATACCTGAATCGATAATTAGTTTCACCTCCAAATACCACCTACGCTTATCGAGCGTACATAGAAACACTTTTGAATTACGGTCCAGCAGCCAAAAATTCGCATCTCACGAGCGTTCTCTGGTACGATGATACCCCCGGAAAAATGGATGATATAACATCGGGAAATACGGGTCTTGTGAAGAGAAAACATTTTTTAAATGTCGGAAAAACTGTAGACTTGCTCGGCCATCTGCATTGCGATATGTTCAATCAGGAGCTATTAAACGGTGTCGAGATGCGACTACGGCTGGTACGGTCTAGAGATTCATTTTGTCTTGTGTGCGATACAAAGAATGGTCAATGCGGCTTAAAGATTCTCGAGGCATCGCTTCTCGTTCGTAGAACAAAAATAGCTCCTGATGTGCTGCTCTCGCATGCTAGAACTCTGGAAAAATCTAAGGCTAAATATCCTCTTACGAGAGTCGAGGTAAAAGCCGTTTCAATACACTCCGGTGTTCATGGAGAGACTATCGATAATATCGTGCTAGATCAATTACCGAAGCGTATAATTATCGGTTTTGTTGATAACAAAGCGTTTACTGGCGACTTCAGTATGAATCAATTTAATTTCCAAAATTACAAGATAAATTATCTCTCGTTGTATGTAGATGGTGCTCAAATACCTCCAAACTGTTACAACCTGATTTCATGAAAAATCATCTGTATGTGGATGCTTTTCAAACGTTGTTGTCAGGAACTGGAATACATTTCTTGAACGACGGTAATTCGATCGATCGCGATAATTATCGCGATGGATACTATCTGTTTGCTTTTGATTTGACACCCGATCTTTTGGCGAAGAGCAATTCACATTGGAATTTAATAAAGCACGGTAGTGTGAGACTAGAGGTACGATATGAGCATGCGCTTACTTCAATGGTCCTTGAAATCGATGCCTCTCGGCAAGTAATGGTGGATTATACAAGATAAACGAAAAATGTACTGATGTAGGAATAACATTATTTAGTGTTAAGAGACGTAGCAGCGTATCTGTGAGTAACTAATCAGTCGAACTCGAGCATCTGTACAGATTAGACGTGAAAATGGATATCGTCATAGATATACAGGGAATGCGTGGGAAAGACTCGGAATTTATTCCGAAAGAAATAGCCGTGATAGCAGTGGATAAACCGTACTCTGCTCATTGAACCGTCGCACCATTGTGTAACTTTGCCAAATTACCGCAGCAGTCGGGAAGCCAGAATAATTTTCTCTCGAATTATTTTCACGGTCTTGAATGGTCGAGGGCGATGTAAGCTGTAAACAAGCATATGCTAACTTGCGTGAAATTTCGCGAAAATCCAGACGTATCTATACACGCGGTCACGAGAAGGCTATACTTCTTTGCGATATTACGAGTCGTGAAATTTTCAACCTGGTGGCGAGGGGCGCGCCCCATCGTACACATTTATGCCGAAATCTTTCCGAAAATGCTTCGGACACGCTATGATAAACGATACAGCGTCTTTGCATTGTGCAATGCGCCAGGCTTTCCAAATAAAAAATTGGCTTCGCGAGCACCCGTTTAAAGGAGAATCTTACATGGATGTTTGTTCGGCAGACGAAGAGGAAAAGAATAAGAAAGAGGAGAAATCTTCATCATGTAGTCGTGACACGATCGACGATGCTGTGAAATAATTTTTGCATATTTATACGTCTTTCAAAGCGTATAGGTCATGATTTAATCATTGACTATGTATTCAGCATGAACACTAGACAAATCTACAAGAGTCTGCAGTATCTACCACTTTCAACCGTTGGCGTATACCCAGCTGACAGAATTTCTCGTGTATGGTCGTTACCGGCTGGACTCGTAGTTAACACGGATAACTACGATGGACCTGGAGACCATTGGATAGCCATGTACGTTAACCATCATGGAAAAGGAATGTACTTTGATAGCTACGGGCTACCACCAGTTATACCGCAACATCTCGCATGACTACGATGAAACTGCAAGTTCTATCGGTACGGCCTCAAGCAGCTACAGAGTAATACGTCGGATGTGTGTGGACAATTTTTTATCGTATTCCTGCATTTCATGTCGTGCGCCTTCACCATGTCGCGATTCAATAATCTCTTTAGCGATAATGTAATGAAAAACGATAGAATAGTACGTGAATATTACAATACTTTTACCTCTCAACGAGCAGACAGTGATAAAAATAAATTTAACGGCGGAGGAGTCTCCGAGCGAAGGTTACCGTGTTTGCAGGGATGTTGCATGCGACGTTAAATATGTGTAAAGTGATTAAAATAAAATATTGATTAATTAAAAACAAATACATCGTCTTACTGTGTCTCTTATTTTATAATTATATATAAATTATAATCGAGGTCTCTCGCGGTACGGTATCATATTCTGCGTCTTTTACTACAGAGCAAGCGCTGCGCGAGGAGCACAGCACAAGGCGGTACGCATGTGCAAAACCGCTGTCGTTGCATTCAGAGCTCTGGACACCTAGTTATGATTCAGAGTGTGGTTTGTTATCTTCAAACCCTGTGATCTTCGCTAGCAGCATCCTGAGCATTCAGTCTGTCTTTAGCAGTGCACAATGAAAGTCGAAATCAAAAATATCAAAATGTATCCGAGGTATCTAGACGAGGAGCTATCGAAAGCTTTTGTGTGTCGGGTAATATGTAGTAGCGATAATAATACCGTGTGTCTGCGGACGGACAAAATGTGCGTGGCATTATCCGATATGGAGGACGACTTGGACAAGATGTATATTATAGAGTTTATTGAGAAGAGGCGCTTTGTGATCGAGGACTTGTGCGTTGGTGTGGCTTGTGTAGTTGTGCGGCATCAAAGGGCTATGCCCGGGGAGATCGTCGCCATGAGTGATGACGGGTGCTGCGAGATGCTGCTGGTCGATTTCGAGGAATCGATATACGTCCACTGGCCTCACCTATTTCACCCCGAGCGGCCGATTAGTGTGTTACCGGTGTTGCTCGTGAAGTGCGTAGTATTCGGCCTCGAACATATAATTGATGAGGACGGAGATCTAGATCGGATCGAGGAAACGTGCGTTAGCAATACACTGATCGGGATACGGATGCGTACCCTTGACGGTGCCTACGCTCCATAGGTGCGGGTAGTCCATATTACACGAACGCATAGCTGCGGATTTTGTTGTGTGGGTGAGTGAGTGATTGAGTGAGAGAGAGACAGAAAGAGAGAGAGAGAGAGAGAGAGAGAGAGAGAGAGAGAGAGAGAGAGAGAGAGAGAGAGAGAGAGAGAGAGAGAGAGAGAGAGAGAGAGAGGGAGGGCGCGCGCGCGCGTGTGTGCGTGTGCGCGCGTGCATATGTGTGTACCATGGATTAATTATTGTGCCTGTCACCCTGGAGAGCCGCCGTAGATGCCGCCAACGTAAGGGTGAGTTATAAATTTTATTCCAAGTATGTGTACACCTTTGCTCCATCCTGCTCTTATCTTTACTCTTCGTTGTTCACCAAGGTACCCACACCACCTCACTTTACCATCTCCACGTTACCGACACTGGTTAAGCGGAGTGGGTAGCGCGGAGGTGGAAAAGTGGGGTGGTGAGGGTAGCCGCGTGGCGGGGGAAAGAGTGGGGATAGGAGTAGGATAGAGCAAAGGTGTACACCTGCTACTCATATGTAAATGAAGTAAGAAATCTTGGTGGTATTATGACGTCCAACTTATCTTGGCGGAGTCACGTCGTTTGATTATCTAAAAAAGTAAATTTCTCCTTATATAAATTGTACCATAGAAATGGCCTGTCGCAAGAATTGAAGATCACTCGAGTCACCTCTCTAACCTTTCTACTACTAGATTACTGTTGCTTAGTATATATGGATGTTACGAGTGAACAAAACATAAAGTTAGAGAGGCTTTTAAACGGCGGCATCAGTTTCGTTCTTAATCTGCGGCGGGGTGAGAACGTGACACCTTATCGCAGGCGATTCGGCGGGTTGACAGTCAAATTCAGGCGTCTATATTTAATGGGGATTTCAACCTTTAATGTCCTTCATAGAAATGCTCCATCGTATCGTTCTGAGATTTTCAGTTATACCGAACCATCCGAACGCCCTACACGTCAACGAACTCTTAGAATTTTCCAGATTTCTAATCATCATACAGCTACTTATCAAAACTCCTATGCGCTGAGAGCTGCGTATTTCTGGCACTGGTTGCCTACTGAGGTCACAACGTCTCCCTCCCTGCCGATACTAAAGAATAGATTATATGAATATCTCTTTGCGCTTGACGATAATGCCCTTCAAAGGTTATGAGTCATTTAGTTTTTTATGTTACCTTACATCGTGGATTAATTTACTTAATCAATAGTATGTATTGATTAATATAGATCGTACAATTTAATAATACCTCGAAATAAATTGCGGTTTAGGGTAATTATAATTTATAATTATAATTTATATAAATTTTTCTTATGAACTTCTTATTTTATTTTATTATTTTATTATTTACTTTATAGTAAATTAAATGTAATCCAAAATATATTGTAATTGCCTCTCTCTCTCTCTCTCTCTCTCTCTCTCTCTCTCTCTCTCTCTCTCTCTCTCTCTCTCTCTCTCTCTCTCTCTCTCTCTGACTTACGTCAACGCATCCATCATAACGAGTACGTAAGTGCATTGCAGTGTCTGATTGTTCTCTCTATTCAGAGACCGAACTATTTCTGACATACGTAGACCTTTATACATAAATATCTATACAATGAGCCCACCGGACTCTTACTGCGCTCTATCTTTGTTTACTTTATGAACGTTGATTGTGTGCGAGCACTTGTACACACTGCCTTCTACATATACTCGTATAGTCGCGTTGTCGAGTCTCCCTTCGAAGAGGCATAGTACCGAGCAATATCTTATTATTTGTAATCCAGTGATCTATTGCTCCGTATGTCTAATCTTAAGTGCGATAAGTGTAACAAACACATTGCGAATAGCAGTGCCTTGTGCCCAATTTGTTTGAAATCTTTTCACCCTGGTTGCGGAAAAGCGTATCTTTCATCTAAATCAGCTAATACTTGCTGTGTTTTGCATTTATCCAATATGCCTAACTTGAAGCGATCACCACCGTCATCCCATAAACGTTTAGCTTTAACTTCAACACTATCTGCGAATAAACAACAACCATCTCATGGAGATCATCATTGTATGCTTAATACATCCGAAGATTTAATCGGTTCGCCTGTCAACGTTGCTAATGTTGCTCAACAGTGTTCACCTACGAGTCAACAACATGCACTCAACATGTCAGATAGGGAACTCCTCATAGCCATGCATGGCCAACTCAGTGCTTTTATTGCTCAGCAGACAAATGTAAACAAAGATCACACCGATAGGCTAAATTGCATCCAAAACCACACAAAATTACTTGAAGCGCATGAATTAAGAATTTCACACCTTGAAGCAAACATTGTTCAATTATCTCAGCAGAATGCTAACCTATCATCTGAACTTGCGATGATTAGGACTAACTCCTCAGTTT
Organism: Cylloceria caligata; assembly: GCA_963942595.1. Classification (NCBI taxonomy): domain Eukaryota; kingdom Metazoa; phylum Arthropoda; class Insecta; order Hymenoptera; family Ichneumonidae; genus Cylloceria; species Cylloceria caligata. Next base: position 29,110,401 of record OZ012703.1, read on the forward strand.
CGGCGATTACACCGTCTCTCTCTGCTGAGATAACACTTTCCGGAGTACCTCTCTCTATCGAAGATTCCAACGAGGAGATAGTTGAAAAAGTTTTTCGCGCCCTTGGAATCTCAAACCTCCTCGGTGACGTTTTAGACATTCGTTGTTTCAACAATAAGAGGAAATTTTCGACTATTGAGCAAACTAATAGTGAATCTACCTCATCAGCACTATACCAAAGAACATCGAAGTCTTTGATGCTGACTTTGAAATCTCACCAAATTAAAGATTATATAATAGACATAAAGCGAACAAAGAAGAATCTGTCCCTCAAAAATGTTTTTGGTCTGGACAGTAAAGGAGTGGTATTTATAAATGAGTTTCTTCCTGCAGCACTCTACAAGCTTCTACGCCTCACCAAAACTCGAGCTTCTGAATGCAATTATAAATATGTATGGGTTCGCTCTGGCAAGATTCATGTGCGTAAAGGAGATGGGCAAGCGCCAGTTATCATTACCGATGAAACTGACTTACAAAAATTAGTTTGACTACCACAGTCAAATCCCGTTCTATCGCATCCTTCTCCATCTTCGTCACTTTTAAAGGTTGCACAATTCAATGCAAATTCTGTTCGAGGTCACATTGAACTTATTCAATCGACCATAATTGAACATAGCTACCACATAGTTTCGATAAGCGAAACATGGCTTCATTCATATGTTGCTGATGACCTAATAAGCATCAACGAATATTTTCTAATTCGCAACGATCGAGAAGGCAAAGAAGGGGGTGGAGTTGCTTGCTACATCCATAATTCCCTTAAAGCAAAAGTATTAGCGTCTTCTCCAAATCAGTTTTCCAATGCGCCAGAATATTTGATCGTCGAAATTACCAGCTCGAATACGAAGAAGCTTCTTTTTGCTTCAGTATATAGGCGACCAAAAGGTATTATGTTTGACGACTTCATTCAAGTATTATCTAATTTTACACATGTTTATGAGAATATAATTATTGCAGGTGATCTTAATTGCGACCTGAGTAGCATTAATTATGAATCGTCATACCTGCGCCAATTAGCTCTCTCGCTCTCATTTCATATTGTTGATTCTGCACCTACTCATCACCTAACCAACTCTGATTCATGGATTGATGTTTTCATTATTGACAATGAAGAAAAAGAACATTCCTTTGTCAAATCTGAGGCCCCTTTCATAGCAGGTCATGATCTTCTTGAACTCGTTTATCTCGACGTCGAGCCTCCTGAAGACCGTATTATTTCACGGCGAGCGTACCGCAATTTTAATGAAACTATCAGCTTTTGTGAATATTTATCTAATATATTTAATATTACTGAATTATTTGATTTTAGTACTAAATTTAGTTGGAATTCCGGTCTCATAGATAACATACCATTAGATATTAACATGATCGTTGAAACAGTATCCAAAGCGTATCTCACGTCATTAGATTATCATGCTCCATTCCGTTCATTTCGTATATGTCGGCCACCAGCACCGTGGCTCTCACTGGAATTGAAAAATCGTATGGCTCAACGTAACACCTTATACACGATTGCTAAAAGATCTAGTAATGTACTCGATATGGCGATATTTAGAGAGTACAGAGACACGCTTAAGAAGGATCTCAGACAAGCAAAAAATGATTTCCACTTTCAAAGGCTATCTAGCAACACAGATCCTAGCAGATTATGGAAAGAACTAGCAAAACTTGGCCTCGTCAAGTCATCTTTTTCATCCCCCACTCAATTTTTTAGACCGCAGGAACTCAATGCATTCTATTCTGAAATATCTAGTCAACTGCCACCGTGTTCGCATGACGAGTTTTGTAGGCTGAGTTCCAATATCCAGCCAGTTCGTCCAACGTTTAGTTTTTCCGAAATTACATGCTCACAAGTACATCTTACTATCTCCGGCAACTCAAATTCAACATCGTATGCAGCTGGTCCCGATGGTATTTCCATGTTCTCTTTATTTAAATCGCTTACGGTATCTTGCCCTATCCTAACAGCTATGTTTAATCTCTCTCTTGTATCTTCAGAGTTTCCTCAGTACTGGAAGAAAGCTTTTCTTCGGCCCTTGTCTAAAATAAAAAAGCCTCTCTCACCATCAGATACGCGACCAATAGCTAATCTGTCTGAAGTGTCGAAAATACTTGAGCGGCTTATTCATAGACAACTGACTGATTGGATTGATAGCAATAAGATATTTGATGCACGTCAATCAGGATACCGTAGTGGGTTCAGCACTCAGTCAGCCCTTCTGCGTATTTGCGAAGATGTTAGGCGTAATATAGATAGAAGACGCATGACCATCCTAATTTTGTTTGATTTTAGTAAAGCATTTGATACAGTTCCGCATCTACAACTTCTTTTGAAACTAAAGAAGATCGGACTTTCTCATTCGGTTCTTGACTGGATTTTCTCATATCTGACAGGAAGAACTCAAGCAGTTATTGATGATCACGGAGACTGCTCTACCTGGCTACCTACGACGTCAGGAGTCCCGCAGGGTTCTGTCCTTGGACCGCTCTTGTTCTCGCTGTACATCAATGACATCAGTTCTGCATTACAAAATTCACAGCACATGATATTTGCTGATGACACCCAAATTTATCTTGATTGTTGTCCGTCACAACTCAACCAGGGCATTAGGTTGATATCTGAAGATGTCCATGCTATAGCTAACTTTGCGGTAACAAATGGTCTCAAGCTCAATATTTCCAAGTCTAAGATTCTTATACTAGGCAGTAATTCTTACACCCGCCAGCTGGATTTCTCTGAAATATTACCGATCACATTAAATGGTGTTATTCTTCCATTCGTTAACGAAGCCCGCAATCTGGGTGTCACTATGGAGTGTAACTTGTCGTGGAAATCTCAAGTACAGCATATATCACAAAAAGTGCATTTTATTATTCACAAGTTGAAATTTCATCGCAATGCTCTTTCCATGGAAGTAAGGAAGTTACTTATCACTTCTCTTATTTTCCCTCAATTAGATTATTGCTGCCTTGTCTACCACAACTTATCAGATGTACTAAATACAAAATTAGAACGCCTTGTCAACTATTGTATTCGTTTTATCTTTGACTTGCGACGGGACACTCATATCACAACTTTTAGACGTCAACTTGGCTGGATCACAGTACGATCAAGACGTCTTTACTTTCTTGGTATAGCTATGTTTAGGGTGTTGTCCGTCAAAGTACACCAGCCTACATACAAGAATTATTTATACGAACAACAACTCCAGTTGAACGACCCTCAAGGCAGCCTCGATCAAGCTTTGTCATCCCTTCTCACCGTACAGCGACTTACCATGAAGGGTTTTCGCTATCTGGCATTTATTTCTGGAACTCGTTACCATCCAATATTACTACGTCGCCGAGTTTAGAAGTTTTTAAGAATCGAATCTATACTTATTTATTTAACTATGTAGATGCATGCTAGGGTTAACGATGTTAGTTTAGATTGTTTTTAATTGCATATTCTTAGTTTATATTTTCATTTATATTTTGTATTCTAATTATAGTATTTCTATTATATATTTAATCTTACTTTTAGTCTTATTTACTTTTGAATGTATCATTTTGCCAAAGGCTTGCCAAGGCATAATAAACCAATCAATCAATCTCTCTCTCTCTCTCTCTCTCTCTCCTCTCTCTCTCTCTCTCTCTCTCTCTCTCTCTCTCTCTCTCTCTCTCTCTCTCTCTCTCTCTCTCTCTCTCTCTCTCTCTCTCTCTCTCTCTCTCTCTCTCTCTCTCCTCTCTCTCTCTCTCTCTCTCTCTCTCTCTCTCTCTCTCTCTCTCTCTCTTCTCTCTCTCTCTCTCTCACAAGGGTCGGTCCAGGTCCCCTACTTTTCATAATGTTCATAAATAATATTTTTAAAAATTTGAAATTTAGTGATTGTAAAATGTTTGTAGATGATACAGTTATATTTATAAGCGAAAAATGTACACAAGAAGTTGAAAAGAAGCTAAATTTCGATCTAGACAGATTAGATACATGGATAAACAAACACTCCTTAAGACTTAATACAACAAAAACATAATTCATGATAATACATGATATGGGACAGAAAAATATTATGAACTCATGTAATATTGAAATAAGAGGGACAAAAATTGACGAAGTTAATCAAATAAAATATCTAGGAATGTTGGATAATCAGCTGGCGCACGGCGATCGATATTCGCCGTACGTCGACCTGTTGCTTCTGTGTAGCATGCTGCGCTCGGCTATGCCGGAGATAGCCGAGGCTGTGCCTCGCAGGCATGCCGCGTTAAGCGAGAGGTTATCTCTCTCGCTTGACTTCGGCTTCGCTCACCGGCTAACTCACTCATTTGACTCCAGCGCTCAACGACGCTTTTGTATCACGCAGCCATATTGAGAAATCAGACACTTTCGTGAAAACCCGCTGAACAGCGCACATTTTCATCTGCACATCTCGGATTTTTCCACTGCTTTCACCGGACGTTCTCATCATTTTGTGCTCACCAGGACTCAAATCAACGGTAAGCGTTCATCGTCATAATTTAATATAATTCAATAACGGTGAGGAGTGTAGTTCTCAATCGTGCATCCTCATAAAGGTCTCACTCTGTTGCGTGCTCTGCAGCGCGGGCTGCACCACGTTTTTCCTCATTACATTTGCCTGCTCGATTAATATAATTGCGCGTATGCCGATTATTCACTGTACTTTCCCCCAACAAAACTTGCTGGGAAAGTACTGTAAATATTTTCAACTCATTTATGCATCATCAATTTCTCACTCTGCCGTGCTCTGCAGCGTTGACTGCGTCACAGGCTTGTAACATGTCATTTAGCACGCAAATAACACTTGAGTAAATGCTGCTGATTATCTACAGTACTTTACCCTAACCAAACATTCTGGGAAAGTACTGTGAATACTTTCTTCTCATCGGCGTATCCTCAAATTCTCATTCCGTGGCGTGCGACACAGTTCTGGCTGCGCCACGAACACTTCACTCAGGAAAAGACAGCACACAATTAATATAATTATGTGCTGGTCACTCAATCCAAAATTCAATCCAGTTTATGTTGTATCTTATTTATATCGTTATAAATTTTCAATTTTTGTCATATTCTGTAGTGTGAGAGAGGAGGGTGCAATGAACCGCTTTCTCTATATACTATCTTTTTGTCTGGTTTCTTTTTTCCTGTTGTGAAGTGAAGCCTCATAATTTTTAATATATTCGCAGGTCGCTCGACTACAACATCAGGAGTGATTCCGCAACATTTGGTCCTCCGAGCCGGATCTTCGACTCGCACAGGGTAGAACCAGGGTTCACTACCTTCCGCTCTCATCGCATCTCTCGGCTCATCTCGATACAGGACTCGCAATCCCATCGCAGAATCCTCACCGGCTCATCGACACGTCAAGCAACGCACCAGTTTGGTAAAGTAGCACTCTGCGGAGCATCTTCGTTGCTTTGTTACATCCATCTCTCACGTGCACCACAGGACCAGTAATGTCCGAGGGCAACTCTTCAGACACCGGGGTAGCGCCAGGTGCTCTTGAAGAGAAGAAGGCATTGCTGGTTCCTGGGGCCGGTGTGGCTGCGAGGAAGACCCGATCACCGTCTCGCCTGGCAACCGAGATGGTGTTGAAGGTCCAGTCGCAGCAGCGCCGGATCGCTCAACTGCACAATATCTTTACCACGCATGACGAGAGCTGAGACTCCCTCTCCATGGCTTCGCTTAATTCCATGGTCGAGCAGATCACGGAGCTCCACGGTGACTTCCGCAAGGAACATGAGCTGTTGAAGTCTTCGTGGCCTCCGACCTACATGGATCACAAGTATTTTGGCGATGACATGCAAAGCGTCGAGGTGAAGCTCGCACTCAACGGAAAGATAGCCGCGCGGGAAGCCATGGAGAGGTTGGCTCAACGGCGCCTGCCTGTACTACCGGCCGCGTCGCCGCAGTCCCGCCCAAAGCTGCCGGATAAAGCTTCCGGCCTTCAAGGGTGATTATACCGGATGGCCAGCGTTCCGTGACTTGTTCGCGTCACTGGTCATCCATAACACCCGGCTCACCGATGCCGAGCGGCTTTTATATCTGCGTGGCTGCATGTCGGACTCGGCGGCAAAGCTCATCTCGGGGTTCGCAATTGCCTGCGAATCATTTAACCAAGCTTGGGAGAGGCTTGCGTCTCGCTTCGAGAATAAGCGGCTGCTAGTGCAGGAACGTTTGGACCATATCTTCGCACTCAAGGTCGGCTCAGAGGATGCGAAATCGCTCGCATCCATTGTCACGTCCTTCTCCGAGGCCTTTAAAGTTTTTTCTTTGCTGGCAACGAAGGAAGAGCTTTGCTCATGCTGCCGTGCAACACGATGATCAGGAATTACAGAACGTGCTCACGAAATTCTGGTTTCAAGAAGAACCACCAAAGGACACAGTCGGTCATCTCACACCAGAGCAGCAGGCATGCGAGGAACATTTTCGTGACACGCATCAGCGTCATTCTATAGGCCGATACATTGTTCGGCTTCCTCTCACATCGTCGCCTGCAAATCTGGGAAACTCATACTCGAAAATCACATCGGTGTTTGCAACACACTGTTCGGAAAATCTCAAAAAATGCTGAATACGGTGAGCTCTACTCACAATTTATGTACGAATATGAACAACTTGGTCATATGGTGAAGGCTTCAAAATCATCTTCAAGTGAAATGCATTATTATTTGCCTCATCGCGGTGTTCTCAGACCAGACAGAACCACCACAAAATTACGGGTGGTATTTAATGGCTCTAGCTCAACATCTTCCGGGGAGTCTCTCAGTGACATCATGCACACTGGACCTAATTTGTTGCTCAATATTTCGGACGTGCTCATTTGGATCCGTCACCATAGATACATCTTTGCCACTGACGTTACAAAGATGTATCGTCAGATCCGCGTTCATCATGAGGATTGGAATCTTCAACGGATTTTATGAAAAGATGATCAACCCAATTCTGTGCCTTATCAATTAACTACAGTGACATATGGTACAAAAGCTGCGCCATTTTTGGCAGTTCGAACTCTCATGCAGCTCACCGAGGATGAAGCCCATCGGTTTCCTCTTGCTGTGCCAGCTATCAAGTTTGGCAGGTTGGTGGATAACATCTTCGGGGGGGGGGGGGGGGGGGGGATTGAACTCATCAACATATTGAAATAGCTCAACAACTCAAGGACTTGTGCATGGCGAGCGGTTTTCCACGCGCCAAGTGGCACTCGTTGGACCTCAAAGTACTTGCAAATATCTCAAAGATTCTTGGTCTGACTTGGCTTCCTAACGAAGACAAGTTCACATTCGCATCCCGATTCAACTCAACTCAGGAAAGTTTCACGAAACGTCTCGTTCTTTCCGAGATGGCTCAACTCTTTGATCCGCTTGGTTTTGTCTCACCGGTTGTGATCAGAGCCAAAATACTTTTACAAAAACTCTGGCTTCACAAGCTCAACTAGGATGATCCACTGCCATCCCAGGTCTCAACGCTATGGATGACACTCAGAGAAGATCTCTCTTCTCTGGACAGAATCTCAATTCCTCCGTGGTTCAACACATGGAGCAACTCAACAGTGGAATTGCATGGCTTCTCTGATGCATCTCAACTGGACATGGCAGCAGTGATTTACATCACTGTCGACTCAACTTCCACAGGAAAGGTGGCTTCACTTGTCTGCTCAAAAACGCGCGTAGCACCACTCACTAAGCTCACCATACCACGGCTTGAACTTACCGCAGCTCTGCTGCTAGCAAAATTGGTTGCATACGTTCAAGCCACACTCAAAGTCGAAATCTCATCTGCTCACCTGTGGACGGACTCATCAGTAACTCTGACCTAGATCAAAGCTCATCCTACTCGGTGGCAAGACTATGTCCGAAACAGAGTATCTCAAGTACAATAACTCACACTCAATGCTCAATGGCGTCACGTGTCAGGCACAAGCAAACCAGCTTATTGTGCCTCACGGGGTATCTCAACTTTTCAATTGTCTTCTCATCAGTTGTGGTGGTCAGGTCCACCGTGGATGGTGAAAACTGTTGAATTTTGGCCGAAAGCCTCAACTGACTCTGAAGATTTGAGCGTGATGGAAGCCCGACCGGGGGTAGCCCTTCTCGCTGCAACTCAGACGCCAGAGTACCATTGGGATCTCATTTATCGCTGTTCTTCACTCACAAAATTGTGTCGTCTCACCTCATTTTGTGTCAGGGTAGTGGCCAGAATGAGGAGGAGGTTAGAATCGACAGGAACCGCTCCGCTCACAGCAAGAGAAATGGCTGCAGCAAACATTTTTTAGACGAAAGCCACACAAGCCGTGTTTTTCAAACACGAGGTACAAGTGCTGCAGTCAGGCCCGATTCTTCCATCCTTTCACCTCTTCAGTCGACTAAAAACTTTCATCGACCAGAAGAGTGTACTCAGAGTAGGAGGCCGCCTTGCTCAATCAGCACTCACGTATGAAGAAAGACATCCTGCCGTTCTACCTCGTCACTCTCGATTCTCAGCTCTCATTATTGATCAAGCTCACGTGCGGACTGTTCATGGAGGTACGCAGCTCACATTGGCCCAAGTTCGGCTTACTTATTGGATCGTCGGCGGTAGAGCTCCTGTAAAATCTCACATTTTACATTAGGTGGTGTGTGCTCGGCAGAGAGGAGTTCGGGCTCAACAGCTGATGGGTCAGCTTCCTCTGTCACGAGTCACACCATCGCGCGCCTTCACTCACACAGGAGTTGACTACGCCAGCCCTCTCACACTCAAAACTTGGAAGGGGCGAGGTAGTAAAACACACAAAGGCTGGATCTGCGTTTTTGTGTGCCTCGCCACTTCAGCTCTGCATCTCGAGGTAGTCAGCGACTACTCAGCTGACGGCTTCCTCTCAACGATCAGGCGATTTTCATCTCGGTGCGGCATTCTTCAAATTTTGTATTCTGACTGTGGCACCGACTTCGTTGGTGCTCACAAAGCTATCCGTCAGTTATTCAGGAAGGCCTCTCAAGAACATCACATCATCGCTTCGTCTCTCGCAAATCACCATGTTGCGTGGAAGTTCAATCCACCTGTGGCGCCACACATGGGTGGTAAATGGGAAGCAGCAGTAAAATCTGTCAAATTCCATCTGCGTCGAACTGTGGGTGACACAGCACTCACGTTCGAAGAGCTCTCGACACTGCTGTCTCAAATCAAAGCTATACTCAACTCAAGGCCTCTGGAACCGCTCAGCGATGATCCTGATGATTCATCAGGTCTCACACCTGGACATTTTCTCATTGGTAAAGTACTCACAACTGTCCCGGAGCCAACCCTCGAAGATTTGGCAATCTCACGGCTCTCAAGATCGCAATTATTGCAGCAACAGGTCCAAGAATGTTGGCGTCAATGGTCGGCTCATCATTTACAACGGCAGCAGTCAATCTCAAAGTGGCATCACCCTAACAATATCATTACAATCGGCTCTTTGGTTCTGCTCACGGATGAGCGCTTTCCACCGTGCAAGTGGCCACTTGCGCGAGTCACGGCGTTGCATCCAGACAAAGATGGGCTCACCAGGATGGTGACACTACGGACTACTACCACTACGCTCACCAGGCCAATCTCAAAACTAGCTGTCCTGCCTATCTCATCCAGCACAGAGCAAAGAATTAATCATGAACCCCGTTGCTGATGGCGGGCGGAAATGTTGGATAATCAGCAGGCGCACGGCGATCGTTATTCACATGTATGAAAATATTATTATAGCAGGTGATCTTAATTGTAGTTTAGCTGAAAATAATTATGAATCAATTTATCTACGCCAATTAGCCTCCTCCCTTTCACTACACATTGTTGAATCCGCAACAACTCACCACACGGCGACTTCTGATTTCTGGATCGATGTATTCTTAATCGATAGTGAAGAAAAAAAACTATCTTTTGTTAAATCCGAGGCTCCGTTTATAGCTGGACATGATCTATTAGAACTTCATTATGTCTTTGAGGTGGAACCTACTATTGAGCATAACATTACACGGCGAGTCTACAATAAATTTAATGATAGAAGCTTTCTGAATTTTTTATCAAATAGATTTAATTCTTCGGGACTTAGCAATTTTAACTCGAGATTCAGCTCTAATTCGAGTTGTAATTCGGGTACAATAGGTGATGATATAAATACGATAGTTGATCTATTGTCTGGGGCATTTCTAGAGTCTCTGAATAAATTTGCGCCATTACGCTCTTTCTGTGTTCGTCGTCCTCCGGCACCTTGGCTCACACAAAATTTGAGAGAACGCTTGGCTCAATGACATTTATTGTATACGCGTACACGGCGATCTAGAAGCGTACTAGACTATGCAATCTTTAGGGAGTATAGAGATGAACTTAAAAATGACTTAAGACATGCGAAAAGTGAGTACCATCTTCAGAGATTGTCCCCTTGTAAGTTCCCTCAGTGTTGGAAAAAGACTTTTCTTCGATCGTTATCTAAAATTGAAACACCCCTTTCCCCGTCTGATACTAGGCCGATAGCTAACCGTAGTAAACTTTCGAAAGTGCTTGAGAGATTGATTCATAAGCAGATCACTGACTGGATTGAATCGAACCAAGTTTTTGATCCACGTCAATCGTAGTGGCCACAGTACTCAATCAGCATTACTACGTGTGTGTGACGATGTGAGGCGCAATGTGGATGAAAGGCTGTGATGAAAGAGCGTGTAGTAACGGCGAGATATGAATATTTCCGGCGATTGACGAGACGGACTGAAGTCCCTGGTCTGTCTCGATTGTCTCCCACCTTCTAATGAGTGAAGACACTTTTGCATGAGCGAGGAATTCGCTGCACTCTCAGTCCAGTCGTCCGTATAAACGCATCATTGATATAATATCATACCTATCAAAGTATCTTGCGTGATACAACTTTCTTCGACGCGTCATCTGTTATACGCGAACCCTACAACGCTATAGGCCGGGGACATACCTACAAAAGGACTTCACGATCATCTTCTATATAATAAATAAGATAAGTAATATATATATCTATTAGGTGCGCAACTAAGTTCCCGCTGTTTTTCAAGCGATGGCTTCAGTAGTAAATGCTGGTCGATTGGGACATAACCAAAACGCCTTGAACCAAGCGTAGACATATGATAAACAAACCGCTTTGACACATTAGTGATTTTGTTTTTGCGTCATATACTTTTGGGTGTGTAAAAATATCTGATTTTGTGTCAAATAATCGTCATTTGCGGGAAGTGTTGCTTTTCTTCTTTCATTCGAAGAAAACGGCGGCTGAAGCGCATCGAGAACTCCAAAAAGTTTACGGAGATGCTGCTTTAAGTGAAACAACATGCCGTGATTGGTTCCGTCGCTTTGAAGACGCTGATTTTGATTTTGACGACCGTTCGCGTGAAGGAAGGCCAAAAACCTTCGAAGACGCTGAATTGGAGGCATTGCTCGATGAGGATCCGTGCCAAATGCAAAAAGAGCCCTCTTCAGCATTAGGAATTACCCGCCAAGCCATTTCCAAGCGATTGCATGCGTTGGGAATGATTCAAAAACAAGGAACTTGGGTTCCTTATGATTTGAAGCCAAGAGACGTTGAGCGTCGTTTTTTCGCCTGTGAGCAACTGCTCCAGCGGCAAAAAAATAAGGGTTTTCTTCATCGCATCGTTACGAGTGATGAAAAATGTATTCATTACAGCAACCCAAAGAGAACAAAATCATGGGGACTGCCCGGTCATGCTTCTACGTCGTCGGCTCGGCCGAATATTCACGCTGCGAAAATTTTGCTGTGTATTTGGTGGGACCAGGGCGGTGTTATTTATTATGAGCTGTTGAAACCGAACGAAACCATCACTGGGTAACGGTATCGAACTCAATTGATGCGATTGAGCCGAGCACTGCGCGAAAAGCAGCTACAATACGAGCAGAGGCACGAAAAAGTGATTCTACAGCATGACAACGCTCGGCCTCACGTTGCCAAACTCGTTAAAACCTACTTAGAAACGCTTAAATGGGAAGTAATACCCCACCCGCCATATTCCCCAGATATTGCGCCGTCCGATTATTACTTGTTCCGTTCGATGGCACATGGTCTGGCTAATCAGCAGTTCAGCTCATATAAAGACATCTCAAAATGGCTTGATTCGTGGATAGCCTCAAAAGACGAACACTTCGACCGTGACGGTATTCGAGCTCTGCCAGAAAGATGGGAAAAAGTTGTCGCTAGCGATGGGCAATATTTTGAATGATTCATTTGTAAACATTTTTTCACAATAAAGTTGCATTTTCATAAAAAAAAAAAACAGCGGGAACTTAGTTGCGCACCTAATATATTAACATTTTTGTAATTGACGACTCACGAAAGATTCTTTGCAATCGACTGAGATGATTTAAAACACTAAGGAAATAATATTGTATAAGAAATATCTGCTATCCATTACTTTAAATACTTGCGTTGTTTATGTAACGCAAAAAGATGGATTCATATACTCAAAAATAAATTAAGATTATATCACAATTAAAATGAGTAATACCTATGTATATTTATGTTTGTAATTGACGACTCACGCAAGATTCTTTGGAATCGACTGAGAGGATTTAAAAAACTAAGGATATAGTATTGCATTACAATTATCTGCTATCAATTATTTCAATTGCTTGCGTTGTCTATGTAATTCGCAAAGGGGATTCAAATACTCAAAAATAAAACAAAATAATAGTACAAGGCGTATTACCATTCTCATCTTATTTGATTTTAGTAAGGCATTTGACACTGTACCACACTTACAACTTCTTGCGAAATTATAAAAAGCAGGCCTTGCAGAACCAGTTCTTGATTGCATTTTTTCATATTTGACTGGAAGAACTCAAGCAGTTATTGATGACCATGGGACTTCCTCCTCTTGGTTACCTACTACAGCGGGCGTACCACAAGGTTCCATCCTAGGTCCTCTTCTTTTTTCTCTTTATATTAATGACATTAGCACTGTACTTCAATACTCACAGCACATGATATTTGCTGACGATACGCAGATATATCTGAGTTTCCTCCTGTCTCAAATAAATGAAGGAATAAGGTTAATTACCGAGGACGTTCAAGCCATTGCCAACTTTGCAATTTCAAATGGTCTAAAGTTAAACATCGCCAAATCAAAAGATCTTATATTCGGTAGCAATGCGTATACACTTGAATTCGATTTTTCAACGTTACCACCGGTTTATTTAAATGGGGTGAATATTCCGTTCGTTAGCGAAGCTAGGAACTTAGGAGTGATCATGCACTGTAATTTATCTTGGAAATCTCATATTTTGCATATCTCACAAAAAGTCCACTTTGCTGTCTATAGGTTAAAATTTCATCGCAGGGCCCTTTCTCAAGAACTAAGATCATCATTAATAATTTCCTTCATTTTTCCGCTATTAGACTACTGCTGCTTAGTTTATCACGATCTGACTGAGGAATTGAATTTAAAATTAGAACGTCTCATTAATTACTGTATACGTTTTGCTTTCGATGTTCGATGCGATACTCATATCACTCCGTACAGGCGACAACTTGGCTGGCTTAAAGTTAAATCGCGACGTCTGTATTTTCTTGGTATTTCAATGTATAACATTATGCATCAGAAAGCACCAACATATTTATTGGCTCTGTTCAGTCACCAGAGGGATACTCCTGAACGTCAGTTAAGGAGACCGCGATCGACTTTTCTGTGCCAATGCGTCGCACAACTACTTATAGAAACGCATTTTCTCTTTCTGGCATTCATTTTTGAGAGACCTTACCATCTCACGTCACTTCTTCTTCCAGTCTAGAACTGTTTAAGATTCGTCTCCATACTCACCTTTTTAATCATGTTGATGTAAAGAGTTTTTATTTTTGTTCACGGTAGTATAGTGAGAGCAATATATATGTATCATCTAATTCGATAATTCTGTATAGTTAATTTGCTACTTGTAAGCTAGTTCTATTTTTATTTTTATTTTTATAATTTTCAGAATTACTTTTAAGTTTATTATTATAAGATTCTTATTGTTTTATTTGGATTTCTGTATAAACTAATCTCATTGGATTTAGCATAGCTTATTCTAGTTTATAAAAATATTATAATATTATTGTCATAAATATTTGCCAAAGGCTTGCCAAGGCATACTAAACAATCAGTCAATCTCTCTCTCTCTCTCTCTCTCTCTCTCTCTCTCTCTCTCTCTCTCTCTCTCGCTCTCTCTCTATTATAATTTTTTTTTATATTTTATTTTATTTATATTTTATTTATATTTATATTTTTATAATGGTAATATATCATTCTCCGAGTGCCTCGGACAGTGAGTTAGTAAAGTTCCTAGAGAATAATATCGAACAACTAAATATAAGAGACAATTGTATAGTTATTGGAGATTTTAATATTAATGTAATGGTGAATTCATATTACTCAAAAAAACTGCAGACAATGATGCAAGGGTTAGGAATGAAACAGTATGTAAATAGACCAACAAGAAGCACAAAGGATAGTCAGACGATAATAGACCTAATTTTTTCGAATAGTAAAGTCAAAGTACAAGTGAGGGACACGCCAAAAATAACAGATCATGCATGGCTACAAATAGAATTTGAGTCAAACAAAGTAAGAGAGAAATACAAAGAATTTTATGGTAGAGATTATAGCAAAATGAATCAGGATGATTTTCTCACTCTGCTGAAAGTAAATATAAAACATGAATCGGATTTAGATATTAGTTCAAGAGCGGATAGAATGATTAATGACATAGTAAGCTCATTGGATAAAATAGCACCGGTAAAATTATTTAAAATTCCAAAAGTATGGCACGGAAAAGGCTGGTATACGGATGAAATAAAAATGAGGACGAAGTTAAGGGATGAGGCTTTCTGTAAAGCTGTGTATACTGATACAGAACAAGAATGGGAAAGATATAAGATGGAAAGGAATGCAGTAGTGAGACTTATTAGGAATAGAAAGAAAGAATATAACGTAAGAATGGTGGATCATAATAGAAATGATCCCAAAGCAATGTGGAAAGCGTTAAAAGAAGTAATTCGCGGGGAGTCAATAGAATTAAAGATTGTAGAAAATATAAATTTTGAAATATTAAGTAATGTAGTGTAACATAGTTACACGCAAGAGTGTAGGAATAGATGCAGCGATTATGATCGTGTAGTATAATCGAGTTATACTCTCGAATCCACGTTATTAGGTCGAACGATTATAAGAGCCGGTATAGTTTTCGAGGCATAAAAACACCTGAGCGACAGACTCGGTACAAATGTACCGAGGTTCGCGGGCAATAGGCCATCGAACTCGTGTGAAAAACATGCTACGTCACGCCATCGGAATGCCCTCGCTGACATAACAGCAGGACAGCGACCAACTGATTTTGCCAAGCGGTGAGGGGAAGGCGGAGAGCGGGGCAACAGCGCACCGCGTCAGCCAAGGAAGGCGTTAGATTTAAAAATCATGACGTAGATTTCAGGGGAACGAGGGGAAGCGTATAAAAGGCCGGTGCGGGGACAGGGGAGCTCTCTTGTCTTTGAGGCAGAACAGCGAAAAATTAACAAGGTATCTAAGAGTGTGAGAAAAATTAGTCGCGTGAAAAGCTCATGAGAGCACTAAAATCTCAGCGGAACAGTAAAGATCACTTCATGATCATTCATTAAGAAATTAATAGGGATAGGCGAATAGAGTTCTCGATGAACTAATACATAGAATTTAGTCATCGATAAGTATTATAAAATTCGGATAGTGCATAGAAATAAGAAAACCAGTTATATAAGAATACATTGAAAGTGCGGTCTTTAAACCAGCTGTAGAGACGGAAATTATACGAGCATATGAGTGGAAGAACGACAGAGAGAAAGTTAAACGGGTATAAGTGAGAAAGAATTGTACACAGAGTTTATACACTCTGTACAAGTAGTGAACGTGTGCGTGTGCTGGTGTAGGTGCGGGAAACGAATCGAAGCCAAGGTGTGAGTGCGGAACCGAAGCTCGAGCCCGCGGATTCCCAGAATTTGTGCTCGAATAAGCCGAAATAATAACAACTAAAATCGAGGGAATTCCCTGATTTTCGAGACCGAAAGATAGAGTTAAGAATTATAGAGATAGGATAATTGTAATTAAATATAGAATAAGTTGTATAAGACATAGGAAAATAAGTACGCGCGAATGAGTGCAAGAAGGGTGAGTGATAAAGAATTGTGAATAGGGTTCGTACACCCTATGAAAAGAGCGAATGCGAGGTGAAATAGCAAAGAGTGTGAAAAATCGGTGCACCCCGTGTACGATAACGCAACGGCGCGAGAACGATAATAAAGCTACGAGAGTGCCGAGCGAGGTAAACATTGAACAAATTAAAATCGTCGAAATAGCTGCGGAAGTTACGGAATTAGATGTACTTTCTGTAAAATTCGAGTCACCGTGATTAAAGGTGACGTGTTACGAAATTGTTTTGTTTCGAATAAAGGCCTATTGTTAACCACTCAGAAGTCTAAAATTAATTAGTCCGGTGATCGAGCCCGAATCCCCACGAAAAATAAAAATACATGATAACGTGAAAATAAATACCGTTACAGTAGATAAATATAATATAGCGGATAATTTTAATTTATTCTATATACAAAGCATAGATGAGATAGTAAAGTCTGTGGAGAGAGGAAAGAGGGGAACTAATAATAATTCAAGTACTATAGAGATAATAAATACGCTAGAAAACTTTGAAATGGTGACCGAAGAATATGTAGAGGAAATGGTGATGAAGTTACCTAAGAAAAAAGGGACAGAAGAGGGTATAACCAGTGATTTGTTGAAAACTATATTTTGTGTAATAAAAAATGAATATATATATGTAATTAATGAGTCTATGAGAACTGGACAATGTCCTAATGGATGGAAAACATCAACAATAATGCCGATACCAAAAATTATAAAACCGATAAAAGTTAGCGATTATAGGCCGATTAATGTCTTACCGATTTATGAAAAGGTATTGGAGATGGTTATTAAAGATCAGTTAGAAAAACATTTTGAAAACAATGACGTAATCTCGGAGCATCAATCAGGCTTCAGAAAACAGCACTCTTGTGAGACAGCGTTTCAGGTAGTAGTAGATGAATGGAAGTTGTTGGTCAGTGAAGGAAAATTTGTAGGAGTAGTGTTTCTGGACCTTAAACGTGCGTTTGAGACAGTAAATAGAGAAATATTGTTAGAAAAATTGTATATATATGGAGTTAGAGGTAATGTTCTAAAGTGGTTACGTTCATATTTATTCAATAGAACTCAAAAAGTACGAGCTGGTAACACGAATTCAAAACTAATGACAACTAAATATGGGGTACCTCAGGGTTCGGTACTGGGACCGCTGTTGTTTAATATATATATTAATGACATAGATAAGAGTTGTCAGGAAACAGGGAATATAAAAATGTTTGCAGACGACACAATTTTATATGCAACGGGAGTTAGTAGTGATAAAATTGAGAGAAAAATGAATAGTATGTTTAACGCGACTGAAGAATGGTTAAATAGGAATGGATTGAAATTGAATGCAGATAAAACAAAATGTATGGTAGTGAAGAACGTGAGGAGAGAATTAAGAGCAAACATTACTATCAGGTGTATAGAAGGAGTACAGATTGAACAAGTAGAACAAAATAAATATTTTGGTATTATTATTGACAGCAAATTAAGATTAGATAGTCATTGTGATTTTGTATTGAAAAAAAGTAGGAAAAAAAAAGTTTTTTAAACAGGGTGGGAAATAGTCTGTCTGCTTATACTAGAGGTACGGTGTATAAAACGATTATCGCGCCCCATTTTGAGTACTGTGCGACCATGACGATTAATATGGGATAAACGCAATTGAACAAGCTACAAGTAGCGCAAAATAGAGCCATGCAAGTTATATTACACTGTAAGCGTGATACTAAAGTGGAGAGTATGATGCAGGCGCTGCAATTTATGTCAATAAAACAGAGACTGTGGTACAATGCATGTGTATTTATATTTAAAATAGTTAAAGGATTGATGCCTGGATATTTAGAAAATAAGATAGAGTTAGTAGGGAGTAGAGGGGGCATGCAAACCCGGCAAGCGGAGGATATAGCAATTTTATTTCGTAGAACAACAAATACCCAAAAAAGTGTATTTTATGAGGGTATAAAAATGTTCAATAATTTACCGTTAGAAGTTAAGCGATGTGAGAAGATCGAGCAATTTAAGCGTAAAGCAAGGGAGCATATTATAAGCTCAAATCAGTATTATTAAG